>CM039509.1:3323454-3356979 GCA_022432975.1 Begonia masoniana
CTAGACGAGCGCAGAGATGACAGCCATGCAACAGCGCGAAACAGCCAAAGAAAAACGCATGAAGGGACACACAGCCGCCACCACGCAGACCAAAGGTTCGGCAGCGACGACCGAACAGGGGACCACAGCACACAACAGCAAGGAATGGGACAGAGGCCCCCTCGGACCAGAATGATTGTAACGACCTCGGCCAGGAGCCGTCAAGTAACAATAAACAAAAAAAGCTTTTACAACCGTTGTGCGCGATACCAAACTGTCTGGCCCCTGTCCCGATCAGGGCCGAGGAGCCATCACTCCGGACATTTAACAAAAAACAGGACATAATTTTTTTTGAAACTTTAAATCTTTACACAGAGGGTAAACCCTCACTGGAACGTAAATACTGGATAACATTAAAAATCAGGGTGACAGCAACATTTAAACCTTTGAAAGCAGGAGTGGATGACGGAAATAAAGACAGAATACTCTGGAAGACTTAAATAAAATAAAATAGAAAATGGGAAAACATGAAACTAGAAGAAATACTGTGGAGGAGGGCTACAGTGAATGACAGGATCTGGTGATATAGGGCGGAAGAAGTAATTAAACTGGGCAGAAGAAGCAAATAAACTGGGCGGAAGAAGTAAGGGGGAAGATGTAAGTGAACTGGGCGGAAGATGTAAGTGAATGACGTAAGGTGGAAGATGAACAGTGAAGACAGGTAGATGTAAACTACAGGCAGAAGTGAACTGTTCACAGGCAGAAGTGAACTGTTCACAAGTAGAAGTGAACTACAGGCAGAAGTGAACTGTTCACAGGCAGAAGTGAACTGTTCATAGGTAGAAGTGAACTACAGGCAGAAGTGAACTGTTCACAGGTAGAAGTGAACTACAGGCAGAAGTGAACTGTTCACAGGAAGAAGTGAACTGTTCACAGGCAGAAGTGAACTGTTCACAGGTAGAAGTGAACTACAGGTAGAAGTGAACTACATTTAACAAGAAGACATATGAACATGAAGCATAAAAACAGACGGCATAAAAACTTCAAACCCCAAAGCCCGATTCAAAACATAATTTTAAACGTGTTAGAGAACACGACAGAGGTTTAAGAAATCAAACTGCATGATTAGCTCTAAACCCAAACCGATCCACGCACAACAAAATAGAGATTTCCAAACTATTACAAAACATTTCAAGAGACAACTATCAACTGTCAAACAAAAGTTTTAAATATATCAACAGAAAGTTTATACATCGTTTTAAAATCCCAAAAGTTGTACAGAACTTGACATAACTTTAGAAAAATACATCCTCACAGAAAATACATTTGTCTGACTGCAGCAACCACCCCATGAGCTCATCCCGCCAACTACATCAACTCATCATCTTGAGGCACAATGTCCTCTTCTGGAGGATCCATACCTACAACAGGGAGTTCAATTATGAGCCTAGAGCTCAGTAAGAACATACAATGCAAAGTGATGCATAAGCTGTGCATGAACATTTTCAAATACATGAACGTTACATTACATTACGTTTCACTGGACATGAAGGTATAAGTGGGAGGAAGAGATGGCGCAACAAGTGTACATGCCACAACAGGACATAACAGGAGTACATGACAGGATGCCAGTCCTCGTCCACATTTAACCATACATTACATTCACATTTTAGCTTCCATTACTTCAAATCTGGTGCTAAAAACATTTACATAGTTTTACAGAAAATGTGGATGCATGAACAGATATGATGCTTAAACTCAACATATGCAGGTGACAGAATAAAAACTACGGGAAACAGAACACAAAGAACACGTTTAACTTAAAGCATAACCTATGACCTAACTACCCGAACCAAAACCAAGTATCTCCTTGCTATAGGGCCTTAAGGGCCAACTTATACGCATGAACTTACCTGTTGCTGTAGAGTTGCAAGTCTTGAATGTCTCGGTTATACACGGACCTAAAACATGCACGTAAAGAAAATAAACAGAGCTGCAAATGCTAACTAATAACTTGGTAGAACATGTTCCAGACTTCATTCAAATCTTTAGAAAACAAACCAGCGTGTTTTCATACAAAAACAATGAGTTTTCTCAAAATATCATAACCCTTAACTTCTTCAAAACTCACATCTTAACTTGTCCAAACTCGTTAACTAGGTTAGATGATTACCTTTGCTGAAGGAAACAGAAGAAAACAGGAGAAACAGGCTTTGAAAATTTGTCTCAGTCGTCTGGAAGAGAGAGAAAACAGAGGAGAGGATGAATATGAAGGTTTACGTAGAAGAGAAGAGAAGAGAAGAGAAGTCAATAGGTAGGTTTCTCAGCAAGTTATGGACATTTGGCAACCATCCATTGGCTCCCCCCCACCTACCTTAATTCCTTCCCAATTTACCCCTCCATGCCTTTCTAACTATTGATTTTTTTTAACTAAATTACTATTTAGTTTGTCGAATCGGTTTTACGAATCACTCTCATTCAATTGAAAACATCAGTAAATTCATAAAAACATACATTGTATTTATATCCCATTAATTCCGTTCAATAATTCAATGGAATATCTACATGGCCAAAATGCCAGGTGTTACACTGAGATTCTCAGCAACGGTCTTGTGACCGTTGCTCTGAGGCCTGAGCAGAGCAAGAAAGACTCTCGGTTTCTCTCTCCCCCTTCACTCCATTTTTTCTATAAATTCTTCCTCCTCCTTTCATTTTTTTTTCATCACAATCTCTCTCAATTCATTTACTCCTTAGAGTGCTCTCAATCAATTTGTACTCAATTTGCTCTTAATCCATTTGGTGCTCTCAATCCATTCTTTAATTTACTTCAACAAGGTAAAATTTACTTTATTTTTTTTACATATATTTACATAATTTTTAATTATATTTATTATTTATAATTATACTAACTAAATTTTTTTGTAGGTTTCGTATACGTGAGTTGATCAATTCACATCACATACAAGTTTTTGTTGGACATTGGTTTTGTGGTATCATTTTCTTATTTGAAACTTATTTTAAAAATTTATTTTTAGTTATGAATCCACGTGATTATAATATTGATGATGATATTGAAGAAATTAAGGAAATAAATCTTGCATTTTCAATAGGGCAATTATCTGCACAATTATCCACATCCACTTCATCACCTCAAAAAAAAAAGAAACAAAGCGTCTAAAATATGGAAACATTTTGTAATGAAAGAGATTAAAATTGATGGAAAAGTAGAATCTAGAGCTCAATGCAAATATTGTATTAAAAATTATGCATATGTTTTCGGTAGTTCAACTACCTCACTAAATAGACATTATCAAAAGTGTCGCTTAAACGAGCAAGTTAGAGACTCTACACGAAGATTATCAAATGCTAGTGGTTGGCACTTTTTTGTATTCACAAAATAAAATCAGAGAAGGAATAGCAAAACTTGTAACACAGTGTGAGTTGCCTTTAGTGTTCACCTATAGTGTTGAATTTGAAAATTTTATGAAAGAATATGCTACTCCTAATTTTAAACGTGTTCTTAGAAGTACAACTAGAATTGATATTATTAAAATGTTTAATAATATGAAAAATGAACTAATTTCATTTTTTTCAAGTGCTCCTTCAATGTCTATTTGTATCACCTTTGATTTATGGAGTGCGTGTAATTCTATAGACTATATTGTTATAACTTCTCATTTTATTGATGACTCTTGTCAATTAAATAAAAAAAATTTAGGATTTCGTAATTGTGAATATCCCCACACTGGTATTACAATTTATAAATATATTGTTACGATATTGCAAGAATATTCCATTCGAAATAGAATATTTAACATAACACATGATAATGCTAATGCTAACGATGCTGCTATTTCTCATATTAAAAATTATTTTTAATTATATACTACTCACGATTCTCTTTTTCATATGAGATGTGTTTGTCATATTTTAAATTTAGCTGTTAAAGATGGTATGACATATATTTCGCCTCATATTGAATCAATTAGATCTGTAATTTTTTATATAATTGGATCTAATTCGAGGCAATAAGAATATAGAGATTTTTGTAAAGTTGTCCAACTTAAACCACGAAAATTAAAAACCGATGTAGATAATAGGTAGAATTCTACTTATTTAATGTTGAAAAATGCTAGACCATATTGACAAGTTATTTGTATTTTTATTAGTGAGAAAACATAAAGTATTAATCTTGATAAATCTAGTTGCGAAGTAGCTAATATATTTCTTGATTTTTTAAAATCATTTTATGATGCTACAAATGAATGTTCGGGAATTTATTATCTCACTTCTCCTTTTGTTCTTCCAATTTTTATAAACTTAATGGGTAATTTTGTACAATATCGACGTATAGATGAATTTAGAGATGTACTTAATAAAATGGAAATAAAATTTAAAAAATATTGGCTTGACATTCCTCCTATTTTTTGTTATGCATGTATAATGAATCTTAGATATAAGTTAAGAGGAGTATATCTCATTGTTAATAAAATTTCTAATAATTTACAAACTCCTTTATTTTCTATGGATCAAATAACACATGAATTACTAGTTTATATTCTTCTTATGAATCTAAATATTCTAATATTAGTCATTCACGTGTTTCTTCACATGTTAGCTCAAGTAGTGGTGGTGGAAATATTGTAAGTTCACAATTTGGTATTCATGATATTTTGAATCAATTAGATACAGATGCTTACTCTAGTTCTATGCAAAATGAACTAGAAATTTATTTTGACACTCGATATCAATTTTCTCGTGAAGAAAATTTTGATATTTTAAAATTGGTGAAAAATTTTTTCCACCACATATCCTATTTTGTCTATAATGGCATGTGATCTACTAACACCTCCGGTCTCTACCGTAGTATCGGAGTCTGCTTTTAGTATCTGTGTGTGTACGATGAACGCGGAGGACGACTTGCACCCGATCTTGTGGAGGCACTCATTTGCATGAAGAATTAGAACGACGCCATTACAAGAAACCAATAACGAGAGGACGAAATACTCGAAGACTTTAAAAATTTGGACGTTGAAGATTAGCATTGTAATTTAAATTTTGAAGTATTTTTTCATTTTGTAATTTTTTTGACATTTTGCACATGATTGACAATTAGATGGGTGCCAATGTAATGACCCTAACACTGCACCCTTATTTTCCCGTATTATTATTTTTTATCCTTGTAAACTTCGTAACGTTTGAGCGGAATTTAAATCGTAGACTAAATCGTTCGAAAACTATTTTAAAACCAATTGAATAAAACTTAAAACAGTTTATAAAACAATTAAAATCATTGGCCACAAATCGAGGGGCAAAAGGGACAATCGTCCCATAAAAGGCAGCGGCGATTGATCGCCCCTTTGGCAGGCAATCGATCGCCAACCATGAAAATGGAGGGGCGATCATTCGCCCCTCACACCGGCAATCGATCGCCCATCCTTTGGGCTATCGATCGCCACACTCTCTGGATTTTTCCAGAGAGTGGCGACCTTAGTTACCGATCGATCCCCTCCTCAGGCGATCGATCGACAACCTCCCTGGAATCCGAAATTTCAAGGAGTTTGCCTCTCCCTTTTTCTTTCTTCCCCTGCATATACATACACCTAACTTCTAATTTCTTCCTCAATTATTGTAACACCTGGTTCTTTAGAACCAAGTCTAATTTCTTCCTAAATTAATGACACTTTATAAGGTGATAATAAATCTAGGGTTAATGGATGACTAGGCAGAGGCATAAGGGTAATTGGAAATTTTAAAGTGGATAACGTATTTAAGGAATAGGTTTTTGGATTTAATGCATTGTAGCCGCCACTGTTTTCTAATTCTTTTCGACTCTTAGCTCCTCAGCTCAGCAGAGTGCTCTAGGAGGCCCTCCCTTCAATTTCTCCAGCGATTCCTCCGACTTAGGTGAGTCTCCTCATTTTTCCTTATGACTTGACGGTTAGATAGCAGAGGGAGTACAATGTGTTTGTTTTGGGAGTGTTGTGAATGAGTGTAGTTTCGGACTTAGTGCAGAATCGGGAATGCACGAAGATCTGAGCTTCCAAAACTAATTTCCTTAGACTCCTAGATAGTTTAGAATAAAGTTCGACTAATACACTGTCTACGAGTTTAGGTTTGAGCAAGACCCGAAGTGGTTAGCAACCAAACAATTCCCAGGGATCCAGGTAAGTAAAGTACGCATGTGCCTTCGGGCCTACATCACAAAACAGTAGGGTTAGGTATTGTGTGAATTATTTTGTATGTCATGCATCATGTTTTTGAAAGATTTCGAAAATGAATTTTCATGTAAGGCTGGTAAGGCATGAACTGAATGTGACAGACAAACTATTAAGGGAACTAATCCACCCCTTAACTTATGAAGGGATTTATAACATTGGGAGGATTGATCCCACTCCCAAGGGAACAGAGGGATCAGATTAGCTATTAAGGGAATTCATCCGCCCCTTAATCGAGTAGAGGATGTATAACATTGGGAAAATTGATCCACTTCCCAAGGGAACCGAGGGATCAGATCAACTTATGAATGAATGTGAATGCAACTGAGATGAGAAAGTAGAAATTGCATGTTTAGGAATTTATGTTTCAGCATTTCATTTCATTATTGCTTTACTTACTTAGCATTAGACTAATAGATGAGTTTTGTAATGTAGGTGTTGAGGATATTGCAGGTGATTTTTCTGAATGCACAGATGATTAGCCATGGTTGGAGGAGTACATCCATGTTTCGGCCTGGTAAACTGATGAGGCGGATTAACTGATGTCAGTAGTTGGAATGGTTTAGTTGACAGTGTTTCAATCTGCGTATGTTAGATTTTCATGACAGTAATGGTTTTTAATATTTTGAATACGTTTTGAGATTTTCTGATAATAGTATTCGGTGGAGTTTTAAATGTTGGTTCTTACTAGATTTGAGTAATGCAATAATTTGAATTGTTTCTAAATGGTTTCAGTAAAGTGAGTAAATTCCTTTCTGTAGTTAGAGTTGTGTTGTATAGCAAGAAGTTATTGGTATGTCGCTCTGCTTTCTATCGGTAGATGTTGAGTTATAGTTATGTTGTCTAACGGAAGATGTGAGTAGAAAATTTGTCGTTTGGTCATCGGTACATGAAGTTTATTCAACCGGATGATGTAGGTTTAATTCTATCGGAAGATGTAGGTTTTGCACTATCGGTATGAGTGGGTATTATGCCTTGTCGTTTAGTGATCGGTGTATGCAGTTTATTCTATCGGAAGAAGGAAATGAGGGATTTTTGTCATTTTTTTCATCGGTAGATGCGAGTCGCAAAACTTGTTGTTTTGCGATCGGATTGATGTTGGATAATTGATTTATCCAGTTGACGTCATCGGTAGATGCAGTCCACCGAGAGATGTCCTTTGTTTCCAACTCTTCTAGTTGGCGTCATCGGTAGAAGCCTTCTATTTTCTGTTTCTGCTTCTTCCGTTGACTCTATTCATCGGCAGATGCGTTTGACTTCTGCGACTCCTCAAGTATTCCACGGTTTAAACTTTATTTCCTATTTGCCGATTGTTTATTAACATTTCAAACAATGTTTCATAGTTTTGTTTAACTCTATTGTTGTTCAAATGATTTCCGCTGCAAGTCTTTAACGTTTTGAAGTTTTAGAAAAATGTCAAATTCAGACTTTCGAGTGAAATTTTAAATTTAGTCCAAAGTCTCTTAGTTATGTTCGAGCTGTGTGTAACGAATCGGGTTTAGATAATCACTTGGGCGTTACAGTATGGTATTAGAGACATGTCAGTTAAACCGTTCAAAAGATTACTCATCAGTGCCAACCGACGCATGGAAGTACTTCAACAACTGTAAGTGTTTATGTTAGCCTTAGCTATTAGATATTTATGAGAGTATTTAACCTTGTTTAGGAATATAGCAAAATGGCTAGACGACCAAGAAGACTGAGACTACCAAGAGAGATACCAACTCCGAGACAGGAGGAGGACCCTAGTGTAATTAGGCAGCTGACGGAATTGGTGCGTCAGCAGACTGACATAGTGCGACAACAGTCCGACCAGTTAGGAGTGTTATTGAACCGAGAAGCACAAGGAAGTGCCAACTCGGGCTATGGCAATGAGCATACGGGGGACAGATTCCGCAGACTGCAACCACCCACATTCGATGGAAAGTCGCCTAACCCGATAATTGCTGAGGAATGGCTGAGGAAGGTTGAGAGTATGTTTAGGTGTGCCAATGTTGGTGAAGGAGAAAAGGTCATGTTGGCAACATTTCAACTGGCTGGTGATGCATAACTTTGGTGGGAGACAATTGAGACCACCACCGACGTTTTGGCGATGACTTGGTCGCAATTTAAGGACATTTTCTATGATAAATATTTTAGTAGCACTGTTCAAACCGCAAAGAAAATAGAGTTCATGCAGCTGAAGCAAACGGGGTTGGTGGCAGAGTACAGCAGACAATTCGAATCCTTGTCAAGATTTGCTGGACATCTTGTACATAGGACTGAAAATAAAGTGTTTCAGTTTATGCAAGGACTGAAGCCAGAAATCTACCGAGGAGTTAAATTTTGTGGTATTAAAGGCTTGACATTTAGTGAAGTTGTGTCCACTGCTCTAGAAGTGGAAGAAGCTGAAAAGAAGTGTGCTAGACCAAAGGAGGTTCCATAAAAGTTTATCCAGCCACACCAACAGAGGGGAATAAAGAGGCCTAGTGAAGGCCAGAGTAGCCAAGGAACAGGAAGGAAAGTACCAGATACTAGGAAGTTTCCCCAGTGCCTGAAATGCTTGAAGAATCACTTGGGCGAGTGCAGATTTGGGACGGAAAAGTGTTTCAACTGTGAGGAGTTTGGGCATACACACAGAGATTGCCCGAAGCCTAGGATCACCAGATGCTTCAATTGTAACAAGGTCGGCCATGTTAGCAGAGACTGCCCAGTTCCTAAGAATGGCCCTGCTATGATTAAACTGAGGATATTCTCCATGGTGGAGTCAGGTGAAGAACAGCCTGCTGTTTTGTCAGGTACTATATTGATCAACTCTGTGCCTGCTTTTACTTTGATAGATTCTGGTGCAACACATTCATTTATAGCATCTACATTTGCTGATAAGTTAGATGTACAGTTTACTCCTTCCATGCATATGTTTAATGTTACATTACCCTCTGGTGAACGCATGCGCTCTAACCGAGTGATGGTTGACAGTGATGTGTTAGTAGGGGACGTAAGTTTACCTGCTGATCTTATTATTATGGACATAATGGGATTTGATGTAATCCTAGGAATGAATTGGTTGTTTAAGTATTATGCCACAATAGATTGTAGAACTGGAATTGTTAGTTTTCAATTCCCTGGTGGTTTAAACCATACCTTCCAAGCTCTGAAGAAGAATAAGGAAATGACTGTGATGACTTCTGTCGATTGTAGACCCTCCTCATGCAGAGAGTATTTGTGCTTTTTGGCTAACGTCTTAGATACACAACTGGTAGAAAAATCAAGCCCCAAAAATGTTTTAGTTGTCCAAGATTTTCCAGAAGTATTTCTAGATGACCTTCCTGACTTGCCACCAGATAGAGAAATTGAATTTGTTGTAGATGTTTACCCCGGAGCCGAGCCTGTGTCTAAAAATCCATATATATTAGCCCCAAACGAACTTAAGGAATTAAAGAAGCAGTTGGAGGATCTGTTGGAGAAAGGGTTTATACGCCCAAGCTTTTCACCGTGGGGTGCACCTGTCCTCTTTGTCAAAAAGAAAGATGGATCAATACGTATGTGCGTAGACTAAAGAGAATTGAACAAGTTAACTGTCAAGAACAAGTATCCACTTGTAATGCCCCGAGTTATCTGAACCCAGTTCGTTACACAGAAGCCCGTACATGACTAAGAAATCCCAACTGTATTAATATTACTATTATTATATTTTTTTTTAACTTTGCTCAACATCCAGCATTTGACATAAGCTAAAATCTCAAAACATTTAAAAATTTGCAGCGAAAATCATTTGGACAGCAATAAAGTTAAACAAAACTATGAACGGTGTTTGAAGTGTAAGAAATAATCGGCTAAAAAGAAATAGAGGTTTAAATCGTGAAATACTTGGAAAGTCGCGGAAGTCAAACGCATCTGCCGATGGATAAAGTCAACGGAAGAAGCAGAAACAGGCTTCTACCGATGACGTAGACCAGAAGAATTGGAAACAAAAAAAAAACATCTCTCGGTGGACTGCATCTACCGATGACGTCAGCCGACTAAATTACTTATTCAACATCTACCGATCGTAAAGCGACAAAACCTAATACCCACTCATACCGGTAGTGCAAAATCTACATCTTCCGATAGCATTGAACCTACATCATCCGATGGCTTAACTGAAGACATCTTCCGATAGAATTAAACCTACATCGTCCGATGGCTTAACTGAAGACATCTTCCGATAGGATTTAAACCTACATCATCCGGTGGCTTAACTGAAGACATCTTCCGATAGGATTAAACCTACATCGTCTGATGGCTTAACTGAAGACATCTTCCGATAGGATTTAAACCTACATCATCCGATGGCTTAACTGAAGACATCTTCCGATAGACAACATAACTATAACTCAACATCTTCCGATAGACATCATCTAACGATAGAAGACAGGGCGACATTTCAACTATTTCTTGCTATGTCAACACAACTTAAGTACAGAAAGAATTTACTTATTTCACTAAGACCATTCAGAAATAACTCGAATCATTGCACCACTCAAATCTAGTAAAAACCAACATTAAAAAAAAACTCAACAGAATATCATTATCTGAAAATCTCACAACGTATTCAAAGTATTAAACCTCTACTAACATGAAAACTCAACATGCTTAAATTAAAACACTGTCAACTGAAACTTCACACTAACTGACATTAGTTAAATCGCCTCATCAAGTACCAGATCCGTGGCATGAATGTGCTCCTCCAACCAGCCTATCCATCAACAAGCTCAGAGAATCACCTGCTGTTACTTCCTCACCTACATCACAAAACTCATCTATTAGCCTAATGCTAAATAAGCGAAGTGATAATGAAATGATATGCTGAAACTTAAATCCTAATTATGCAGTTTCTACTTTCTCTTCTCAGTTGCACTTTCGTTCATTCACTGATCTGATCCCTCGATTCCCTTGGGAGTGGGATCAATTCTCTCAATGTTATACATCCTCTTCATCAGTTAAGGGGTGGATGAATTCCCTTAACAGCTGTTCTGATCCCTCAGTTCCCTTGGGAGTGAGATCAGTTCTCCCAATATTATAAATTCTCTTCATCAGTTAAGGGGTGGATTAGTTCCCTTAACAGCCAATGCATTTCAATCTGTACCTGCCTTTCCATAACATTACATGAAAGTTCATTTTCGTGTTCTTTAAAAAAAAAACATGATGCATGATATACAGGAAATACTCAAACATGCATACGCCTAGTATTCTGTGATGTAGGCCCGAAAGCACACACAATACTTCACTTACCTGGCTCTCTTGGAAATGTTTGGTTTCAACTACTCCAGAAGCTCGCTCACCTAGGGTCATGACAGTACATTAATCCAACTCTCACTAAAACTTAACAAAATCAATAAAATGCTTGAGGAAACCGATTGAAACTCTGCTACCCGTGCATTCCCATTTATCACCAAGAACCCGAACCTACCCTTAATCACAGCATCCTCAAATCTCCACATTGTATTCTTTCAGTTATCTAATCGCTAAAAAGCAAGAAAGCAAGGAAGACTTACCTAGATTGAAGGAGAATCGGGCGAGAGGATCGCCTAGAGAGCTCTACTGCTCGAGCTGAAAATCGAAAGAGGGAAATAGGGGATAGTGGCGGCTATGATGTATTAACACTTCCCTTAAATACGTTACCCGTTCTTAAAACCTCACTTTACATAAATGCCCTTGCTTAGTCACTCACTAACCTAATAAATAATTCCCTTAATTCTTTCATAAAATGCACATAATATTTGATAAATTAAATCCGATGTCATTCATTTGAACTTCCTTTAGTTTCTCCAAAATAGTTGGCCTTAAAGATATGGCCGAAAGCATGGCTGACACACTAGACACAGCTTCCAGGTTAAATCTTTGGAATTCTGTCTCTAAAGCTATCGGTATGTCTAGAATCAATGTAGAGACTGAAGAAGTCACTCTACTCAAAGCATCAGCCACTACATTGGCCTTGCCAGGGTGGTACTTAATCTCAAAATCATAATCTTTGACAAACTCTAACCACCTACGTTGCCTCATATTCAGTTCTTTTTACGTGAAAATCTATTTCAGACTCTTATGATCCGAAAATATCTCACAAGTTTGTCCATACAAGTAGTGCATCCAAATCTTTAATACAAAAACCACAGCAGCTAATTCTAAGTCATGTGTAGGGTAATTCTTTTCGTGTACTTTTAACTACCTAGAAGCATAAGCTATAACCTTTCCATCTTGCATCAAAACACAACCAAGCCCGACCTTGGAAGCATCACAATAAATACTGAATTTACCATTTTCGACAGGAAGAGTCAATATTTGAGCATTGGTTAGTTTCTGTTTCAAGGTCTGGAAACTGGATTCACATTCCCATGTTCAAGCATACTTTATGTTTTTCCTTGTTAGTTGAGTGAGGGGTGTGGCAATCTTTGAAAATCCTTCGATAAATTTTCTATAATATCCTGCTAATCCAAGGAAACTTCGAATATCCGTGGCATTCTTCGGTTGTGGCCACTCCTTAACTGCTTGAACTTTGGCTGGATCGACAGATATTCCATCTCCAGAGATCTCGTGGCCAAGAAAGTGAACTCTATCCAACCAAAACTCACACTTGGAAAACTTAGCATAAAGCTAGTGCTGCCTTAGTAATCCTAACACCAAACCCAAATGCCTTGCATGCTCATCCTTAGTTCTAGAGTAGATTAGGATGTCATCTATGAATATAATGAAAAACTTGTCCAAATACTCGCGAAACACCCTATTCATGAGATCCATGAAGGCTGCGGGTGCATTTGTCAAACCAAAAGACATAACCAAAAACTCATAATGTCCATACCTTGTGCGAAAGGCAGTCTTTGGGATATCTTCATATTTAACCTTCAGCTGGTAATAACGAGATCTAAGGTCAATCTTAGAGAAAACTCTTGCACCCTTAAGCTGGTCAAATAAGTCATCAATCCTCGGCAAAGGGTACTTGTTCTTGACAGTTAACTTATTCAATTCTCTATAATCAATGCACATACGCATTGATCCATCTTTCTTTTTGACAAAAAGGACAGGTGCACCCCACGGTGAAAAGCTAGGTCGTATGAACCATTTCTCCAACAAATCCTCCAACTGTTTCTTTAATTCTTTAAGTTCTGTTGGTGCTAGTCTATACGGATTTTTAGACACAGGCTCGGCGCCGAGGTAAACATCTACCACAAATTCAATTTCCCTATCTGGTGGCAAGCCATGAAGGTCATCTAGGAATACTTCCGGAAAATCCTGGACAACTAAAATATTTTCGGGGCTCGCTTTTCCTACTAGTTGTGTGTCCAAAACACTGGCCAAAAAGCACAAATATTCCCTGCATGGGGAGGGTCTATAATTGACATAGGTATCACAGTCATTTCCTTACTCTTCTTCAGAGCTCGGAAGGTATGGTTTAAACCATCAGGGGGTTGAAAACTAACAACTCCAGTCCTACAGTCTATTGTGGCATAATGCTTAAACAACCAATCCATACCTAGGATCACATCAAATCCCATTATGTCCATAACAATGAGATCAGCAGGCAAATTCATGTTTCCTACTAATACAACACTATCAGGCATCATTTGATTGGAGTGCATGCGCTCACCAGAGAGTAATGCTACGTTAAACACATACTCAGAAGAAGTGAACTGTACATCTAACTTATCAGCAAATGCAGAGGTTACAAAAGAATGTGTTGCACCCGAATCTATCAACGTAAAAGCAGGTATAGAGTTAATCAATATAGTACCTGACACTACAGCAGGCTGGTCCTCATCACCTGACTCCATCATGGAGAATATTCTTGGTTTAATCTTGGCAGGTCCGCCCTTTAAAGCTGTGCAGTCTCTGTTGATATGGCCGACTTTGTTACAGTTGAAGCAACGGGTTATTCTAGGCTTTGGGCAATCCCTGAACGAGTGTCTGACCTCTTCACAGTTAAAACACTTATTCGTCCCAAATCTACACTTGCCCGGGTGATTCTTCGTACACTTCGGGCATTGAGGAAACGTCTTGGTATCTGGTACTTTCTTTCCTATTCCTTGACTATACGGGCCTTCATGTGCCTCTTCACTCCTCTCTGCGGTGGTGGTTGAACAAACTTTCTCGGGGTTTCCTTTGTTCCATCACACTTCAACTCAGCTTCTTCCACCTCCAATGCTGTGCCAATGCTGTGGACACAACATCACTAAAAGGCAAACCTTTAAAACCCAAAAACTTGACCCCTCTGTACATTTCTGGTTTAAGTCTATTCATGAATTGAAACACCTTATCTTCATTTCGGTGAACAAGGTGTCTAGCGAACCTGGACAGAGACTCGAATTGTCTAACGTATTCAGCCACAGACCCTGTCTGCTTCAAGTTCAAAAACTCTACCTTCTTTGCAGCCTGGACTGTGCTGTTAAAATATTTCTCATAGAAGATGTCCTTGAACTGCGACCAGGACATCGCCAAAACATCGGTGGTGGTCTCGATTGTCTCCCACCAAAGTTGAGCATCGCCAGCAAAATGGAACGTGGCCAACGTGACTTTATCTCCTTCACCAACATTGGCACACCGGAACATGCTTTCGATCCTCCTCAACCACTCTTCAGCAACAATCGGGTTTGATGATTTTCCATCAAACGTGGGCGGCTGAAGCCTCCGGAATCGGTCTCCTGAATGTTCATTGCTAGAACCCGAGTTGGCACTTCCTTGTACTTCTCGGTTCAGCAACACTCCTAACTGATCGGACTGCTGACGCACTAAGTCTGTTTGCTGACGTACCAAATCTGTCAGTTGTCTAATAACACTAGATTCCTCCTCACTCCTCAAGTTTGGCATTTCCCTCGGTATTCTAGGTCTTCCTGGGCGTCTGGCCATTGTACTAAATTCCTGTACAGGGTTAATTACACTCTTAAGTATCTAATAGCTAAGGTTAACATAAACACTTACAGTTGTTAAAGTACTTCCATGCGACGGTTGGCACTGATGAGTAATCTTTTGAACGATTTAACCGAATGTCTCTGATACCATAATGTAATGCCCCGAGTTATCTGAACCTGGTTCGTTACACAGAAGCCCGTACATGACTAAGAAATCCCAACTGTATTAATATTACTATTACTTTGCTCAACATCCAGCATTTGACATAAGCTAAAATCTCAAAACATTTAAAAACTTGCAGCGGAAATCATTTGGACAGCAATAGAGTTAAACAAAACTATGAACGTTGTTTGAAGTGTAAAAAATAATCGGCTAAAAAGAAATAGAGGTTTAAATCGTGAAATACTTGGAAAGTCGCGGAAGTCAAACGCATCTGCCGATGGATAAAGTCAACGGAAGAAGCAGAAACAGGCTTCTACCGATGACGTAGACCAGAAGAGTTGGAAACAAAAAAAAACATCTCTTGGTGGACTGCATCTACCGATGACGTCAGCCGACTAAATTACTTATTCAACATCTACCGATCGCAAAGCGACAAAACCTAATACCCACTCATACCGGTAGTGCAAAATCTACATCTTCCGATAGCATTGAACCTACATCATCCAATGGCTTAACTGAAGACATCTTCCGATAGAATTAAACCTACATCGTCCGAAGGCTTAACTGAAGACATCTTTCGATAGGATTTAAACCTACATCATCCGATGGCTTAACTGAAGACATCTTCCGATAGAATTAAACCTACATCGTCCGATGGCTTAACTGAAAACATCTTCCGATAGGATTTAAACCTACATCATCCGATGGCTTAACTGAAGACATCTTCCGATAGACAACATAACTATAACTCAACATCTTCCGATAGACATCATCTAACGATAGAAGACAGGGCAACATTTCAACTATTTCTTGCTATGCCAACACAACTTAAGTACAGAAAGAATTTACTTATTTCACTAAGACCATTCAGAAATAACTCGAATCATTGCACCACTCAAATCCAGTAAAAACCAACATTAAAAAAAAAAAAAACTCAACAGAATATCATTATCTAAAAAACTCACAACGTATTCAAAGTATTAAACCTCTACTAACATGAAAACTCAACATGCTTAAATTAAAACACTGTCAACTGAAACTTCACACTAACTGACATTAGTTAAATCGCCTCATCAAGTACCAGATCCGTGGCATGAATGTGCTCCTCCAACCAGCCTATCCATCAACAAGCTCAGAGAATTCACCTGCTGTTACTTCCTCACTTACATCACAAAACTCATCTATTAGCCTAATGCTAAATAAGCGAAGTGATAATGAAATGATATGCTGAAACTTAAATCCTAATTATGCAGTTTCTACTTTCTCTTCTCAGTTGCACTTTCGTTCATTCACTGATCTGATCCCTCGATTCCCTTGGGAGTGGGATCAATTCTCCCAATGTTATGCATCCTCTTCATCAGTTAAGGGGTGGATGAATTCCCTTAACAGCTGTTCTGATCCCTCAGTTCCCTTGGGAGTGAGATCAGTTCTTCCAATGTTATAAATTCTCTTCATCAGTTAAGGGGTGGATTAGTTCCCTTAATAGCCAATGCATTTCAATCTGTACCTGCCTTTCCATAACATTACATGAAAGTTCATTTTCGTGTTCTTTTAAAAAAAACATGATGCATGACATACAGGAAATACTCAAACATGCATACGCCTAGTATTCTGTGATGTAGGCCCGAAAGCACACACAATACTTCACTTACCTGGCTCTCTTGGAAATGTTTGGTTTCAACTACTCCAGAAGCTCGCTCACCTAGGGTCATGACAGTACATTAATCCAACTCTCACTAAAACTTAACAAAATCAATAAAATGCTTGAGGAAACCGATTGAAACTCTGCTACCCGTGCATTCCCATTTATCACCAAGAACCCGAACCTACCCTTAATCACAGCATCCTCAAATCTCCACATTGTATTCTTTCAGTTATCTAATCGCTAAAAAGCAAGAAAGCAAGGAAGACTTACCTAGATTGAAGGAGAATCGGGCGAGAAGATCGCCTAGAGAGCTCTACTGCTCGAGCTGAAAACCGAAAGAGGGAAATAGGGGATAGTGGCGGCTATGGTGTATTAACACTTCCCTTAAATACGTTACCCGTTCTTAAAACCTCACTTTATATAAATGTCCTTGCTTAGTCACTCACTAACCTAATAAATAATTCCCTTAATTCTTTCATAAAATGCACATCATATTTGATAAATTAAATTTGGTTTAGCGGAACCGGGTGCTACACCACTACCGAGGATCGATTATTTATTTGACCAGCTTAATGGTGCAAGAGTTTTCTCTAAGATTGACCTTAGGTCCGGTTATTACCAGTTGAAGGTTAAATCTGAAGATATTCCAAAGACTGCTTTTCGCACAAGGTATGGACATTATGAGTTTTTGGTCATGTCCTTTGGATTGACAAATGCACCAGCAGCCTTCATGGATCTCATGAATAGGGTGTTTCATGAATTTTTGGATAAATTTGTCATAGTATTTATCGATGACATTCTGGTCTACTCACGAACCAAGGAGGAGCATGCAAGACACTTAAGCTTGGTGTTAGGATTACTGAGGCAACACCAACTTTATGCCAAGTTCTCTAAGTGTGAGTTTTGGCTAGACCAAGTTCACTTTTTAGGACATGTTATTTCAGGGAGTGGTATAGCTGTCGATCCAGCCAAGGTCCAAGTGGTTAAGAAGTGGCCCCAACCGATGAATGCTACTGATATTAGGAGTTTCCTCAGATTGGCTGGGTATTACAGGAAATTTATTGAAGGATTCTCAAAGATTGCAATACCCCTCACTCGACTAACTAGAAAGAATGTGAAATATGTGTGGACTGAGGATTGTGAGCATAGTTTTCAGACTTTGAAACAGAAACTGACCAATGCTCCGATTCTAATAATGGTAAGTTTAGCATTTATTGTGATGCTTCCAAAATTGGTCTAGGTTGTGTGTTGATGCAGGATGGTAAAGTAATAGCTTATGCCTTTAGACAGTTGAAAGCTCATGAAAAGAATTACCCTACACACGACTTAGAATTAGCTGCTGTGGTCTTTGCATTAAAGATTTGGAGGCACTACCTGTATAGACAAACTTGTGAGATATTTTCGGACCATAAAAGTCAGAAATATATTTTCACGCAAAAGAAACTGAATATGAGGCAACGTAGGTGGTTAGAGTTTGTCAAAGATTATGATTTTGAGATTAAGTACCACCCTGGCAAGGCGAATGTAGTGGCTGATGCTTTGAGTAGAGTGACTCCTTCAGTCTCTACATTGATTCTTGATATACCGATAGCTTTAGAGACAAAATTCCAAAGATTTAACCTGGAAGCTGTGTCTAGTGTGACAGCCATGCTTTCGGCCATATCTTTGAGGCCTACTATTTTGGAGAGAATAAAAGAAGTTCAAATGAATGACACTGAATGCAATAAGTATAAGTTGTGCATGGATTCTACTGACAAGTCGGATTTCAACTGCTTAGTGGATGGAATTCTCAAGTTTCGAAATAGATGGTTTGTTCCGGCTGATGCTTAACTTAGAAAGGGAATCCTATCTGAGGCACATTCTTCTAGACTCTCTGTTCATCCCGGAGGTACAAAAATGTACAGAGATCTCAAGCAACATTATTGGTGGCGAGGTATGAAAAGAAGTGTGGCGGAGTATGTGGAGTCCTGCCTGATCTGCCAGCAAGTCAAAGCTGAACATCAGAGGCCTGCTGGAACCTTGCAACCTTTACCAGTTCCTGAATGGAAATGGGAACAAATAACTATGGATTTTGTTATAGGATTACCTAGAACAGCAAAGGGTCACGATGCAATCTGGGTAATAGTTTATCGTTTAACCAAATCTGCTCACTTCCTGCCAATGAAGATAACATACTCGATGGATCAACTGGCTGAGTTGTATGTGCATGAAGTTGTTAGACTGCATGGAGTTCCAAACACCATAGTATCAGACCGAGACTCTAGATTTACTTCTAAGTTTTTGAAAAGTTTGCACAAGGCTATGAGAACACAGCTTAGTTTTAGCACAGCTTTTCACCCTCAAACTGATGGACAGTCCGAAAGAACCATCCAAACATTAGAGGATATGCTCCGTGCATGTGTGCTAGACTTTCAAGGTTCATGGAGCAAATATTTGCCCTTGGTTGAATTTTCTTATAACAACAGTTTCCAGACAACAATAGGCATGGCACCATATGAGGCATTATATGGACGAAGGTGCATATCTCCATTATATTGGGATGTTGGGGAAGCACAATTGATTGGTCATGACATTGTGCAGCAGAAAGTGGAGAAGATTGCTCTTATCCGACATAGAATCTTAACAGCTCAAAGCCGACAGAAAAGTTATGCCGATAGGAGATGCAGAGAATTGGAGTTTGAGGTAGGTGAAGAAGTTTTTCTCAAGGTGTCACCATTCAAGGGAGTTGTGAGATTTGGAAAGAGAGGAAAGTTGAACCCCAGATTTATTGGACCATTCACTATTCTGAAGAGAGTTGGGAGAGCAGCCTATTAGTTGCAGCTACCGGCGTCTATGAAAGAGATACACATTGTGTTCCACGTTTCTATGTTGAAGAAGTGCATAAGGGACCCAAATCAAGTTGTGGAACAGCAGGACATTGAAGTTCATCCTACTCTTGCCTACGCGGAGAAACCAGTAAAGATCTTAGACTATGCAGTCAAGGTGTTGCGCAACAAAGAGGTTCCACTAGTAAAAGTCTTATGGCACAACCAGAACATTGAGGAGACAACTTGGGAGCGCCAACAAGACATGATGGACCAACATCCAGAGTTATTCAGGTATTGAATTTTGAGGACAAAATTCTTTTAAGGAGGGTAAATTGTAACACCTGGTTCTTTAGAACCAAGTCTAATTTCTTCCTAAATTAATGACACTTTATAAGGTGATAATAAATGTAGGGTTAATGGATGACTAGGCAGGGGCATAAGGGTAATTAGAAATTTTAAAGTGGATAATGTATTTAAGGAATAGGTTTTTGGATTTAATGCATATTAGCCGCCACTGTTTTCCAATTCTTTTCGACTCTCAGCTCCTCAGCTCAGCAGAGTGCTCTAGGAGGCCCTCCTTTCGATTTCTCCAGCGATTCCTCCGACTTAGGTGAGTCCCCTCATTTTTTCTTATGACTTGACGGTTAGATAGCAGAGGGAGTACAATGTGTGTGTTTTGGGAGTGTTGTGAATGAGTGTAGTTTCGGACTTAGTGCAGAATCGAGAATGCACGAAGATCTGAGCTTCCAAAACTAATTTCATTAGACTCCTGGATAGTTTAGAATGAAGTTCGACTAATACACTGTCTACGGTTTTAGGTTTGAGCAAGACCCGAAGTGGTTAGCAACCAAACAATTCCCAGGGATCCAGGTAAATAAAGTACGCATGTGCCTTCGGGCCTACATCACAAAACAGTAGGGTTAGGTATTGTGTGAATGATTTTGTATGTCATGCATCATGTTTTTGAAAGATTTCGAAAATGAATTTTCATGTAAGGCTGGTAAGGCATGAACTGAATGTGACAGACAAACTATTAAGGGAACTAATCCACCCCTTAACTTATGAAGGGATTTATAACATTGGGAGGATTGATCTCACTTTCAAGGGAACAGAGGGATCAGATCAGCTATTAAGGGAATTCATCCGCCCCTTAATCGAGTAGAGGATGTATAACATTGGAAAAATTGCTCCACTTCCCAAGGGAACCGAGGGATCAGATCAGCTTATGAATGAATGTAAATGTAACTGAGATGAGAAAGTAGAAATTGCATGTTTAGGAATTTATGTTTCAGCATTTCATTTCATTACTGCTTTACTTACTTAGCATTAGGCTAATAGATGAGTTTTGTGATGTAGGTGTTGAGGATACTGCAGGTGATTTTTCTGAATGCACAGATAATTAGCCATGGTTGGAGGAGTACATCCATGTTTCGGCCTGGTAAACTGATGAGGCGGATTAACTGATGTCAGTAGTTGGAATGGTTTAGTTGACAGTGT
Source organism: Begonia masoniana (assembly GCA_022432975.1). Lineage (NCBI taxonomy): Eukaryota > Viridiplantae > Streptophyta > Magnoliopsida > Cucurbitales > Begoniaceae > Begonia > Begonia masoniana. The sequence goes on from CM039509.1 coordinate 3,344,625, forward strand.
TTCAATCTGCGTATGTTAGGTTTTCATGACAGTAATGGTTTTTAATATTTTGAATACGTTTTGAGATTTTCTGATAATAGTATTCGGTGGAGTTTTAAATGTTGGTTCTTACTGGATTTGAGTAATGCAATAATTTGAATTGTTTCTAAATGGTTTCAGTAAAGTGAGTAAATTCCTTTCTGTAGTTAGAGTTGTGTTGTATAGAAAGAAGTTGTTGGTATGTCGCTCTGCTTTCTATCTGTAGATGAATTCTATCGGTAGATGTTGAGTTATAGTTATGTTGTCTATTGGAAGATGTGAGTAGAAAATTTGTCGTTTGGTCATCGGTACATGAAGTTTATTCAACCGGATGATGTAGGTTTAATTCTATCGGAAGATGTAGATTTTGCACTATCGGTATGAGTGGGTATTATGCCTTGTCGTTTAGTGATCGGTGTATGCAGTTTATTCTATCGGAAAAAGGAAATGAGAGATTTTTGTCGTTTTTTTTCATCGGTAGATGCGAGTCGCAAAACTTGTCGTTTTGCGATCGGATTGATGTTGGATAATTGATTTATCCAGCTGACGTCATCGGTAGATGCAGTCCACCAAGAGATGTCTTTTGTTTCCAACTCTTCTAGTTGGCGTCATCGGTAGAAGCCTTCTATTTTCTGTTTCTGCTTCTTCCGTTGACTCTATTCATCGGCAGATGCGTTTGACTTCTGCGACTCCTCAAGTATTCCACGGTTTAAACTTTATTTCCTATTTGCCGATTGTTTCTTAACATTTCAAACAATGTTTCATAGTTTTGTTTAACTCTATTGTTGTTCAAATGATTTCCGCTGCAAGTCTTTAACGTTTTGAAGTTTTAGAAAAATGTCAAATTCAGACTTTCGAGTGAAATTTTAAATTTAGTCCAAAGTCTCTTAGTTATGTTCGAGCTGTGTGTAACGAATCGGGTTTAGATAATTCGGGGCGTTACAATTATCACTAAGACACTTAACATAAAATCATTCATAACTTCACTCATTTTACCTTTCATCAAATCACCAAATAAACAACCCGAAACATATCCTAAAACGTGTTTAAAAACATAGTAAACTTTCGTAAAAACGAACTGCGTGGATCTGTTTAAAACCAAACGAAATCCCTAAGAAATTTAACAATCCAGCAGTTCACCAAATGACAAGTTTAACAAAACGTTTTATAAAACATCAATCCATTAACCAGATTCAAACAACCTAAAATGTATCTATCTGTACAATATCCTATCTAATCCACCATCAACCCAAAATAACCCGAACGCCCTCAAAACTCTTACTTACATCCCCACGGGTCAAAATGCGCACCGACTTCTCAGCACACTCCTACGGGCCATCTTTCTTCAACTGCTCATTCTTTGGGTGGAGGGATCTCGTCCTCACCTGTCTCGAAATCACCTACACCATACAGACAAATATGAGCTAAAGGCTCAGCAAGTTTCGTAAATACAGATGCATGCTGTGCATATGAAATTCAGAAATCATGCAACATTTTCTTATCATTACGTCCCAGACAGAATGTCACCGAGGTCTCAGCCTATTAGATGGAGAGGACACGTCCCGAAGTCGGACAACCCTCTCCACCTAACGCGGGGGGGGGGGGGGTACACGCTTACATCCGTATACAGCCGTGCCTGAGCCCCACCTCGCATGACCAGATAACAGATTACGTAGATTCATTTCGTTCGTTCATTTCATTTTTTAAACATGTGCAGAAATCTGTTTTCATACTATTTTAAAAGACGTGATGCATGAACAGTTAAATGTATAAAGTAAACATACATCATACATACCATCAAAACAATAAAAGCATAACCTATAAAAGAACTAATCCTAACTACCCAACCAAAACATTTAAACAACCAAGACTCCAATTATCCTCGACGCGACTTCGACGTACGGTGTAGGCCAATCGGCCATAGTAAGTCACGAGAACTTACCTCGTGCGCGTTGAACTTCAAGCTCTGTCCACGAGCGTTGTTCACCTAAGCAATTCACAACAGTTATCGTTAAAACGCGTTTGAACCATTAACGTCCAAATTAACGAAATCCTTAACTAAGGAAATTTCTAAAATTCTAACTAAATTAATCGAGGCATTTTAACAAACAATTAACGCTCGATACCTCGAAACCGCCATTAACGAGTTTTTCCAAAAACCCAAAAATTCATCAATCCCTAACATTTGTCCTAAATCGGTTAACTTCGTCCAATAAAGCTCAATACGTCCTTTATATCCACAAACACGGTAAACCTATAAATTTCAAACCCTAAATCACGTTTTTAACGAAACCCTAAATGAAAAACGACCCGAAAACTACGAATAAACTTTCCAAAACCGTTGAACCTTACCTAAAATGTCGTTTGAGGAAGAAATCGTGAAGAAAACTGAGTCAACGGAGGAGGAACCGTTGTCGGAAGTGAGAATGCCGTGAGGAGAAATCGCCTGGAGGAAAAACAAAGAGAGGAAATCGTGAAAATGGTGAAGGAGAAGAGAAAATGTGACTTTTTATTAAAATTTCACTTGGAAAATTACCATTTTGCCCTTCCTTTGATTTTCTATTTGTTTCGTCCTTTATTTCGTTAATTGTCTAACGATTCGGTTTCTCCAAATTTCCTTAATTCACCAATAGCTCCCACTTATTATCAGGGCTTTATTAAAACTGCTCGTTCGCAAATCGGACCATGTTTACTATTTTTACCACAACGTCCTTTAAATTACGAGAAACGTAATTCTCGTAAAATTAGCGTTACAACTCCTAAAATTCTCGAAATTTTCTTAAAATCCATATTAATTATTAGGATCGTAATAACGCTTTCTTTTCACGAAATCTACTTAATTGACATAATTACAAAAATGTCATTATACATATATAATTACAAAAAATCTCGTAAAGAACCGGGTGTTACAGCCAATCTAATTGAGATGTGTTTAATTTGTAGTAATGCAAATGTCAAATTTATAATGAAGATTATATTTTTTTATATATTTGTTTTTTTTTTAAATAACTGTCGCTCAAAAACGACAGTCGATCAATAGGAGCATTGGGGAGATTGATCAGCTGTCGGTAAGAATGAAAATCGAGCGACAACCGATCAATCGACCAATTGGGGCAATTGATCAGCTATCGCTAAGAATTAACACAGCGCGACAGCCGATCACTCGCACACGTGGGGTGATTGATCGGTTGTCGCTTTGTGTTAATTCTTAGCGATGACCGAATAGCCGATCAATCGCCTCACTTGGGAGATTGATCGGCGGTCGGTATTAAATTATATTTTACTTCAGCAACCTCCCAATTAATCGTCCCTTCAATTGAAAGCTACCAACGACGAAACTCAACGCTGAAAACCGCCAAAGATCTCGTCAATCTTCGCAGCGCCTCCCATCAATCGCCCCACAATTTCGACCTTTGAATCCTCCGTCGAAGCTCAGTAAATCTCAATCATCCGACCTGGTTCTATTTCTTCCGCAATTTGATAATTTAATTGAATATTATTCAAAATTTACTTGATACTGAAATGAAATTTTTTGCTTACTGTTGTCGAATTTGGCCTGTATTATTTGATTTTGATTGCTGAAGTTGGTTTGGGATACAAAAACAATTGTGTGCGAAGTTTTATAACTATGCACACCACTTGTTCGATGAAATGTCTATGAGAATTCTAAGTTTTAAAAATTGATAATTTTCTTTATATTTTGTGAGTTGGAACTTCTTGTACACAAATTACTAGTGTGCACTTAATTTTGTTTTGGTGTTTAGTATCTTGTGTACCTTACAAGTTAAAAAAATGTCGCCAAAACGTTTGAAAGCTTCTTCAAGCTCATGCTCAGCTCTAGTCAGCCAAATCGATCACTCATTCATCAACTTTGTGGCAAGGAAATACTCCATGGATTTAATGACAAAAATAAATAAACCTCTTATATGCGAAATCCAATTTCAACCCGATGAGTCTAATGGAGATATTTTAGTCATGCTTAGGCAGCGACGATGGCAGAGCATTAGGTGGTGATGCAAACGTAAGTGTCGTTCAGGAATTCTACGCAAATCTCAAGGCATCAAATTCAGATAGTACCGTTCAAGTTCGCAACAAGATCATCCACTTCTCAGCTGAGATCATTAATGCTAAGCTTGGCTTGGACAACTTAAATCAAGATGATTATCACACCTCCTGATGAGTCTGATGGAGATATTTTAGTCATGCTTAGGCAACGACGATGGCAGACTCTTGCTGTATTAAGTGGTGATGCAAACGTAAGTGTCGTTCGAGAATTCTATGCAAATCTCAAGGCATCAAATTCAGATAGTACCGTTCAAGTTCGCAACAAGATCATCCACTTCTCAGCCGAGATCATTAATGCTAAGCTTGGCTTAGACAACTTAAATCAAGATGATTATCACACCATGATGGAAGATGGGCCAGATTATGGGATGATCATATAAGAGATGGGCCACCGAGGTTCACAGTGGGTTTACTCAAACGTCAACTCAGCTCAACCGTTACCCTTGATATTAAGTTGTCTCAACTGCTATGCTCAAGCTTGGTGCAAGTTTATCAAGGGAAAATTGATGCCGACGTCCCAGAATTCTAAGCTCACCAAAGAGCGGGCGGTACTCCTGTATTGCATTATCACTGGTTGCTCCATAAACGTTGGACGAATTATCCACAATAATATCAGCACATATCATTAGGATTCTACCATTGCTGGCCATATTCACCTCATCCTCATCACACACCTCTGCGCTGCAGAGAATGTCCCTATGAGTTCAACTGACGAGCCTTGAATCCAGCAAAAGGTTTATGTCTCCTCAAATATTTCAAAAATAGCTAAGTGGCCGCACAGCGAAGCTAGAAACAATGGATTGAGATTCATTGAGCATGGTGCTGATGTTGAAATTCCTCCTAAACTAATGTCCTTGCCTCGTATTCGGCACATCAAAGATGATATTATAACGAGTGCACAATGTAGCATAGCGCAAACAAAAAGAGAGCGAGTCGAGACTCGTCAAAAACAGCAATATGAAAACCAATCAACTATGCCTCCTGATCAAAGCACCTCTTCATCATCTGTCATGCTACCTCGCTCTTACTCAACTAATGATGTGGGGCAGATGTTAGAAAATCTTACAATCCAATAAGGCCAAATGTTTGCCAATCTGGTTGCTCAACAAATTAGATTTGAACACGATGTAAGACAAAGGCTGGAAAATATTTCTGATCAGCAAACATAGTTATCACGAGATCACACCTGCATCGAACATTGGTTGACGAATATGCAAAACCATTCACTAAAGCAGACAAACTTCTTTGCACGATATGTGAGAGAATTAAATGCTCATTATGACCATTCGGATCCAGCAAACCCACGTTTACCTATCTTCCCAGAGCACCTATTGAGGCCATATCACCCTCCAGAAAAGGGTGAGGACAACGATTAGCCCGACACGTCATGAGTTACGCTATTTTTCAACTACTTTTTAGTTTATTTTATGCATTGAGGATCATATTTATTTTAACTTTGGGATGATTATAGCTTACCTTATGACTTTGCAATAGTTTGTGATATATTTTAGTTATGCAATCTAAAATCTTTATTTATGTAAGTTCAACTCGTTAAACTCGGCTCGTTACGCTCGTTGGGTCGACTCGGCTCGTTAAGCTCATGGTTCGCGAGCCGGCTCAGATTGAAAATTTTTTAGAGTCGGCTCGTTAGGCTCAGCTCGACAGGCTCAGCAGGCTCCGTGAGCTGGGTCTTTCTCGGCTCGGCTCGGCTCGACTCGACTAGCTCGATTAATATCTCTATTGTTAGTTCATCCACTAGTTGTTAAGATTCTCAATACTTCCAAGAACTGTAAGGTTATAATCATTCATAATTTGATCGAATCGACTCTGTTCCTATGATGTTTACAATTCAATCTTTTTGTTTTTCCTTCTGATCCTTCCTATCGCAGGCTTGACATCTCTGCGATCGTGAAGCTAAAGTAAATGTGGCTATCGTATCAAACTTCAACACCCGATTAAGGATCTAGTAAACTTCCCATGACATTCATCGATTGTGAATCGAGGATCTAGTAGTAAGAGATGATCTCATATCTACAATTGCAGACTTATCTGCACCCAAGTTAATGGCCTCTTTGCTCGCTCTTATAAATCTCGCAACAGCTCCTTTTGCATAGCTATTTGCTTCTTTCACGCTCATTTTCGAGCTCATTTCGTCCGGAAAGCTACTCAGAAAGTGATCTCCATTGAGCACAGCAGCTAATTGGATGATCTCCCTCTGAAATTCTGACAATCGATTGTCTTCCTTTGCCTCTGTTTTCCTCAACGGTACTACATCCGGCAAGATCTCTGCAATAATAGATTAGCATGTTCAATAAGAAGTAAATCTCCATCGGGTCATGTTAGAAATCAAATAATAATTTGAAAAAGAAAATTCCAAATTAAATACACTGGAAAAAAAATCCAAACAAGAAAAAACTACGGGCAGAGAACAAAATATCACTGTCAAAATCGAAACACAACCACGAGTTTCGCAACGCAATCTTACATTAATTTATACATAAAAACAAAACTCTTAATGAGATTCATAATGCGAATATGTCGACCAGACTTGAAAGAATTTGAGTTATTGAAATCTAACAAGTCGTAATTCAAATGCGAAACATCAGTATTTACCTCAAAATATCGTATTGATCATTACTCATTCAAATATACAAGGGTAGGAAGGAGCGAAACTTGAACCATACCTGGGCAATCCATTCTCGGAGACGTTAATTCTCCGAAAATATGCTCGAAAGTCCCTGCCCATGCATCTCTGTGGGTTAGGAAATTAGAGGAGAGGTTAAACACTTTCTTGATGGTAGCAGGGATTGAAGAATGCTCAAACTCAGAGGTTGGAGTAGGGCCATTTGGAGCACCTATTACTGCAGATCATAGTAGAAATCTTATTATATACTCTCAAAAAGGCAGAAGACAAGATACATAAATATATATCCTCCTCCGAACACATAACATGTTGGGTTTTTTCATATATTTAGACAAAGAAATCGCGAGATCTTCATCTGGCAAATTAGTTCGGTTCGCAGTAGTTTTTCAAGACAAACCAAGAATGCAGAATAATTGCACAATCCAATCTAAACCAAGCCAACTAATCATCATGCATCAAAAATTTAAAACAAACTAAACCCAACCAAAAAATGAAAAATATTGAACAAATTCGAATACACTATAAGAACAGGCACTATATTTTGGATTGTTTTATTATTGGATCATTATTTATATATTTGTAAAGAATATCACTATACTGTATGATTAACATTAGTTTTTAAAAATTATCAACACCAAACCAAATTAATTTAATTGACCAAACAGATCGGTCGATAACGATTTGAGATTTGTATCGATTTGAGTAGTTTGGTAGATTTGTTGACTTCATTTGAACAAGACCTCTAAAAGAAATCAGTTTATCTGGCCAAAGCAGGATCATATGACAAATCAAAGTAACACTCGAAGAACAGCAAACTAAAAATAGTTTTATTTGGCTTACCAGTCCCTTTCTTAATCCAAGGGGAGGCCATAATTGTCGGAACTCGAACACCAAGCCGATCGAACTTGAAGAAATAAGGAGCAGGGCCAGTATTTCCATCAGGGTTAGGAACATTCCCAAAAGGAGTCTTCTCGTGATCATAAAATCCACCATGTTCATTGTAAGTAACGATAAAAAGCGTCTCGTTCCACTGAGGACTCGCCCTCAAAGTCTCGTACACTTCCTTCACGAGCTTCTGCCCGTTTGCAACATCATGGGATGGATGATCGTCGTTTGCTGGAATTGTGATCAAATCGAAATATCGAGGCTCGATCACAGTCAAATTCGGTAGCTTCCCATTTTTAGCATCTCTCCTGAACTTCAAATCATACTGATGAAACTTGGAAATATACCTCAATTTCCTCATATTTCTATAGAACAGGGTAGAAGGTATGGTTTGGAAGTAAATCCCAAAGTCCAGTCCATTTTCGTCAAGAGACTCAAATATAGTTTTCTGAGGGTAGCCGAGAGCCAATTGCTTCGTGACATGGCTGGTCGAACCATGAGATGTTGCAGAATAAACAAATAGCCTGTTGGGTTGAGTTGGACCAGGGATGGAAGAGAACCATCTGTCGAAAACTGCAAATTCTCGAACCAAAGCTTCGTATATCGGCACAGATTCAGGCTTAAACCCTTTCATCACTGTTTCTGAGAGGTCAGAAGACATTGATAGTGCTTGCTCTACAAACCCAGACATGGAAGGAAAAGAGCCAGACCCAAATACCTGTAAAGAAAAATTAAAATAATAATAGTGTGATAATCATATTCATATAATTTATAATTGTAAAGTTATAGTAAAACAAGCATTTTCATCGACCATGTTGGATGGAACTTAACAGGGTTGTTATGTTCGATAATTATAGTTAAATTTTCCATACTCAACTTAAATTAAGCAATGTAGGATAATCACAGATCATTACGAATATCGCAGCTCAATTTACACGACAGTGTGAGGACATTGCAACTGCAAAATGACCCATTTTCAACAAAGTTCACCTCGGCCGAGTGTGATCTGAAGAGGATTTCCTAGAAAATACGAGCTCTGATACTATTTTTTCTCCATTAATAAGACATGCGTGTGAGATTTGATTGCACTTGAACACAATGCGCAATCAAGGTATAAGCAATCAATTCAATACATTTACAGACTCGATTTTATGTGTTAGCCAACTAATTTGCAGTAAGTTTAGATCATTAATCGTCTCAAAAAACCCAACAATACCTGTTGAAGCACTTCTTCGAACGAGTGACCCGGATCCGTATTTACAAATTCAGCATCATCAGTGAAGCAGACTGATTCGGTGGCTGGATTCTTGGTAGAAACCGGGTTACATTCATCTCCAGTAACCCCATTGATTAATGGGTTTACAGATTTCTTCATCCACCCAAGCATGTGATCGAACGACCGATTTTCCATCACTAAAACCACAATGGTCTTAATCGGTCGGTGTTCTTGCTGGTGGGCCGGCGTCGGAAGCCATGAGAGAGTGAGAAACAGCAAGAAAATGGCGGAAAATGAAGGGTTCGTTCTTCTTCGTCCTTCCCTCGTCGCCATTAACGAAGAAATAGATTTGCGAAGAAGAAAATGATATATAAACACATCCAAACTCACTGATTCTATCAGATATTTTTACAGTCAAGAAAGAGAGAGGATGAGAATCTTTGCTGAAATGGAACCGCGCGGCAGGAATTCTGGGTTTTGCTCAAAATCTTAGCAAATTTGGGATTATGCTCCAAATAAGTAAGAAAAGCGACAGATAAGGAATTGGAAATTTGTCACGTTATGGGAATTGGAGTGACGGTGAATCTTTGTCCTTTACGACAGTGTGAGAATTTGGTTCAGTTGTGTGCTTTACGGAGCATCCACGTGTCCTACTCATATTTCGGGTCAAACTAGTGGACCAATCAAAGACAATGAAATTCATTTTTTTAATCATTAATTATTAATTTAATATTTTATCCAAATAGTTGCAGTTATTTAGGGTAAACCTACCAAATTTAACTATTTAGCTGATTGTAGCGTTATTGTCCATTGACAAATTCGTCATTAAATTATAATCTAAGTTTGTTAACAAATTTGTCATTAAATTATATTATGTTAACAAAATAACTTTTGTTATCTATACTCTATTAAAATTTGTTCGTACGAGAGTCCGCTGTCGGTGTACTCACAAGATAAATGTTGCTTTGTTAACAAAATATTGTTTAAGGGCGATTTTATTAACAAACATAGTTTAAAAATGAATTTGTTAATGACATCGTAGTTTTTTTTTTTTTCTGTTAATTACCTTATAATTTAACTACTTGTTATTATTTTAATTATGAACGATATATCGTTATTTCATGGAGTAAATTTAAAGTTGAAAATTAATATATAATTATTGTTAAAATAAATAAAGAAACTCAATTGATATTTAAAATAATAATTTTTTTTCTTGCATCAAAGTATTTACCACCATAGAAAGAAAAGAGACATGCATATTATATCTTCCCGCGTTACGTGGCATAGAAAGACACAAGGCACCCAAATCATATCTTATTCACATTATTTTATTTTTTTAGTAATGTTACTTTTGACTCTAATATTACACGATGACATGACATTGCATAAATTAATAAAAAAATTATACGTGTAATAAATATCGTAATATAAAAAAAATATTTAAAGTAATTACAACTCGAGGTAGCACTTCCTCGCACCGAAACATGCAGAGGGTGGAGGTTACATTGGTCGAAGATGATGTCGTGCAAAATTCTCAGCATGAGAAATAATTGTTGAGGAGAAACGGAAGTAGCTACAAATATGATTCTTAATCAACAAAGTGAACATAGAATTTGTATTTATGTATGAATTGGTCAAAAACATCTTCTATAGCTCAAATAACTACCATTTTCCAAAAAATAGAGATATGGAATATATTGTTATAGTAGACAAATCGTCAATTTCTCCGACTACGTTTCATAAACAGATCTTCACCTCCACACTAATCACGAGTTTCTATACATTCTCCTCGTATATCTTCAAAACATCCTTAACCCTAGGTTTCGAAAAGGGCAACGGTAAACGAAGGGAATGGAAGGTCGTTACTAGGGGTGAGCAAGAACCGGATTGGACCGAAGAACCGGACTGGAACCGAAAATTTGGTCCAGTTCTGGTCTGTTTTGCAACTTAAATAACCGAATTTTGGTTTTTTTTAAGTTGAACCCGAAAAATACGGTTCGGTTTTCGGGTTTGATGATAAAAACCGAAATTATGCCAGAACCGAATTTAATCACTGCCCAGTGCCCTAAGCCCTCTCCTCGGCTGCTCCTGCCTCTCAGTCTCAATCTCACTTCGCTTGAAGCTCGCTCAGACCTCAGTTCGCACTCGCAGTCGCCCGACGCCAAACCACAGTCGCGACTTCCGACCTCGACTTCCGACCTCGACTTCCGACCTCAACTTCCGACTTCTGACTTCGACAAAGCTTCCGACTTCCGACTTCGACGAAGTCACCGACTTCCGACGAAGGTAAGCAATTTTTATAGCATTACTCGTTCGTGGCTCTGAATATCTTAATGTAGCATTAAAGTTTTTGTGATTTTGCTGTGCATTAATGTTTTGAGTCGCAAACTTTGTACCAATTTATCTATTGAATTTCTTTTATATACTCAGTAGTTTTTTAGAAAACTTTCATCAAGTCTTCCTAATTCGACGAGAGACGGAAGAGGGAATGAACCAAAAGTTCATAGCTCTTAAAAAGGAGAAAATTGTATTGTTCTAATTTTCAACACTTGTTTCATTTATAGGTAAGCATATAAGCCTAATTATAAAGTCATACTTGGTATTTGGAGTTGAGTAGCAATTGAAATAGCTCTGCATTTATTTATTTTATAAGAGAATCACTTACATTTCATAGCTAGTTTTCTGATTGTTCATAATATGAGAAATTACTGTTACTATTTGTACTGATTGTCTTTGGGAAATCCTATGAAAATAGTCTTTGAAATAGTTTGGAAGGTTGGCAATGACGGAATAGAGGCCGGAACCAATCTTGTGCCGGTGAGTTTACTCTATCTCCATATCAAATCCTTAAATGCTTCTTTGCAGTAACAATATGAAGCAAGCAGCTGAGCTAAGTATATATACCATTTCCTTAGTTTTTTTTTTTTGTGTCTGATAGGCCTCCATACCAAGACCAATTGCGAAGATCGCTGTTACATTCGTTGCATTGGCTGTCACACTATTTGTTCTTAAATCTTTTCTTGTCTACAGCTGTGTTTTGCTCTGGTATGGTCTCTATGTCCCAATTAGAATTATCAATAGGCGTAATCTAGATCTAATAACTCTTATTCCCACTCTGATAATTTTCTGTTTTCAAATAGAGTAGTTATTCTACAGGTGTAGCACTGTTTTATAGTTTTATTGATTAAATTCTGGATTGTTTTTTCTATTGATTTTTTTTTGTGATTTAAGGTTTTATTATAGAGTAATATTATGAGTTTTCAGTGGGCCAAACTCCTTACAATGTAAAATTATATATTAAGGAAAACTGCAGAGTGCCCAGTTTTGCACCCTTTGCCAATGGAGTGGGCCAAACTGTAAAGTTCATATCGGTTTTTCTATTTCACCATCTCATCTCCCAGCAATTTCTTAGATTTACTATTGTTGGTATTTTCTTTTTTTTTTTTAACTATTAAAAAAAAAGTGGGAAAACCGGAACCGGATTAGACCGAACCGAAATTACGATCCGATTCTAGTCCGGTTTTTTT
>CM039509.1:3357079-3396585 GCA_022432975.1 Begonia masoniana
TATAACAAGTTGAATGATTTTTTTTTATATACAAATGCTCTTAACATGCTTACATTGATAGTCTAAATATCGATATCATATATTTTTTCCTTTACTGTGCAAATCTATATGCAAGGAAAAAAGGAACACTTGATATATTGTCGAGGTCATCAAATAATCCAAGGTCGACGAGTTGACCCAATTCTTAGTTGGGTCGATTTGAAAATTTTTGTTAAGGTCTGGTCTGGGTTTGATTTGTGCTTGGACCATGCCTGATCGAGTCCATCTCAAACGAGTCTTGAACCATATTTTATAAGTGGGCTATCCTACAAGCTTTATCCAACACGCTATATGTGACATTCCACTATGTGAAGGCTAAGATGGCCTTGTGAAGACCCAACTCATACCAATGAGGAGCAAAATCTCATATCGCTTAAAAGAGTAAAAAATATATAGTTTATAAGTAACGTTTACCTCTCTACCTAGTACAACGTATTTTGGGATAACCTCAAAAACAAATTTGTATGGGTTTCAGCACAAAGCGTACAATTTTGTACTACGAGCATTGGTGGACGTTACAGATGGTATTAGAATCACTGTTTAACAAGAAGTGTGGCCGACGAAGACGTCGAATCCCAAAGGGAGGGAGATTGTAACAACCTGTCGTGTGAAGGTTAAAACGGCCCAGTATAAAGACTCAGTTCATATAAGTAGAGATACACAATCTCACATTGTTTGCGATAGTGAAAAATGCACAGTTTATAAATAAGATTCTCTTTTCTACCTAGTCCAACACGTTTTAGGATAACGTCAAGAACAAATTATCAAATAATTTTGTAGTGGAAGCACTGAGGGACATTATATTATCTCATAGGCAGGTGAAGAGGCAGAATTATAAGACGACTTTGAACAAGAAGTCAGCTTCGCGGCAACAATTAACGAAGTCCCAACGCTAACGATTTTGTAACGAGCACTACATTGGTAAAAAAAAATATAGTCAATCTACTATCGGACTCAAAAGTCGGGTTGATAGTTCAAGGTCGGTGGATAGGCCTCCGACTACAAAATTTGGTCTGCGCCAGACGAGGCCTAACTCAAGGCACGCCTTGGTTCAATGGTGATCCTAAACATGTTGTTTAAGTGATATTTGTAGATAACTGTAAAATATTTATAAATTTAATTATTTATAGATGATGGTAATTATTATAACATTGAATGAATAACGTGAAAATGTTAATTAATAGTATAAGATTAAAATAAAAAGTATATGTGCATGGGGGTGGGCAAATCTCGATTCAATTTGGGTCTTGACCGAACTGAAGCGAGATTTTTGGTTTTCAGTTTCGGTCTCAAAATTGAAACCGAACTGACATCGCACCCAAATCGAATCGAGAATTTCGATTCAATTTGGGTCGGTTCAAGTTCAGTTCCTGCCTATAATTAAAAAAAAAAAAATCCACAACAAATATACCCAAAATTTAAACATCAAATATACCACATTTAAACAAATATACCAACATTTAAACACCAAATATAACATATTAAACAAACATACCCACGATTAACTAACATTTAAACATCAAATACAAACACCTAATGTCGCGACCCCTCTTTTTTTTGTAAGATATTATCCACTTTGTAATGATCCGGGATTTGTCTATACTCGGCTTCAAAATTTACCTATACTAGAGTTTAGATCTCCGAGGTTTGTCTCACAATCGTACTCACGGATTTGTTTTCAACGAGGACTTCCCAAGTGGTCACCCAACTTGGTACAGCTCTCGCACGAGCATTCTTAACTTCGAAGTTCTGATGGGATCCAGTACAATTGTACTACAAAACGCATCTTACTTTCTAGGGGATGCATCATTTTTTACATATGTTTCTTTTCCATCTTCCCCCAAGCGATGTGGGATTGCGTCCAACCCCCTCTCGGGTCGTCACAATCACCCCCTCCCCTTTCGGGAGCCAACGTCTTCGTTGGCCACATTTCTAGTGTGGTACAGACTCTGATACTATTTGTAACAACCCCTCTTTTTTCTATAAGATATTGTCTGCTTTGTAACGATCCGGGATTTGCCTATACTCGGCTCTGGAATTTGCCTATACTCGAGCTTAGATTCAGAGCTTTGCCCCGCAATCGTACTCACAGATTTGTTTTCAACGAGGACTTCCTAAGTGGTCACCCAACTTGGTACTGCTCTCGCCCGAGCACTCTTAACTTCGGAGTTCTGATCAGATCCGGTGCAATTTTGTTACAAAATGCGTCTTACTTTCTAAGAGAGGCATCTTTTTTTACATATGTTTCATTTTCATCTTCCCCAAAGCGATGTGGGATTGCGCTCAACCCCCTCTCGGGTCGTCACACCTAATAATTCATAAAATACTAATATTCATCATACTTAATAATTGAAAATTATCCTTGAACATAAAAGTCTTCAAGTAATCGGTCTCCCTAAATTTACTCGTCATCATTGAAAGTTGTCTTCTTCCTTGCATTAATTGAATATTTCATTTACACTCTAAAATGAGTTTTGGAACTTGAAACATTGATGAAGGACAAAAGAAGTTTACTCTATAACTCAATAATAGTTGACATATCTTCATCTTTTTCTTGAGTCCTTTTGTCGAGAACAGAAATTTCTGGGAAAAAAAAACAATATTTGCAAGAAAATATTTTATATAAAATAAATAAAGTATCTTCATCAATAGATTGATAATCATCAATTGCCTCAGATATACTCGGAGTTTTGAAACGAATCTAACTTTGAGTGCAAATAATAGCTTCCACAGTTGGTCCACAATACGACCACCACAACTAAATGCTGACTCTGAAACGACAGTTGAAATTAGAATTATTAACACATCTTTGACTATTTTACTCAAAATCAAATATTTACGGGAGTTCAATTTCCACCACGATAATATGTCTAAACTATCTAAGTATTTTTCGAGAAATTTGAAAAATACTTATCAAGTTCTGACATAGTTATAGAAGTATCATACTCAAGAGAATTGTCAAAATATATAGAGAATACATTATTTGCTGCCTTTGGAAACTCGTCATTTGAACTTTGGCACTCATCATTTGAATCACCTTTGTACTCTAAATATAATTTTTTCATTACATTCTCCACTTGTTTCATAACATCATCAATTCTTTCATTGCCCACCAAAATACTTGGACAATGTTTTAATAGTTTTAACTTGCATCTTAGATCAAGAAAAACCGCCACAAAGACAAGAGTATTGAACTTTTCAAAAGTGCCCCAATACTTGTCAAACTTATTATGCATTCTTAGAGTCATTTTCTTCAATAGCATATTGTCACCCTCGGCATACTTTTGAATAATCATCTTCAACTGACATACTTCATTGACGTACAAGTGAGATGTAATATGCAATGAAGCTGAAATAGTGTTAGTTGAGTCATAAAACAACTTTAAAAACTTGCAAAATTTTCTAATATTAGCTCAATCTTCACTTGTAGAAGGTTCTTTTTCTACCATGTCTGATAAGAAATGACTGTCACATCCTCTCATTCATATTTTTCAGTGCTATCTAACATCAAGTACATAAAGTTTCATCTAGTACACAAATATAAAGTTACATTATCTTTAAAGGTAATCTTCACACTGTCGATATAATTCTTAAACTGATGTAATATTTCCGATGACAATTTAACATATTTGACAGTCTTTCGTGTTGACTTAATTAGTGTTTAAGTCTAACTAAGTTTTTGATGATGTATTTGAATGTTAAATATGTAATTTGATTATGTTTATTAAATGAGAATAATGAATTATGCAAGGTTTTTAATCTGTTGGAAATACCCTTGAAAAGAGTATTTTAGTTATCTAATGAATGTGGTTAAGTATACAGGGCTGTATAGTTATTTAACAGGGCTGAAAAATCGTTAAACAAAGGCGGATGAGAAATGAAGAACTCCCACCGCTCACTAAACGACAAAAGCGGATGAGATAAATAAAGATATCCTACGCTCGCTTGACGACAAAGGTGGATGACTTCAAGAAGATATCCTACGTTCGCTAGACGACAAGGGCGGATGACTTCAAGAAGATATCCTACGTTCGCTAGACGACAAGGGAGGAAGACTTCAAGAAGACATCCTACGTTCGCTAGACGACAAGGGTGGAAGACGTCAAGAAGATATCCTACGTTCGCTAAACGACAAGGGCGGAAGACTTCAATAAGATATCCTACGCTCACTAAACGACAAAGGCGGAAGACGTCTACAACTTCATCATCCGACACCGGTTCAGCGTTTAAAGATTCATCATCCTATGCCGGTTCAACATTTTGAAGTTGCATCCTCCGATGGCGGTTCAAGACTAAAACAATTTTGTCTTCCGTCAGAATTCAAAGTTAGCGCGAAGCTACAGTGACGTCGTTTTCAGCTTTAACTCCAGTACATTAATGGCGACGACGAACAGCAATTTCAGATGCAACGGATATCTGCTTAAGTACGGATGCTTCCCAACGGTAACTTTTCCATTTGAAGAAAGGAGAATTCAAGTCTGTGAAGCAAAAAGGAGACAGAGTATTTAAGCCAAGGTTAGAGCACGAAAAAATAACTTTTTGCGAATTTTACTCTTGAACCCTAATCTGCGAAATTCATCATACTCTGTATTTTCTTCTACACCTCTCGATTTTAACTTGAGATTTACTCTTTGTGAGAGTGTAGTCTAAGCTTGCAATTTACAAACTCAAAAATCTGTATAAGGCAGTGGATTGTCGCCCATGAAGAACAATCCAGATCTGTAAAAGGCAGTTGATCAGAGCCCGGAATTTCTATCTGTTTATTCTCGTGAGGAGAAGGTTAAGGATCTTCAAGGGCAAACCTTGAAGCGTGGATTAGGCAGGTTTTGGCCGAACCACGTAAAAACTCTTGTGTTGGTTTTTCTCTCTCTCTCTCTGTTATTTTTATTGTTGTGTTGATTTGCTGTTAGATTAATAATTTTAAAAAGGTCTAATTTCCCCCCCCCCCCTTAGACAATCTCGATCCTACAATTGGTATCAGAGCAAGGTTTTTCATTGTCTAAGTTGTGTTTATACACTCTGTGTTATATATTTACCATGGCATTTAACACAAACTCCACACAAGTAGAAGGCCAGTCTACCACTAGACCTCCGTTCTTGATGATAATGATTATGTATACTGAAAGTCTAGAATGAGAATATACATTCAAGCTGTGGACTATGAATTATGGAATAATATAGAAAATGGTCCATACGTTGCTGTTAAAACAGAGAATGGTGTTAAGATCCCCAAAGTTTCACACGAACTAAATGATACAGACAAAAAGAACTTGAGCCTTAATGCCAAGGCAATAAACACACTGTATTGTGCTCTAAATAGAGATGAATTTAATAGAGTGCGAGGGTGTGAAAGTGCTCAAGAAATTTGGCACTTATTAGAAGTCACACATGAGGGAACTAACCAAGTAAAGGAGAGTAAATTGAGCATGTTAGTTCATGAATATGAACTGTTTTCTATGCAAAAAGAAGAAACCATTAGTTCTATGTTCACTCGATTTACTAATATCACTAATGGTCTTAAAACTCTTGGTAAGATTTATACAGGTGAAAAACAGGTAAGAAAAATTTTGAGATGCCTACCTAGAGCCTGGCAAGCAAAGATGACAGCAATACAAGAGGCTCGGGATCTAAAGGTGCTCAAGTTTGAAGAGCTCATTGGCTCTCTGATGACTCATGAGATAACCATGAGGGCCAATGATAAGGAAGATCTCAAAGAAAATGAGATAAATAAAAGGAAGGATATTGCTCTGAAAGCCTCTTCAAGCAAAAATGAAGCATCTGAGGAAGAAGTAGAAGAAGATGATGAGGACATTGCTCTCATCACTAGGAGATTCAGCAAGTTTCTCCGTAGGAAGAAGCTGCAAGGGAGAAGTTTCCCAAGGAATGAAAAACTTCCTAAAGACAAGGAAATTACCTGCTTTGGGTGCGGCAAGTTTGGCCACATGAAGGCAGATTGTCCACAGGCCAAGAAATATCCCAAGAAGTTTAAGAAGAAGGCTATGAAGGCCACTTGGGATGACAGTGAAGGCGACACCTCTTCTTCAGAAGATGAGGAAGTAGCCAACCTGTGCTTTATGGCACACGAAAATAAGGTTAGTGTTTCCTCAAGTGATAGTGAATCTGATGATGATGGTGATATGGTAGATGCATTTAATGATTTGATAAAACAATTTAGCATGTTAAAGGCTAAATATAATTTGTTGAAAAGTGAAAATGCAAGTATAGTTGAAAAGCATGCCAAAGAAACTAATTTGCATGAAAAGGAGATCACTGAACTGAAAAGGAGAAATGAGGATTTAAATAATATTATTCTGAAATTTACTAATGGCAACAAGTTATATAAGATGTTATTAGGTAAACAGAGAGTAAATTTTGACAGAGCAGGAATAAGTTATGATAAATCTAGTAAAAAGAAAGTTTACAAGAATTATTTTGTAAGATCCACTACTTGTCATGCATGTAATGAGGTAGGACATAAATCCTTTGAATGTCCTTTAAAAACAAACAATAAGAAAGCTGGTTATAAATTACACTGGGTTCCTAAAGGAACCAGACCTAACGCTAGGACCCAAAAGATTTGGGTACCTAAGAAGACAACCTGATTTCTGTTTTGCAGGATGATGCGTCTCCATTAAGGAATCAATGGTACCTGGACAGTGGCTGTTCAAGGCACATGACTAGAGATGCATCTAAGTTTGTTGTTGTCAACAAGAAGAAAGGAAGTGTTACTTTTGGTGGAAACCAAAAGGGCAAAATTGTTGGCATTGGCAACATAGGTAACCCTATCAATCCTATTATAGAAAATCTTTTATTAGTTGATGGGTTAAAACACAATCTGCTAAGCATAAGTCAATTATGTGACAAAGGTTATGAGGTGATATTTAAATCAAATTCATGCATAATTAAAGATAGCTCATCTAGTTCTATACTGTTTAAAGGATATAGAAAAGAAAATGTGTATATTATTGATTTAGATAATATTGAATTTTCTGATGAAAAATGTTTTGCTGTGAATTCTTCTAATGACTGCTGGACTTGGCATAGGAGATTAGGACACGTAGGGATGGATACCTTAGCTAAGATTACTATGGAGAATTTAGTTAGAAGGATCCCTAAGATATCCTTTGAGAAGGATAAAGTTTGTGAAGTCTGTCAAATGGGAAAGCAGATCAAAAGTTCTTTTGCATCTAAGAATGCAATTTCTACTTCAAAGCCTCTCCAACTCCTTCATATGGACCTTTTCGGTCCTTCTAATATAGCCAGCTTAGGAAGAAAATTCTATGCTTTTGTTATTGTAGATGACTTTTCCAGATTCACCTGGGTATATTTTCTGAAGTCTAAGGATGAGACTTTTGATACTTTCTCTAGCTTTAGGAAAAGAGTTCAAAATGAAAAGGAACTCACCATTGTTGCTATTCATAGTGATCATGGTGGAGAATTTGAAAATGAAAGATTTGAACTCTTGTGTCTCAAGTATAGAATTGAGCACAACTTTTCCTCTCTTAGAACCCCTCAACAAAATGGTGTTGTTGAGAGGAAAAATAGGTCTCTTCAAGAGCTAGCCAAAACCATGCTAAATGAGAATTCCCTTCCTAAGTACTTCTGAGCTGAGGCTATTTCAACAGCTTGCTATGTGCTCAATCGGGTCTCCATAAGACCTATTCTTGAGAAAACTCCATATGAGCTCTGGAGTGGAAAAACTCCTTCTGTTAAATACTTTAGAGCCTTTGGTAGTAAGTGCTTCATTCTCAACACTAAGGATAACTTAGGAAAATTCGATTCCAAATCTGATCTTAGAATTTTTCTTGGTTATTCTCTTACCAGTAAAGCATATAGGGTATTCAATAAGAGAATTCTAGTTGTGGAGGAATCAGTTCATGTCAATTTTGATGAAACCCCTCACCCCACAATCAATGTGGATAAGGATGATATTTTGGATAAACAACTGGATTCCCTCTCCTTAGACAAGTCTACAGATCCCCTTCAAGTAGAAAAATCTTTAGAACCATCGTCTACTTCTCTTGATATTATTCCTGTCAAGGATGAAAATCCTGCTCTTCCTAAAGATTGGAAGTATGTCAAAGACCATCCAATAGATGAAATTTTAGGTAATCCTTCTTTAGGAGTTAAGACTAGATCCTCTCTTAGGAATCTCTGTGCAAATGTAGCATTTATCTCTCAAGTAGAGCCTAAGAAGTTTGAAGAGGCCGAGTGTGATGAAAATTGGATTTTAGCTATGCAAGAGGAGCTAAATCAATTTGAAAGGAGCAAGGTATAGGAACTTATTCCACGGCCTAAGGATCATCCCATCATTGGAACTAAATGAGTTTTCAAGAATAAGTTGGATGAAAATGGGATTGTGGTTAGAAACAAGGCTAGACTAGTTGCTAAGGGATACTCTCAATAAGAAGGTATTGATTTTGAGGAATCCTTTGCCCCTGTAGCTAGATTAGAGTCAATTAGGATGCTCCTAGCCTTTGCCTGCTACAAGAACTTCACACTCTTTCAAATTGATGTAAATAGTGGATTTTTAAATGGTTACATCAATGAAGAAGTTTTTGTTGAGCAACCCTTAGGTTTTGAAGCTTTCGATAAACCCAACCATATCTACAAATTAAGGAAAGCTCTTTATAGTCTTAAGCAGGCTCCTAGAGCTTGGTATGATAGATTGAAAAATTTCCTTGAGAAAAGGAATTTCAAAAAGGAAAATACAGATTCAACTCTATTTACCATGCAAAAGGAGAATGACATTCTGTTAGTTCAAATTTATGTCGATAACATTATTTTTGGATCAACTAATGTCAACATGTGTAATGAATTTTCTTCCCTCATGCAAAGTGAATTTGAGATGAGTATGATGGGGGAGTTAAAATTCTTCTTAGGTTTCCAGATTAGTCAATCTCCTAATGGAATTTTCTTCTGTCAAGAAAAATACATCAAGGAACTCCTTAAGAAATTTGGATTAGAATCGTCTAAGTCTTCCAAGACTCTTATGAGTACCACAACTAAATTGGATAAAGATGAAAAAGGAATAAGTGTTGATATTAAAAAATATCGTGGTATGATTGAATCATTACTATATCTTACTGCAAGTAGGCCAGATATACTCTTTAGTGTTTGTCTTTGTGCTAGATTTCAAGCTGCTCCTAAGGAATCTCACTTAACTGCTGTTAAAAGGATTTTCAAATATTTAAGTGGGACACCTAACCTAGGTTTATGGTATCCAAAGGGCACCTCTTTTGATCTGATTGGATATTCAGATTCTGATTATGCAGGTAGTCTTGTTGATAGGAAAAGCACTAGTGGCACCTGTCAGTTCTTAGGTGAATCTTTAGTCTCCTGGTATTCTAAGAAACAGAATTCTGTTGCATTGTCAACTGCTGAGAGTGAATACATTGCTGCAGGCAGTTGTTGTGCACAAATGCTTTGGATGAAACAGACTTTGGAAGATTATAATCTATTTTATGATAGGATTCCTATTCGGTGTGATAACACCAGTGCTATTAACATTTCTAAAAATCCTATTCAGCATTCTAGAACAAAGCATATCGATGTCAAATATCACTTCATAAGAGAACATGTTCTAAGAGGTGATATCTCCTTAGAGTTTGTAAATTCTGTAGATCAATTGGCCGACATATTTACTAAACCGTTGGATGAAAAGACCTTCAATAATATAAGAATAAGGTTAGGTCTCATTCGGTTTGAGAATTGCTAAGTTTCTTATGTTTGAATTTCTTCCTGTGAAAGAGTGATCTGTGTTATTGATGGCATCGGTGTATATTGTTAACCGGATGATATGTATCCTCCACTAACCGGATGATATGTATTCTCTACTGACCGGATGATATCTATGCATCGGATGATGTAGTTTCTAATCTGCTGACACGTGTCATCTATCGGACGATATCGGTGTTACACGTGTGACTTCATCACGTCGGGCGGTGCTTTATTTCTTTTAAATTCTTATTTCTTCACCGAGACGCTTCATCTTTCGCGCTCTTTCTGAAATCCCTGCCCTACCAATCCTCTCTCTCGATCTTATCTTTCCAATGGATCCTCTGGTTTCATCATCTCGTGCAGTTTCTGAACCGGCCAAGAAGAAGGCCAAAGTCTCTGCTCATCCAACTCCGGTGATTCCTCGTGCAAATAGTTGGCCGTCGTTCTATTTCCTCAATCAGTCTGCTGAAGCCAGGTATCACGACGACTTTAAAGATAAGAAGTTGATTCCTAGTCGTGGTATTGTTCCAGACGAGTTAGAAGGTTTAAATTTAGTAGCACCCTTGACAGACATTGGTTTAATAGGGTTGTTTGAAGTTGAATCTTTCTTTTACCCCACTGCCATTAGAATGTTCTATGCCAATCTTAGTTATCCTTCTGACCAATCAACCATTTCAAGCTATGTGTATGGAAAACACATAGTTCTTACCTCTCAATCCCTAAATGAGCTTCTGGGGAGTCCTCATCTAGATCAACATCCCAAAATCTATTCAACAGGGCTAGAACCCCCATTTCCTGGAACTCCCGATGGCAAACAACTTTTGAAAGAAATTTCCCTAGACCCGCACAACATTCCCAATTCCTTAAAGAGTAAACATTTAACCATTAGAGCTCGACTTCTCCCTCAGATGATCAGTTATAATATTATTCCTAAGGGTGGTCATTATGATGATATTAGCAGCATGGAATTTGTTGTTCTTTTTGCCCTCTATCAAAAGACCCCGGTTGATATAGGATACATTATACTGAGAAAGATGATTCAGTGTGTTTCTTCAGGGTCTACATCCTTTTCCTATAACCTCCTTCTCATGAAGATCTTTCAGATGTCCGATGTTGAATTTCCCGAGGATGAGGATCCATCCTGTCTCAAACCATCCAGTTACTACTCTAAATCCACTTTGTCAAGGATGGAAATTAAGAGAACCCGTCAAGGGAATTTTGTTATGGATCAGTCCAAGCAAAGGCCTGCTAAGGTTGCAGCCGTCAGAAAAGGTAAAAGGAAACTGATTTTGGATGAAAAGTCCTCAATGCAAGAAGGAGGTGGTGACTCAGAGATCCCTGCTTTTGATATTTCCCCTCCTCATTCTCTGGTCTCTCGCCCCCACCTTCCTCCACCAGTGCCAAGACCTCCTGCTTCATCCTCTATCGCCCATCTTTTTGAGGCCATCTCAGTTCCTCAGCCATCTCCTCCATCTACTCTTTTGATACCTTCTCTGCCTCCTTCAGTCCCTCTTTCTCCACCAGTCCAACCACCTCCTCCACTACTAACACCTCCTCCTGTCCAACCTGCTCCACTAGTCCTACCAGCTCCACTTGTCCACGTCTCCTCACCAATTCCATCTGTTACTCTTGCCACTCCTCTGACTTATCAGTGGAGATTTTCGTTGAGTGAGGCTCAGTACAATGATTTAAATGCCTTTATTGACAGTCTAGGGTCAGCTTGAAAAATCTCTAGATGCCAAGCTTGACAAGAACCAAAAGGAAATGGGCATCACTTTGGATACAGGTCTTGACTTGCTGTCACAGAAAATGGTTGCAGATAGACGCATTGTTGTCAGGGAACTTGAGTCTCTCCGATCTTCTGTTGACAATCTGAATCCCGAACCCGAATCTGAACCATCTAACTTAGTCTGTGTCACAGAGGCTTGTTCTGAAGACTTCCTCCCTCCGATCATCCGTCCAGAGGCAGGTGAAGATGCTCGGCTACTGCCCTTAGATCTTCAGGAAGCTACGCTGACGTTCTCTCCTTCTGCTGCTATTTCTGCCCGAGAGCCCTCTTTTGAGTTCTCAAATCCTATGGATGCATCTCTTGCTGCTTCTCCTTCTGTAGAGCATCCCTCGTGTCTGGACATGATAATGTTTCCAGAAATCTCTGCCACTTCTGCTCCCTGCTTGGATTTGATGGTCTATCAAGGACCATCTCCATCTACTGCTCCTCAGCCAGAGCCTTCTCCATGCCAGGATATAGTGATCTATCAAGCACCACTTCCTCCCACTATTGCTTCACTTCGCGCACTTGTGGATACTTATTTTCTTTCAGATCTGGAAGTGCCCGCTTGGATTAGCCAAGCTTTCTGGACTCATTTTTTAGCTTTCTTTAAGTAGAGGATTTTGTTGCTAAACACTTTTATTGATATTCTAATGACATTTCTCTGATGTTTCTATCCCTTGTGGTGCATGCATTGTTTCTGCTGTCTCTTTGTTTGTTTTTGATAATGTCAATGAGGGAGAACATATTTGATTGATTGATGCTGCTTGAGAAATAAATCAGATATGCTATGAATTGTGTATGCATGTTTTGAAAAACTAGAATGAAACTGAAATGTATGCATATGTTGTGGGGGAGCTAGGATTATGGGGGAGAGTTATACTTAATCAAATTTATAGGTTGTCATCATCAAAAAAGGGGAGATTGTTGACTTAATTAGTGTTTAAGTCTAACTAAGTTTTTGATGATGTATTTGAATGTTAAATATGTAATTTGATTATGTTTATTAAATGAGAATAATGAATTATGCAAGGTTTTTAATCTGTTGGAAATACCCTTGAAAAGGATATTTTAGTTATCTAATGAATGTGGTTAAGTATACAGGGCTGTATAGTTATTTAACAGGGCTGAAAAATCGCTAAACAAAGGCGGATGAGAAATGAAGAACTCCACCGCTCGCTACACGATAAAAGCGGATGAGAAATGAAGAACTCCACCGCTCACTAAACGACAAAGGCGGATGAGATAAATGAAGATATCCTACGCTCGCTAGACGACAAAGGCGGATGACTTCAAGAAGATATCCTACGTTCGCTAGACGACAAGGGCGGATGACTTCAAGAAAATATCCTACGTTCGCTAGACGACAAGGGCGGAAGACTTCAAGAAGACATCCTACGTTCGCTAGACGACAAAGGTGGAAGACGTCAAGAAGATATCCTACGTTCGCTAAACGACAAGGGCAGAAGACTTCGATGAGATATCTTACGCTCACTAAACGACAAAGGTGGAAGACGTCTACAACTTCATCATCTGACACCGGTTCAGCGTTTAAAGATTCATCATCCTATGCCGGTTCAACATTTTGAAGTTGCATCCTCCGATGGCGGTTCAAGACTAAAACAACTTTGTCTTCCTCCAGAATTCAAAGTTAGCGCGAAGCTACAGTGACGTCGTTTTCAGCTTTAACTCCAGTACATTAATGGCGACGACGAACAGCAATTTCAGATACAACGGATATCTGCTTAAGTACGGATGCTTCCCAACGATAACTTTTCCATTTGAAGAAAGGAGCATTCAAGTCTGTGAAACAAAAAGGAGACAGAGTATTTAAGCCAAGGTTAGAGCACTAAGGAACAACTTTTTGCGAATTTTACTCTTGAGCCCTAATCTGCGAAATTCATCATACTCTGTATTTTCTTCTACACCTCTCGATTTTAACTTGAGATTTACTCATTGTAAGAGTGTAGTCTGAGCTTGCAATTTACAAACTCAAAAATCTATATAAGGCAGTGGATTGTCGCCCGTGAAGAACTATCCAGATCTGTAAAAGGCAGTTGATCGGAGCCCAGAATTTCAATCTGTTTATTCTCGTGAGGAGAAGGTTAAGGATCTTCAAGGGGGAACCTTGAAGCGTGGATGTAGGCAGGTTTTGGCCGAACCACGTAAAAACTCTTGTGTTAGTTTTTCTCTCTCTCTCTGTTATTTTTATTGTTGTGTTGATTTGCTGTTAGATTAATAATTTTAAAAAGGTCTAATTCACCCCCCCCCCCCCCCCTCTTAGACAATCTCGATCTAAATCTATAGCTTGGCTTCACTTCAGTAAGGTACCGGGAACAGATCAAGCTAAATGTAATTATTGTGGGCAAACATATGCAGCATATCCGACGAAGAATGAGACTTCAAGTATGATAAAGCATATCAAAGTATGCAAAAGGTATTCACGAAATTTGGATAGTAGGCAACCAACTTTGTCCTTTAAAGCTATTGAGGGCAAGAGTGTTAGTACACCTATATTTACTATGATGGGGGCTAGAGAATTTCTAGCTAAGATGATTGTAATTGATGAATTGACATTGAAAGTGGTAGAAGGAATTGGTTTCAAGACATTTTGTCAGTATCTAAATCCGAAGTTTATTATGCATCTCGAATGACAATAGCACGAGATATTCGAGGGATATTTTAGAAAGAAAAACAAAAGTTGAAGGAGTATTTTTTTTCAACATCACAGAGGGTCTGTTTGACCACTAACACGTGGACTTCTATCCAGAATTTGAATTATATGATGTTGACATGCCATTTCATTGATCAAGACTAGCATGTGCAAAAGAAAATTTTGAATTTTTGTTTGATACCGAACCATAAGGGTGAGACCATTGGTAAAGAAGTTGAAAATTGTTTGCTAAAGTGGGAGCTTGAAAATATTACCACCATCACCGTTGACAATGCGTCTTCCAACGACGTCACTATCTCTTATTTGACGAGAACAATTAGAAATTGGAAGGGGTTGATTTTAGATGGTGAGCATATGCACATGCATTGTTTTGCACATGTCCTCAATTTTATTGTTTCTAACGGTTTGGAAGAACATCAAACGTCCATAGCCAGAGTAAGAAAAGTTGTCAAGTATGTAAGGTCGTCTCCGGCAAGATTGCAACAGTTTAAAGCATGCGTTGATGTAGTGAAAATTACTTGCAAGTGTAATTTGTCACTCGACGTTCCCTCTCGTTGGAACTCAACATATTTGATGTTGGCAAATGCTGAAAAGTTTGAAGCGGAGTTTGAAAAACTTGCACAGAATGAAAGCTCTTTTGTACAAGAAATGGGAGTAGAAGGTGCACCCACAATGGAAGATTGGGGATGCATTCGAGAATTTATTAAATTCTTAGAAACATTCTATAAAATGACACTTCATGTTTCTGCTTCTTTGCACATTACAGCAAATATATATGTAGGTGAAGTCTACAATTTGAAGATTGCCATTGAGAACTATGGTAGCAGTGAGAATATAATGCTGAGGAGAATGGCCAACGAGATGATCAAAAAATTTGACAAATATTGGGAATCTTTCGAAAAAATAAACATGTTTGCCTATGTTGCATTTGTTCTTGATCCAAGCTGCAAAACAAAATTTTTACGGCATTGTTTAAACATTTTGTTTGGAAGTGAAAGAGCACCAGAATATGTAAAGCAAGTAGAGAATGTAATTCAAAGGTTGTATACAGAATATAAAGGTGATACAGCCAATGAAGATCAGCCTCCTAGCAGTAGTAGACAACAAAGGTCGCCAAAGTCAAAGAGTTTTTGGCGCAAGCTCGTTCAAGTGCAGTGTACTCCATGTTTTATGATCCGGACAATTCTTCTGAGATGGGGGATGAAACTACTGAGTCAGAAATTGATCTATATTTGTCTGAGAAGTTAGAGATTGTTCAAGATAATTCTGACATTTTATCGTGGTGGAAGAGACACTCCGAGAAGTACCGAATTTTGAGTGTCATTGTCAAAGATATATTGATCATTCCAATATCTACGATGGCGTCAAATTCTGCTTTTTGTTGTGGTGGTCGTGTTCTTGACGTTTTTCGCAGTTCTCTAAGTCCACAAAGTGTTGAAGCCCTGATATGCTCACAGAGTTGGATCAAAACTTTCAATCCTTTTAAAGTTTCTCCGGATGATTTACAAGATAGTAGTACTACGACATTGACGCCGATACAAGAAGGTTCAAACATTATAATATTTATTTGTTTTACAAGTGTATCTCTAAATTAAACATTAACTAATGTCTTCACTTTGTCATTTTGCAGATGTCGTTGAAATTGACACTTCCGACGATAATTTTCTAGAAGTACAAGATGACATATCGATGACTTGATATCGATGATTGATAGCTTGGTTAGTAAGATAAATTTGACTATGTACTTGGATTTATTATTTAGCTTGTATTTTTAAATTTTGAAGTAGTTGGATAGTATACATTTGGATATTGACTTTAATTTCTTAGTTTGCATTTTAATGTTATTACCATATTGACCTTCCCTTTTAAATTTCGTTTATTCAACATAGTTCTTTTATCAACATTGGTGTAGTTTGTGATGTTTTTTTTTTTAAACTGCAGGAGTAACAAAACAGTTGTAGGCAATAGGATGGAATGACAATTTCATGATGACTAGAACTTGAATGGAATGGAATGGAAATTCTGGTGTAATTCAATGCATAGTCTATGCATTCAAATTCTCGTGTAATTCAATGAAATGGAAATTTTCATTGCCTATTGTAACGATCCCTTTTCCCAGCAAGATATTGTCCGCTCTGGGGATTGGACCGTAGCCCAATATCCTCCCCTCACGGCTTTGTTTGGCGAGAACTTCCCGGAAGGTCACCCAACCTGGAATTGCTCTCGTCGAAGCACTTTTAACTTCGGAGTTCTTATGGGATCCGTTGTCAATTGTGCTCCAAAACGCGTCTTGCTATATTAGGAGGGTCTCTTTACATATGTTTCATTTCCATATACTTCCTCAAGCGATGCGGGATTGTGACAACCCCCCTTTCTATGACCGAACCCTCCGGCCCAAGTCCAACCCGGGATTCGTGGAGTTTTAACCCAATACGTCACCCTCCGGCCCAAGTCCCACTCGGGATTCGCGTAGCACTGGGTGGTTCCTCCTCATACGTGTCCATTCGGGTCATCACAATCACCCCCCCCCCCTCGGGAGCCCAACTTCTTCGTTGGCCACATTTTCGGTTGGGTACAGGCTCTGATACCATTTGTAACGACCCCTTTTCCCAGCAAGATATTGTCCGCTCTGGGTATTGGACCGCAGCCCAATATCCTCCCCTCACGGCTTTGTTTGGCGAGAACTTCCCGGAAGGTCACCCAACCTGGAATTGCTCTCGCCGAAACACTTTTAACTTCAGAGTTCTTATGGGATCCGTTGCCAATTGTGCTCCAAAACACGTCTTGCTATATTTGGAGGGTCTCTTTACATATGTTTCATTTCCATATACTTCTCCAAGCGATGCGGGATTGTGACAACCCCCCTTTCTATGACCGAACCCTCCGGCCCAAGTCCAACCCGGGATTCGTGGAGTTTTAACCCAGTACGTCACCCTCCGGCCCAAGTCCCACTCGGGATTCGCGGAGCACTGGGTGGTTCCTCCTCATACATCTCCATTCGGGTCATCACACCTATGCATTCATCCTGTGCTGAAATTAAAGTGCTGAAATTGAAGTAGCCATTGCCATTGGTGACTGGTGTTCTTGTCAGTTGTCCTGGCGTTGTTAATTTGTTATTGTTGGTTTACATTTTTACAAGTAGTGCACTAGTGCTGAGCTGTTGATGATTCATGATTGGGTGGAGAAGAAGATTTATTTTGAGATTATATCTAAAATACAGCACTCTATATCTCAAGTAGTAGCATTTTAATATATTAATTTTCATTTTTCAGGTTCTAGAGTGTGTTAATTTTCTACCAATTCATAAATTTTTATGTTTTAAAAAAAAAAAAAAAGAGGTTGCGGGCGGAACCGGGACCAGACCGGGATTTCGGGTGCGGTCCAGGTTCGGTCCTGGTCCCGCACCGGACCGGTCCAGGTTCCGGGGAAAAAAATCCCGAACCTGTTCGGGCCGGTTCGATCCGGTCCGAGGACCGGTCCAGGTTCTGGGGAAAAAAATCCCGAACCTGTTCGGGCCGGTTCGGTCCGGGCTCGGGACCGGACCGAACCGGCCCGTGCCCACCCTACTTGGACCATATCAATGGAAAGAAACGTATGTGTGTCATTTATTGGCGTAACTAATCATAAATTAATTATCTTTAGTGTTTTGACTTTCATTAAGTCGTCTATCTATAATTTATTTTATAGATCAAATAGCACTGACATATCAAGAGGAATGCTCATGGATCATTTTTCAGATTTAAAAACAAAAAAGAATAAGTATTTTTTGTTTAAAAAAAAGTGGGAAAACCGGAACCGGATTAGAACCGAAACCAAATTCGGATCCGGTTCTAATCTGGTCCTTAAAAAAATAAAAACAATCCCAATCCTAAAATTTAAAAATCGAATTTTATTATTTCGGTTTCAATCTTCCTTAAAATCGGACCGGACCGATTTTTGCTCACCCCTAGTCACGGTCCAGTGTGCACACATTTGCGCACACAAAATCACATTCACGATTGACGGACAAAGTCACACACACAAAATCACATTCACAAAATCACAGTCCAAGCATCACAATTCAAAATATGAAATCTGAAAATCAAACACAAAATCTGAAAATACCTCCTCGGAAGCCTCGGCCGTCACTCGTCGCAGTCGAACTCGGAAGCCTCGGTCGCAGTCTTCAGTCGGCGGGCTTGCCTCGCAGTGGTCGTCGGTCGTCGGACTCGGGGTTGACTCGTCACTCGTCGCAGACTCGCAGGGCTCGGTTGGGACTGGAGTTCGGTTTGCTGGTTAGGTTCTGAAATCGCAACCTAACCCAAGCACTGAGCCGGGCTGAGTTGGGTTCTCGCTTTTCGGTTTCGAACCTAAAAGCGAACCGAAACCGAGAACATTATATTCCAACCGACCCGAACATAAAAATTTAACACAAATCGAACCGAACCGAACCGACCAGAACGTTTCAAGGTTCGGTTCGGTTCGGTTTGCCCACCCTAATAATGTGCAGCATCAATAAAAAAAAAGCGTAACTTTAATTTCACAGAGCAGGCGGAGCAGCGTGCATGACGATTTTAGCGTGGCCATAAAAATGGAGTTTTTCACAGTGATGGTCATGGAATGGTGACGGTACACGCCAGAAATTTCTGGCTAAAGCAGTGGCCCACATTTTTATTTTCAATTTTAGAAGGCTCATTGCAAATCATCCACCACTATCCATTGCCAAACCAACACAGACCCACAGTCTAGAGAGAGAAAAAGAGCAGAGAGACAAATGGAAAAATACAAGGATAGACGATGAAAACCAGTATTGTAGATAGAGAAACTGATGGGTTTTCAATAGTTTTCTCAATCGGGTCAACTTTTGTACTGCATTTGATTTACTAGTATGATCGGTTGGCTTCATCGGTGCGTTTTTCTTTAATCTATGATGAGGTCTTCTTTGATTGTTGTATTCGCGTAGAAAGAAACTATTGATTCTGGGTTGGTTGATGATTTACTTTGATTAGATTGATGAAGATTTTCTATCTATGATCTCATTGCCGTTTGCATCAGGGAAAAAAACTGAAAAGGGAATGCTGGCTGTTGTATTATTTCTGAGAATTTCATGATTAGAGAGTGGTCTGTTTTGATGTTTTGATTCATTGAAATGATGGAACAATCTAAAACTATCCCACATTGCTTAGTTAAAGCTCTGTGTTAGTCTATAACTACTCGAACACTCTTCCATTGCAATGCGATTCTTAATGGTGAGTTCTTCGCGATATCATTTGATGTATGAACCGGAAAAATACATTTCAATAGTGTCGGATTTTCTTTTTGTGTGTTTTTGTTGTTGATTTGTAAAAATGGAGATGAAAGTATACAATATTTCTTGTGTTTTCTTGTATCTTTGATTTTTTTACTGAACTATTTAGATTAAATTTTCTCCAGGATAGTACAATGCCTTGGTCGCTTTGGAAACCATTTATTACCAATTAGTTTGCTTTTGGATGAGACTCTCATGGCTCTGCTTGTGTTTTGACTTCTGAAATAGTCGAATTGTTAGACTTGCCTGTTGTGTATCGGATTCCATTTTTAAGATTAGGAAGCTGTTCGCAATTTTATCCAAAATGGAAAACATTTTAAGCCTCCTATGCAAATGGATGAGAAAATACGATTCGGAAAAGATCATGCTGGAGCTTTTCACTAGTAGTTTACTGTAAAAGCGAAAAAGAAATAAGGCAGTACAAATGGAAAAGGATCATTTTGGAGCTCTCCACTGGTAGCTTATTCATTAAACTATAAATCTGTTTTATAAGGAACTACATACCTACAGTAGATTTGCAATGGACAACTTTAAGTATTACAATATGGAACTCAACCTATTCAGCTGTGAAAGTGGACAGAGTATGCATCGACCCGTTCCTAGGATTGTCGGTTTTGAATCAAGAACTTTCAAATCTCCTATGGTGCTTGATGAAAGCAATTCTTCTTCTGGTTCGTTGGTTAAGAAGCGATTATTGTCTCCTTTGAACGAAATGATTTCGCCGGATCAATTTATTGGCGATGCTCTTGATATCGGTAGTTGTAAAGTTTCTGGTTTGCATGATCATAAAAAAGCTCACATCAGCTGTTCTAGTAATCTCGAAACTCCAATTGGATCTCCATCTTGTTTCCCAAAATGGAACTCTCCATTTTTCACTGCTGATTCTTCATTTGAAACCAAGAATCTGCAATCTTATAACAGCGTCATAGATTCCGGTTCTGATGCGATAGACATACCAGTAAAGAGGGAGATATCATTTCCTCTTTCTTTGTCTCCACTTGGTCGAAAATTCTCTGAAAGAATGAATTTCATGACAATTCAAAGGGACATTGCTCCTAATTTTAGAGATTGTGATATAACATTCAAGCAGATGGAGCAGCCACTCGATGAAACTGCTTCAAGTATATTAGCTTCTCAGAACGAAGACGCTCATGGGTCTTCTAGCAATTCTTGGAAAGATTTCGATAAACTCCAGACAAAGTTTGGCCTTTTCACGCCCAATGATACAACTGAAAAGAGAAAGCATTCTTACGAGGACTTAAAACTTAGATCTGGAAGTTTCAAATTGGTTAAAAGGCCTTTAGTTGGCTCATTTGAGGAGTCTCTCTTGTCTGGTAGATTGTTAACCAGTAGATTCAGTCCGGTAAGAATGGTGTATCTGATTAACATGTATTTTGCCCCCTGTTTGAGTATTTTCCAATATCAATACTGTTTTTAAGTTCTCATCCTTGTTTTTAATCTGATTGTGCAGAAAATCGATGGCTTCCTTGCTGTCTTAAATTTCAACGGAGGGAGTTTTTCTCCTCGATCACGCAAACTTCCTTTTTTAGTCAACAGTATTGAGGGAGAGAATTACCTTTTGTATTATTCATCAATAGATTTAGCTGGGAATATGGCATCCAACAAAACAAGAGATCTCAGAACGAGCAGGAGCCTAAGTATGGATGAATCTTGCATGGAAAGCAGTCGTCTGCGAATACCTATGAAAGGACATGTACAGTTGGTAAATGGCTTCTTTGTCCTAAAAATGATTAATCACAGTGTTTTGGTCGTTGGTATTAACAATATGAACATGAAACTAAGTCTTGAGATGATTTTGAAATTATCTTGTTAAGTGCTCCAACTGAAGAAAGGAGGTTGAAGGACAAAGCTCTTGTCCGAGTGAAACAGTTTTGGCCAAAAATTGTTCTATTTTTCTGAAAGCACAACTTCTTCAAATGAACTTCAAATGAGTTGAAATTTTAATGATAACTTACTTTGGGTGTAATGAAAGTGTCCTCTAAAAATCAGAGGTTGATTCGTTGTGGATGAAAGATTGCTTGCTGGTCCGAGGAGGTAATAACAATAACTCTTAGGATTTGGCTCCTCTTTGAAAAAGAACACTCCAACTAGTCTTTGATGAGAGTTAAAATACAACCTTGCAGGTAATTCTCCACGCCAAGAAAGGGCGAAAAAATGTTGTAATAGAAATGACATCACTTTGACTCTCACAATAATGGATACCCCAAACACTAACCTAGTTCTCTAGGATGTAACTCACCGAGGAAGAAAATTATTGAGCTTCAACAAGCTGAAAGCTTCTGCAATTTTTTCATTCAAAAAAAATCCCCAAGGGAGGCTAAACAGATGACTTAAATACCATGTCTCTTCTCTACAAATTAGGATTTAGCAACTAGTAAAAAGAGAGGCTTAAAAGAGAGGGGTGCTCGGCCACATGGCTTAGCCAAGTGCATCTTGGTTTTGCCATTTTGGGCAAAATTCTTATTTCTCCTAGAGTCACTTTCAAGTGATCTCTCTTCTTGCAAAATGCAGCCAATAATCCCTCCATTACATGTTCAGTCATTTCATATCACCTAATACATAAAATATGCTAGTCTTTAAAGGAAATAAAACCAAACTAAAACTACATTAATTGTCACAAGGAAGACAAATTCGTTCTTCCATTTTTGCAGTGACCAAGGGGTGCTCCCATGTTAACAAGTAGAAAGGTTTCTCCACGTCTAGTGCACTTGGCTCCAACCTCAAGTCTTCAAAAGATACTTCACCTACAAAAAGAGCACACTCAATAGTTAAAAACTCGGCCAAGGATTTGATTCGCGATCGAGTGATGGCTCCTCTTGGCACATCATCTTGAAAAACATGAATATATATAAACGAGATGCTATCATTGATTATATTGCTTTTCATAAACCAAAAAAAAAAAGTCCCTTTTTTACTGTTTCCAGAAACATAAATTGTTTTCGGATAAATCTTCATTTTGTTTCGTTTTTTTACATATTACATTAATGTTGGACTAAACTATTAGAATCCAAGAATATGACATGTTAGTCTGTGACATAACTATTGACATATACTTCCAATAGCATGATAGTGAACTGAATTTCGTTTTTCAGGTTCTCAGCAATCCAGAGAAGACACCTATTCATACCTTCTTTTGTAACTATGATCTTACTGATATGCCAGCTGGTACCAAGGTAGGTTTGAAATTAAATAAACTCTGTTAGTTTATCTTGCATTTCGATTTTCGACGGATGGGTACTGATGACCTCATTGGATGTTGTTTGAAAGCTCAAAATGGTGGATATGTCTAGATTTTATAAATTCAAATATTATGGGGATCACATTAAACCCTTTTAACAACATTAGTAACTTAGATTAGTGACTGATCTTGGAACTTTGCATGGTATAGTAGTTGGAAATTCTGGCATTTACTTAGCTTCTTAAACTTGAATGCTTTCAAAAAGAAAGGGAAAAAAACGAAAAAGAAGGAAAAAAGGAAAATGTAGGAAGGAGGGGGATATTGAAAGAAAAATCAATTCAATATTCATTCTGACCTGATTGCCTGCTCCTTTAGGGCCTTAATTCAGTTCATCTGGAGCATCATCTAATTCTGCTGTTAATTTTCATCAAGTATACCAAGTTTGGATTAGAACTTCATGATTTCATCGAAATTACTATGGCATTGTCCAAAACTCCTAGTTGTGTGACGGATCGTGATGCAATGTAAAACTGTAGCAGAAATTTTATTATATGAATGTCATATAGTGAGCTATACTTGAAAATGCTGGGTTAATTTTGGTGTCACTTTATTTTCTTTTGGAGTTAAGTAATGTTCTTTGGGATTATTGTTCTGTAAGCTAGACTTTTCTGCGCCAGAAGATTACTCTAGCCTCTTCTTCCACAACACAAATACCTGGGAATGGATGCAAAGTTGACACCAAAGACAAGCTTAATGCCTTGAAAAATAATCATATTTGGTCGTGTGGTCGAATGGAGGGCAAGTCGAAGAGCATACCCTCGTATTGTGGGGGCTTTGACAGCCATGAATTTGAAAATACAAATAGACATAGTGTTTCTAAAGCAAACAAGAGCACAAACTCAGTTGGCGTTCTACGCTACGCTCTTCACCTTCGCTTCTTATGTCTATTTACGAAGAAGTGTTCAAGGCCAATCCATAGGTGTGAATCAGATTCCTTATCTGCATCGATGAGAAATGAAGCAGGCATTCGAGAGAAGAGACGATTCTACTTGTATAATGATTTGAGGGTCGTATTTCCCCAACGCCAATCAGATGCTGACGAAGGAAAGGTATGTCTCTATTCTAGTAATTTTCTTTGTTGTATTTTAGAAATGAGGAATGAAAAGTAGATCTCATAATGGACACCATGTTTATCGACACTCAAATATTTCATTCACTCGTTGATTTCATATTTTTATGCAAAATGACTACTCAAAATACGCGATTAATGTGTGAATGACGCATTAGAATATCAATGTATGTCATCTACCCATTTTTACTCTTCATGAATTGATCGAATTTTACTCTACTAGTGTGGTTTAATTTGCAGTTAAATGTGGAATATCATTTTCCTTCTAATCCGAAGTACTTCGATATCAGCAAGTAGGTGTGCCAGCAAACCTCCCACTCAAAGGCTATGCCGTTCTGCATAAATGGTTTTTGTAGATAATTGATCTGTACATTTACGGCAAAGTTTCGATTGTGGCCAATATTAGCATTATTAATGATGTAAATAACAATATGCATCAATCTGGTATGCAATTGCCAAAGTTATCATCTTTTTTAGAGAGAAAAAAGGGGTCTCGAGTCAAGGTCTCCCGACCCGATCCAGAAGTCTAAATGTTATACTTGAGTCGATATTAAAGGTTGAAAGTCGTTATTAGAGTCGAATTTTGAACTGAAACTAGAAGTGCATGCAATAAGTAAGTTTAATTTGGATGAAAGATACTGATTGCTTGATTGGAATCTGGCCAATTCCTGCTTGTTCTTCTGTTAATTATTGGCACTGCTACAAAAAGTTTTTAGGCAAAGCTTCTCAATGCATATATCTTATGACAATTACATCATATCTAACCGTTTAGGCTATTCCATTTCTGAAAAATGTGCAGCAATTGGCGAGTTTTTGTTGCACCTAAGGGAAAGAGGAAGGATGAGGGACGTTTTGGCTATGTTTACAGCAGGAGGAAGCCAATGGCAGAACAGTAATTCTTTGCCGAGGTTAGTGGAGTTTGTTGTTATGCGAGTTGCAATTTTTGGGTGGAGATTGCTGATAGTGATGGGTAGCAGCACAGGGGAGTTTATAGGTTGGTTGTCTGTCGAGGAGAAGAGGGGACAAATTTTGAAGTAAACTTCTAGTGAAAGAGAAATCCGAGACATGGATGGGGGGCCCTATTCGGTGCATTTTCAAACCGTTCCAAAAAATTAAAAAAAAAAAATCCGAAAAACTCGGTTTTCACAGTAATTTTTATAAAATCAATAAAATTCAAAATATTCAAAATAAATATGCAATTTTATAAACTATTTAATTTTTTTTTTAAATTAGAAAAAAAAAATTCCAAAAATCCGAGTCCACCCACCCGACCGACATATTGCAGCCTCTACCTTCTCCCCGAGAAAGTGTGGGAGGACATTTTGATGCATTTCATTGAAGGCATTACAAGATCATGGGGTTATGACACACTATTCTAGTTGTGGTCGATCCATTAACAAAGCTTTCTCACTTTGTATTCCTAAAGCCACCATTCTCGGTGAAAAGGATAGCCAAAAATTTTTGCAAAGAAATAATTCGGCTTCATAGTGTCTCTTGGAGTATCATAAGTGACCGCAAGAAGGTATTTACTAGCTTGTTTTGGCGTGAGTTATTCAGGTTGCAGCATACTTCCCTCAAGAGGAGTTTTGTATACCACCTCCAGACTGATGGGCAAATTGAAGTT
The DNA here is from genome assembly GCA_022432975.1 of Begonia masoniana. NCBI lineage: Eukaryota > Viridiplantae > Streptophyta > Magnoliopsida > Cucurbitales > Begoniaceae > Begonia > Begonia masoniana. The sequence continues at coordinate 3,382,520 of CM039509.1, forward strand.
CTTAATCGTTGCCTAAAAGCTCATCTTCGATGTTTCACCTCGGACCAACCTTGTCATTGGAGTAAATTATTATGTTGGGTTGAATATTGGTATAATACCAATTTTTAGAGTGCAGCCAAGTCCATCCCCTTCCGACCGCTTAATGGCAACGACCGCCCTACCCTATTGCGATATTGTGGTGCAAAAACTTCTAGCGTATTTGTGGATCAACTACTTCGGAAAAAAGATGAGCAATTAAAAATTCTCCATAACAATTTGGAGAAGGCTCAAGAGAGGATGCAGAAGTATGCAAACGCCTCTAGAACGTACAAGGATTCTCAGATGGGTGATTTAGAATGGTTAAAAATTCAACTGTACCACCAAACATCAATGAAACATCGAGCAAATTCCAAATTATCGCCCAAGTATTTTGGCTCCATTGAGATCCTGGCTCAAGTGGTGCGGTAGCATATCGTGTCAATTTACTCAAAAGGTTGAAGAGCTCATTCGTTCTTTCACATCTCCCAATTGAGGGTGAGCTCTATCTCTTGAAGCTGAAAATAGTAATTTTTTTAAAAAAAAGGAAAACACAAAAAATGGTAGTTAAAGCCATGAAGACCAAGGAAAAGAACAAGGAATTTCCTTCCATTGGGCGAGTGGGTTTGCTAGGAAGACAAAGAGTGGTCGCTTGGGAACAATGAATTCTATATTTTTACCGTAAATCGAGTAAAATTAGATGTATACTTTGATTTATCTTTTATTATAATGTATCGTACATTTATCAATTTATTATCCATTACAAGTGAGCATGGTCACCTTCTGTCTAGTCTTAGAGTTCAACCAAACAGTGAACCAACTATTCTTCGATTTTAGAAATAAAATTGTAACTGTGGACATAAAGAATCAAATCCAACAATGAGATACGATAAGGCTCTGTTCGATTACAAAACAAAATTAAAAATTAATTTTATATAAATATATAGTCAAGTTTTTGGAAGATTTTTTTAGGTTTGGATTGGATCATCAATTCATTTTGGGTTTAGGTTAGATTTGGAATTCCTGACAATATTGTCCATAATTCAATTTGAGTAGAATGTTTTTTTTTTTTCACATGTTAATTTCGGTGTGACCCGATTTTTTACTAGGCCAGGCCGGTTCGGCTCACGTTGTGAATCTCAATATGACTAGGGTTTTATGTTATGTATAAATATATGATAGTGTGGTAAAACTCATTGTACCTTGATTTGACATAGTGATTTCTCCTCTACCCATAGTTTTTTCCCTTCTAAGGTTTCCACGTAAATCTTGGTGTCCATTGTTTCTCGTTTTTCTTTTTTGTTTTAAGTTCGGTTTTTCAACAATTGGTATCAGAGATTCAAGTTGAAGATTTTTGGAAGTCAGGGTTTGATTTTTCGAAGGTATCGAACGTTTTTCAAATTTGCAATTTCGAGAGTTGAAATTGAAATTTGTGAAAAAAGAAACTAGAAAATAATATTTTTTTCTATTTGCTCTTGGGGAAGAAACAGAAAAAATGGAACTTTTGGTTTGTTGTCCTTCGACAGAGGAGAAGTGTGAAACAGAGGTCTTTTTTACACGAAGAAGAAACAGAGAGGAGAGCGCCACCCGAGCCGACCGCGAGAAGCCCAGCCGCCGCTCGCGAACTCCGCTGTCGCGCGCACAGAACCCGCCGCCGTCGCGCGCACAGAATCTACCGCCAATCAAAGCCGCGCGCGAGTCAGAGAACTCCAATTGCTCGCACGCCGCGCCGCCGTCGTCTATCATCAACCGAGCAGAGTCGCCGTGACTGAGATTCTGCTGCGCCTCCGTTTAGAAACTCGCCACCGATCTGCTCCGACGTAATCACAGAGCCCCAGCCGCACAACGCCGATCACATGCTGACAATTCCTGTTCAATTTTTGGGTATTTTTCACAGGTCACAGAATTTCGTGGTGTTCTGCATATTGATTACTACCGCGAATAATCTGTTAATTTTGAACTATATTCTGAAATTTTTATTTGTAAAATCTTGGGGTTCCGAAGAAGTTTCTGGATGGTTGACATATTGTTTGCTGTTATTTTCGGTGTAATTATCTGGTAGAGATATTGTTGGAAAAATATTCTGAATTTCTGAGAGATGACGTCATTAAAATATGATATTCCTTTACTGGATAGGAATACAAGATTTTTAATATGGCAAGTAAAGATGTGAGACCTACTCGCTCAAATGGAATTGGATGACACGTTCCTTGGTTTTGATAATATGCCTGAATCTTGGTCAGAGGCGGAGAAACTCGCAAGAGACAGAAAAGCATTATCTCTGATTCGTCTACACTTGTCAAATTCAATTTTGGAGAATGTGTTGAAGGCGAAATCTGCTGCTGAAGTATGGTCAAAATTGAAAGAATTGTGCCAACATAAAACTCTGACGAGTAAGCTGTATTTGAAGCAACGATTATATTTTCAACATATGAGAGAAGGGGCTTATATCGAAGAACACTTGTGTGCATTCAAAGAGATAGTTTCAGATTTGGAAACTTTGGAGTGCAAATATGATGATGAGGATTTAACTTTGATTCTATTGTGCTTGTTGCCTGCTTCGTACAATATTTTCTGAGACACGATGTTATTTTCTGCCCTGCATATGCTCATGTTGATCAGGGTAAGTTAGAATCAAGATCATTAAAGTGTGTATTCCTTGGATACAAGTCTGGAGTAAAGGGGTACAAATAATGATGCCCAGGACATAATAAAGTCAGATATAGTAGAGATGTGGTATTTGATGAGACTGCTATGTTGAATAAACTATCTCCAGAGGTCTTGCTAGAAAAGACTAATCAGATATCTAGTGGAAATTTTGAAGTTGAACTTGGATCAGGGTCGACATCAGGATCTTCAGTTCAAGACAGTTCAGAAACACATGATGACATTGTTTCTCTACAGCCACCGGTATTGGTTTCTCCACAATATGGCATTGCCAAAAATAGACTGAGGAGGAAGATTAGACCTCCACAGAAATATGGGGAAGCAGATTTAGTTGCTTATACTTTAAGTGTAGCTGAAAGCATTGATGCATCTGATGAACCATCTACCTATTCAGAGGCAGTAAGTTCAAAGGATTGGGAAAAATAGATGATTGCTATGTAGGAGGAAATGGAATCTCTTCAGAAGAATGGCACGTGAAACTTAGTCGAGTTGCCTAAGGACAAGAAATCTGTTAATTGCAAATGGGTGTTCAAGAGAAAGGAAGGCACACCGGGTGTTGAAGAAGAAAGATACAAAGCACGTCTGGTTGCTAAGGGTTACAGTCAGATTCCAGGTGTAGACTTCACTGATGTGTTTTCTCCAGTTGTTAAGCATAGCTCGATTCGAGCTTTGTTAGGCGTTGTGGCTATGCACGACCTTGAGCTTGAGCAGTTAGATGTGAAAACTGCATTTTTACATGGAGAACTTGAGGAGAACATCTATATGCAGCAACCTGAAGGGTTCAAAGTTCCTGGAAAGGAGACTTATGTTTGTTCATTGAAAAAGTCTCTCTATGGTCTAAAGCAATTGCCAAGACAGTGGTATAAGAGATTTGATTCATTCATGTCTAATCAAGGTTTCAGAAGGAGCAATTACGATAGTTGTGTTTACATGAAGAATGGCAAGAATGGGTCAATGATTTATCTGCTCTTATACGTAGATGATATGTTGATAGCAGCTAAAAATATAGAAGATATCAAAAGGGTTAAAGAACAATTGAGTAATGAATTTGAGATGAAAGATTTGGGAGCTGCCAAAAGAATTCTTGGTATGGAAATACAAAGAGATAGGAAAGTTGGTAAACTGTACCTAAATCAAAAGGGGTATATTCAGAAGGCTCTCTGCAGGTTTAACATGAATAAATCTAAGCCTGTTAGTATTCCATTAGCAGCCCATTTCAAACTTTCATCTACTTTATGTCCTCAGTCAAATGAAGAAGTTAATTATATGTCTTGAGTTCCATATTCTAGTGCAGTGACATTGCTTATGTATGCTATGGTTTGTACGCGTCCAGATTTATCTTATGCAGTCAGTGCAAGAAGTAGATACATGGCTAATTTAGGAAAGGAACACTGGAAAGCTGTTCAGTGGATTCTTAGGTATCTGCGGGGGACTAGTGATGTATGTCTTCAATTTGGAAGAAATAGAGATCCAGTAATTGGATACGTTGATTCTGACTATGCAGGAGATCTTGATAAAAGAAGATCTCTCACAAGATATGTTTTTACAGTTGGAGGTTGTGCCATCAGTTGGAGAGCTACTTTACAAGATACCGTCGCATTGTCTACTACAGAGGCAGAATATATGGCTATTACAGAAGCATGCAAGGAAGCCATATGGTTGAAAGGTTTGTTCAGTGAGCTCAATAAAGATTTGCAGATTTCCACAGTATTTTACGATAGTCAGAGTGCTATTTTTCTCACCAAAGATCAGATGTTTCATAAGAAGACGAAGCACATTGATATTCGTTATCATTTTGTCTGTGATGTGATTTCCTGTGGTGATTTCGCAGTGAGTAAGATTAGTACTCATGATTATCCTGCTAATATGATGACCAAGATTTTGCCCACATCTAAGTTCAAACTTTGTTTGAGCTTGGTTGGTATTAGCTGCTGATTTCGCCCTGAGGGGCTTTTATGGTGGAGGAGCTTTGCTGGAGTTTTGGAGTATATTTTTATGCAGTAAAATTCATGTCAAGGTGGAGATTGTTAGTTTCGGTGTGACCCGATTTCTGACTGGGCTAGGCCGGTTCGGCCCACGTTGTGAATCTCAATATGACTAGGGTTTTATGTTATGTATAAATATATGCTAGTGTGGCAAAACTCATTGTACCTTGATTTGACATAGTGATTTCTCCTCTACCCGTGGTTTTTTCCCTTCTAGGGTTTCCGCGTAAATATTGGTGTCCACTGTTTCTCGTTTTTCTTTTTCGTTTTAAGTTCGATTTTTCAACATCACATGTAACTATAAAGTAGGAGTGGACAGAACTGGCCCGGGATCGAGGAATCAGACCAGATAGAATCTTTCGGCCTGGTTTTGCTCGGTTCTCAAGGTTCTACGATCCAGGACAAGTTTTGAATGTAGATTTCCCACGATCTTCGAAGAATCGTGGAGAACCAACCAAAACCGTGGAAAACCCAGTTTGCCGAACCCAAAATCGATCTGAAGGACTTAGTCTGAAGGCTGAGCGTCCTTCAATAAGTGACTTTGAAAACCTGAAACATTCAGTTTCAGTTTCAGAGGCCCGAACGTCGCCCCTTGCATTCTCACAGAGCCAGACGCCAGTCACCCTATGCCCTCGCCGTCGGCTCGCCCTCGCCCCTCACCGGCTCGCCCTCGCCCTGTGCCCTCGGCCCCTCACCCTGTGCCCTCGCCCTTGACCTCGCCCTGTGGTCCTCGCCAATCGCCAGCCCAGAGAAGCCCTCGCTCTCTCCCCTCGACCCTCACAGTTCAGGTTAGCAAATCATTTATCGAATAAGTTGATTTCGAATTTTATCGCTATAGGTCGATTTGTGAGGGATGCAACTCCCGGTGAAAGCTTAGATTTGTCAAGAGACTTGCCACTAAGATTTGATTCTGTCATGCCCTAAATGGGATCCGAGACAGAATGGGGAACGACCCGGCCCGAAAAGGACTAGATCGTCATTAATTGCAGCGGAATGTTTGCAAATTAATATGAAGTCAGCCCAAAACATAATGGATTAAACAGGTCCAACAAATAACGCCAGATAATGTGATGATATATGTCCAAATAATATAACACAGAGAAATTAAATACAACAAAAATTACACATCCACAGTAGTGTCTCACCTTAAAAATATAAGATACTTCCTCAAGAAAAATTAATCAAAATAGGAAATTTCTGCAAAGTGATTGTTCTCATGCCGATAATTAAATTCTCCTTTACTGAATCCTGAAAAAAATAGTAGTCGTTTGGGGTGAGTCGACTAAACTCAATAAGGGTAGATTTTATTCCCAGCAGCAATAAAATATGTATGATTATGCTCAACAATATGAAAGAGATTTAAAACATCGACGCTCGGCGGTCGTAGCCATGATTTAAAAACATCGACGCTCGGCGGTCGTAGCCATGATTTGAAAACATCGACTATCTGCGGTCGCACGCCAAAATTACCTTGATCAGGTTTAGGGTTTTTCGCCCAAGGACACGACTCATTCAGCTGTCCTATTACTTATAGTTAAAACCACAGTTTGCATCAATTGATAAAAATATGCAATTGATAAAAATGAATGTGAGTAAAACAATGGTATGAAATTAGATAGATATTTTATGCTTTAAATATACTTAACCGAAAATAAAATAAATTCCTACCTCGAGTGATCTTACAATAAGTCAAACCCGATAATTCCAAGTCTCCATAATAAGTGATCCAAAAGTCCAAGGTCAATGAATCCACACTTATTTCGATAAATTGGTACCTAAGCAATAGTAAAATCATTCGTCATTATTGAGCTATTTTATCTTCCGATTTATTTCTAAAAAGGTGGTCTATATCCAACTGAATAATATAAATTGGGCAAAGAAAAGCCCAAAACTCTAAACCTGCAAACCCATACAAAATCGTAGCAAGCTAACCATTTGATTCTTCATCTAGCTTTTCATGTATACACCAGAGAATAAAGATATAGCCTTCCAAAACCAACAATTTGTTATACTCAACTGTACAATCCAATAGAGAGTTCATGTCTGACTAACATACCTTGGGTTTGGCAGAATCCTCAAAATATGCCCAATATGGAGCATTGCAGGAAAAGTGAGAGGAAGTCTAATCACTTTGACTTCTTCCCTTGCTTTTTCTTAATTACTTCATCGATCCCCTTCCCTTTGTATACCTCTGACGGCATACAACTACGAACAGCGGTTGCAAACTGATGAACACGGTGCTTGCCAATCCCCGTGTAACATACTACGTTGTTTTTGAAGCAGAAAAGAGCATTCTACCTGCAGAAAACAAAGAGGGGGAGATAAAATATGGCAGAGGGGAGGCGTTTCAATGGGTGGAATTTAATTGAGGGAAAGAGGGAGTTGCAGATGGCATTAAAGGAGGGAGAGAAATGTGGGCCGTAGTTTGCATTCAACAAACGAAAAAATGAGAAATTTATGGGGGAAGAGAGAGTGGTTGGTACCTATGGAAATAATTAAAGAGAAAGACGAAAGGCTTTACTCCTTCCACCACTCCTTTGTCGATGTGTTCCCTAATTAAAATAGTGGGTCTCACATTCTCACCCACTTAATGAAATTTCATCCTTGAAATTTGAATCAACTATCGAAACATCATTAAATGGCTGGAGATAATTTATTTTCCTCTCAAGTGGTTTCTCTTTCACTGTAATTCTTCCACTACATCCAAACCAAAAATTATTCACGGGAACGCAAAGTTCTAATGTCATGCCCTAATAGTGTTTGAGGTTACTCTTCATTAGAAGTATTCTACTTAACAGATATCTCGGTCCAAATGATTACCTATGAGATGTCTAAATCACACCGTATAGACATCTCTTAGCGAAATTCCAACAAAAAAGAATAAATGATTCACAACTATAACTAAGACTTAATTCTCATGTCCTCAACATATCTTTAAAAGTGAAGTGTCCCTTGGACTATCCATTTGTCGTAAGGTGATAAGTCAAATCCAAGCTATTTCCTTGTCCAAAATCCTCAACATGGGTTCAAAAACTTAATCATAAACTTTGAGTTCATATAAAATATCACTAAATGAAACACGAACAAAATTATGTCCTCCACAAAGCTTTCTCAAATTAAACAGAGAAATTTATCTACACTCAGATGAAATGTTGGTTGGAAAACAATTCATAAAAATTTCGACATTAAAATGCCTCTGCACAATCCCATTATAGGTAACAAAATCCATCGTAATATCTCCAAATGTCCACTCCAAATATGTCATCTTGAATAATCTAGCATATTTCTAACGTTCAGTCTCAGACGATAGATAAGTCAAAGTCCAACCACATATCATACTACTGTATTCAGTTCCATGACAATCCATCCCAAATTTGACTACATTAACAATGTCATTTGACCTCATAATTTTTTTTTCTTTGAAAAATATAAAAACACCAACTCAACTTTCCCATATTACAGTAGTCAACTGACCAAATATTTTGTTAAATTCAATATTAAGTCTTTCCTTAATATGTCACAGAAGAGTAGGAGTTGTATTAAATTACATACAGAAACCACCCGAGCAATGACTCAACCTCTCACTTCTAGGTCTTGTCAAAAGACGCTCTCAATATTTGAACACTAAATATAAAATAAAGTCTTTAGGGTGTCAACCAAAACACTCTTATATCATTGACTTACCAATATGATTTTTCAAGGTAAAATTACAACCAAATTTATTTAATCAAACTTTCCCCTTGATCCAAGATTCTAATCACGTTGAATAAAGTAATATTCATAATGAAATGACATATGAACCAACTTAATTTCACACCTCACGACAAATTTGTCACATGGCGACAAAAGATTATTGAGATCAACAGTAATCCATAAGTGGGGTAGGTTCACTTTTAATACCTCAATCTTCACAATACTTATACATTAACTCTACAAGGATGTATTATCACACGTTCAAAATGTACAACTCGTGCATCTATATAAATCTCTTTTATCAATAACTATCGATCATTGTCAACTTAGGTGTCACTCTTAATCAGTGTTCTAACTTTTAAGGCTGACAGATTCCTTCCTTTCAAATATTCTCAATATTCTTTATTGTAAAAGAAGTTAAAAGATTGACCATAGAAGACAAATGTCATCGCCACCACAATAGCAACTAGTTAATTCTTAAAAATATATTCCTCAATAATATTCTTTGGTTGCTCCCAATCCAACACTGCCACAAACTAAGCTAGATCTAATGAAATGTCATCTTTAGTAACATTGTCTATTAATTATTTAACTTTAGTCATCCAATAACAACATTTCTAGCATTGAACATATAATCGAAGATTTTACAATATTCACAATAGAGTTCTAAACCAAGACATCGATCAAACCAAATGTTAAATTGGATTATCACTTGATCTAACCATATGCTTCCTAGCAATCAACAGTAATATCTTTCTTTAACTATTCAAACCGTTTCAATTGTCTCTCGAATAATATCGAGCCCAATTATTGTTGCAACACACATAGGTCAAAATCAGTTCAATTATTGAAGTTTCAATCTACCATACACTTTAACATCACTCGATAAGATCTGAAACTTCAACTCATAATCCTTGGCCACAATTGTTTGTTATACTATAGTACAAATACCATTACAGATTAGTAAAAGAAATCCTTTAGCACCAATATTAATGGACCGTATCTGAGGTAACCTTAAGTGTCACACACAACGAATTTACTCAAATTGACTTTATTAACACATAATCAGTTCTAACACTCAGCCTTCTATATAAGTGACATATGGCAGACCAACACCAAACATGCCCAAAAATAATAGAATGGTTGTCTTAACAATTTGACTCTCAAGTTTGATGATAGTCAACCCATAATTTAATCTCAATAGGTTTCTTTAAGCTATTAAACACTAAAACTCTTAACTGGTTCCATCACATGATTGAATCAATTTAATCTATATAAACTATCCATTTTAGCAGACGATACGGGTCTAATGATCATAACATTCGAAGACATGAATTAACTCACCATTGTTTTCACTTGTTCATAAAAGAATATCCAAGTATTGCCATCACCACTTTCCAAATAAAGACAAGAGGGTGACAATATCAATATGTCAAATTAGAAAATCCCATAAATTTATCCAATAAATTGGAAAATAATTGTCGCACGATTTGTGACTAAATGTCAGATCAAACCATAAGTACTTAAAAGAATTTTCTCTGCTAGCTCTTCTAGCTCAATTCATTCTGACTAGATTCTTCTTGTAATTCGAACTTTATCTTCATCAAAACATTCCACAAACAGTTGTATCATACTAAGTAAACTAAACTTCATATTAATGAGTCTAATGAAATTTCAATCCAATCATAGATATTAAAACCACTTTATCATATTAAACAGACATTATATTGATCATTTTCATCATCAATTAATAGATTCTCTTTGCCAAAAGATTTCCCGACACATTCCACGACACATTCTACAATCATTAAAACTGAACTTAAAAACATTAAAGGAAGTCACCAAACTTTCAAAGGTACAACTGAAACCATAGGGCTAAATATGATTTTGAAACTCCCTAAACACTTCTCAAATGCAGTCAATGACTAAAATATATCAATTCCAAAATTTAACATCATTCTTCCAAAAATATAAGTTCTCAGAACTCAAGTAATCCCATGCTTGACAACCATAATAATTTTTTACTTTCAAATTCCACACAATCTCTTACTAAGTGTCTTAGAAATAAGCTTCGATCAATGAGATCTTTAGTGCAATCGCCCCTCCACCTGAACGACTCCAGTTTTTGATCCAACTATCTTTAACTACTTATGCAGACACTGACTCTCAAACCGAATCACACTAAATTAGACATATCCAGAATGCTCATCAATACTTTCTCGAACCAAGCATACAATATAATCCATCATTGAATCAAAATCTAGGAACAAAAAGTCTTAATTCACTCCAATCAGAACAACATACGTCTTGAATTTTTTGAAAAAGACAAATACTTGCATCATAAGATGAATTTCTTATTTTTAGAAATACGGAGGCCCTCACACGAACCAAGAAAAGTGACATGCTCATATTTCATCTCTTCTATCAATTTATGAAGCATACACCTAACACTTATTCATTCACTTCCAACTAGTCTAAATACCATGTACGGATAGGGAATATTCATTCTCTAGCAAACAATCCTCAGGATGATTTTCAAACTGCACATTAACCCAATCGGTTCTTGTATTACGTCCTTTCATGTAATAATAATTCTTGTATATCATCACATCATCTATCTTATAAGTGTCACTTTTTAAGATGGGCAACCTTGGCTCTGATACCAAAATTTCTGTCACGCTCCAAATAGGATCCGAGATAGAACAGGGAATGACCCGGCCTGAAAAGAACTAGATCATCCAACCCTTAACACCAAATTTCATCAATCGTAGCGGAATGTTTACAAATTAATATGAAGCCAACCCGAAACACAATGGATTAAACAGGTCCAACAAATGACACCAGATAATGTGATGATATATGTCCAAATAATATAACACATGGAAATTAAATACAACAAAGCTTACACATCCACATTAGTGTCTCACCTTAAAAATATAAGATATTTCCTCAAGAAAAATTTATTGAAATAGGGAATTTCTACAAAGTGATTGTTCCCGTGCCGATAATTAAATTCTCCTTTACTGAATCCTGAAAAAAATAGTAGTCGTTTGGGGTGAGTTGACTAAACTCAATAGGGGTAGATTTTATTCCCAGCATCAATAAAATATGTATGATTATACTCAACAATATGAAAGAGATTAAAAACATCGACTCTCGGCGGTTGTAGCCATGATTTAAAAATATCGACTATCTGCGGTCGCACGTCAAAATTACCCTGATCAGGTTTAGGATTTTTCGCCCAAGGACACGACTCATTCAGCTATCCTATTAATTATAGTTAAAACCACATTTTGCATCAATTGATAAAAATATGCAATTGATAAAAATGAATGTGAGTAAAATAATTGCATGAAATTAGATAGATATTTTATGCTTTAAATATACTTAATATAAAATAAAATAAACATCTACCTCGAGTGATCTTACAATAAGTCAAACCCGATAATTCTAAGTCTCCATAATAAGTGGTCCAAAAGTCTAAGGTCAATGAATCCACACTTATTTCGATAAATTGGTACCTAAGCAATAGTAAAATCATTTGTCATTATTGGGCTATTTTATCTTCCGATTTATTTCTAAAAAGGTGGTCTATATCCAATTGGGTAATTAGTCCATAAATTGGGCAAAGAAAAGCCCAAAACTCTAAACCTGCAAACCCATTCAAAATCGTAGCAAGCTAACCATTTGATTCTTCATCTAGCTTTTCATGTATACACCGGAGAATAAAGATATAGTCTTCCAAAACCAACAATTTGTTATACTCAACTGTACAATCCAATAAAGAGTTCATGTCTGACTAGCATACCTTGGGTTTGGCAGAATCCTCAAAATATGCCCAATATGAAGCATTACAAGAAAAGTGGGAGGAAGTATAATCACTTCGACTTCTTCCCTTGCTTCTTCTTAATTACTTCATCGATCCCCTTCCTTTTGTATACCTCTAGCGGCATACAACTATGAACAGCAGTTGCAAACTGATGAACACGGTGCTTGTCAATCCCCGTGTAACATACTACGTTGTTTTTGAAGCAAAAAAGAGCATTCTAACTGCAGAAAACAAAGAGGGAGAGATAAAATATGGCAGAGGGAAAACATTTCAATGGGTGGAATTTAATTGAGGGAAAGAGGGAGTTGCAGATGGCATTAAAGGAGGGAGAGAAATGTGGGCTGTAGTCTGCATTCAACGAACAAAAAATTAAAAATTTATAGGGGAAGAGAGAGAGTGGTTGGTACCCATGGAAATAGTTGAAGAGAAAGACGAAAGACTTTACTCCTTCTACCACTCCTTTGTCGATGTGTTCCCTAATTAAAATAGTGGATCTCACAAATTCCCTCTGAACTTCTCTTCTATGTTTGAAAAATCTCTGCTACTTTCCATTGTCAAGTGTCATAGAATTTCAAAAGGCTGAGATATAAATAGACTTTCTTTTTTTTCTCCAAAACTACTTGTATAGTTGTATTCTATTAACAGCAAGAGGCTTCTGGCTTCCTTGGATATGTAGCATTGCTCCTTGTTTTTGGTTGGGAGGAACGGGTACCAAACTGGAACCAGACCAACAATTTTGGTCTGGTTCTAGTTCGGTCCCCGTCCCTCATTTAGCCAGTTTTAGGACCGTATGCAAAATACCGAAAGGGTCGGTCCGATTCCGATTCCGGCTCGGAACCAGATCGATTCGGACCGTGCCCACCGCTACTATAAAGTAAATTGAAGAAGGAGTAGTGCTAAACTTATCATCTAACTCTACTTTTAATATTACTTCCTGATATACCACTTACGTGTCTCTCATTAATTTATATAGAAATTAATATAAATTATAATTAATTAAAATAAATGTTAATTATATTAATTAATAATTGATATAACATTTACTTGTCACTTATTAATTAATATAAATTATAAAATAAATTATTAATTACAAAAATTAATAGATTTCTACTTTTCTATTTACCAATCTTTGTCTCTCGTTATTTTATCACCCTCATCTCTTTGACATAATATTTATGTGTCACTCATTAATTAATATAATAATTAATATAAATTATAAATAATTAAAATAAATATTAATTACATCAATTAATGATTGACATAGCATTTAGGTATCCTCATTAATTAATATAAACTACATTTTAAACCTCAAGGTTTTGTGTATTTCACAAACATGTCACTTAAGAACTATTCTTCACGACGTCACCCTTGAAGTATTCTTATTCTAACAAGTCAATTCCTACTAGATGTTTGTTTTTTACGAATGAGCATGTTACACGGTCTGTTCATTACTTAGTTTTAATTGTGGAACGGAAATCCATTCTAAAAATTTCCAGGTGTCTGTTCATCGACACCTATTTTGGCGCCCTTTCAAAGCAACGTTTTGTAACATGCTCAGGAACGGATGCCGTTCCTGAGAACGTTCCAAAACACTCAAGGAACAAGAGCCAGAACGACGTTCGTTCTTAAGAAATCGCCACATGTGTTGTTGGCCACTAAGTGGATGAATGAATGAGCATACAGTTTGACCTTTTTTTTTATTGGTGTTGTTTCTATCGAATTCTTCTGTCGGAGGATCTTGTCGCACGGCGGCTGGAACTCTACGTGCGAAAAGCATTGGTTGCCGGGGTTTCCATGGTAGCGTGTTCCATGGTCTGACCAGTGTACAACGCGAAGTGATCGAGACGAGTGGAGGTGGGAGTAACGGGTAAATACGA
>CM039509.1:3996685-4320822 GCA_022432975.1 Begonia masoniana
GACCCACCCAAACCAAACCCAATCCTATCCACCTACCCATATATCGTCCCTTCCCTCAGCCCACCTAGCCTCCCTCCCCTCAGCCTATTTATCTCTTTCTCCTCACCAACACCCTCACCCCACCTTCGCGTCCCTGCCGCCTTCCAGCGTTGGTCTTCTACCGACACGACCACTCCTTTGGCCGTGGCTTCTCAACTTCGGAGCTACCAACCATTTCACTCTGCATGCCTCAGAGCTGTTAGAATTGGTGTGACCCGAAATCTAATTGGGCCGGGTCGGACCCATATATTAATATTAGAGTTTTACGTTTTCTCTATATATTGATGCTTGAGTTTTTCTCTTATAGGGTTTCCACATAAAATTCAGTATCTATTATTTTCTCGTTTTCTTTTTTAGTTTCTCGATCGTTCCTTACAGGTGGATTATGGCATCAAATCCTAACAACTGGTATCAGAGCTTCAGGTTGAAGGTTTCGAAAATTAAAGTTTGATTCTTCGAAAGTATCGAACGATTTTACAAGTTTGTCATTTCAGTGTTTGAAATTTGCAAAGGGAAAAGAAATTAGAAATAAAAAAAAAAGTGAAAAGAAAAGGTGAAAAAGAATTCACCTTTTCTGGATTGTATTCTTCGACTGAAAGTGAAGAACAGAGAAAGAATAGAGGGAAGAGAAGAAAAACAGAATAGCTTCTGTTCTGTTCTACCCGAGCCGCAGCCCACGCGAAGCGAAAGATTTCCTCCGCTGTCGCCGTCGTTTGTGAAGGAGAACAGGGAGCCTTAAGGAGAAGGGCTCGGTCGTGAAGAAGGAATCGCAGCCCTAGCGCCATTCGCCGTCGCACGAACACAAAAGCACTGCCGCTGATCTGCTCTGACACAGACCTGAGCAAAATCGCCACTGCCGTTCAGAATTCGCCGCTCGTCAGGAAGTCGACGCTGGCCAAATAGAGAAGACGTCACGTTCTCTCCGTTCAGAACACCCCGAGCACAGTTCAGACGAACCCCAAGCCACCGACGTTGCTCCAATCACTCAGAACAGCAGCATTCCACCTTTCGTTCAGTCAGCTGGCAGGCCAGCAACAACGGTCCAACTTCATCCCATTTGCATCGTCTCCCACTGAATTTTGGTCTTCGACGAACAGCAAATTTTTGTGATATTTTTGGGAATAAAATTATCAGTTTTTGGGCAGACTTGGATTGATTATTGAGTTGAATAATTAATCGAGAAATTATCTGTTTGTGTGGCGATTTTTGTTGGTTTCAGAATATTTTGCAGAATTTATTCTGATTTTAAAAGGGAGCAATTTTTTGTTTTGAATATCTGTTTTGGGCATTGATTATTGATAACGATGACAGATGATGATAGTACAAGACATGTTATTAGAAAATTTGATGGGACAGATTTTGCGTTCTGGAAAATGCAAATCAAGGATTATTTGTACGAGAAAAAACTTCATCTTCCTTTGAGTGGGAAACCAGAGAAGATGGAAGCCGGTGAATGGAATCTCCTTGACATACAAGTTTTGGGAGTCTTCCGATTGACGTTAGCCAAAAATGTTGCTCACAATGTGGAGAAGGAGAAAACCACCGCGAGTCTGATGAAGGCTCTGTCTGATATGTATGAGAAATCCTTCGTGAATAACAAGGTATTTCTGATGAAGAAACTTTTCAATCTGAAGATGATTGATGGTATTTCTGTCGCAGCGTATCTGAATGAATTCAATACGATTGTGAATCAATTGCTATATGTGAGAATTGATTTTGAGGATGAGGTTTGTGCTTTAATTTTGTTGGCGTCTCTACCGAATAGTTGAGAGCCTATGAGGGCAGCAGTTAGTAACTCAGTTGAAAGCGCTAAATTGGTATTCACCGATGTGAGAGATCGTATTCTTGTCAAGGAGGTTCGTTAGATTGATTCTGGTGAAACATCGATAGGTTCAGCTCTGAATGTTGAAAATAGGGGCATGAGTCAAAGTAAAGGTCTGGGCAATAAAAATCAAATCAGAGAAAGTCCAAAAAACACGTCAACTTTGAGTGTTATTATTGTGGCAAGAAAGGACACATAAATAAATTTTGTCAAAAGTTTCTTCGGAAGAATTCGAATGTCAAAGGAAAGGAAAAGATGTCCGAAGAGGGTGACACGGGCGAGGAGGTAGCCACAGCCACCGAAGAGTTTTTTAGTGTGTACGACGAGGATGCCGTAAATTTCGCTTGCCAAGATACGATTTGGGTAATCGATAGTGATGCTTCAATACATGCCACTTCGCGGAGAGATTTCTTTACGTCCTACACTTTGGGTGATTTTGGAAGTGTGAGGATGAGAAATGGTGGCATTGCAAAAGACATTGGTATGAGAGATGTGCGTTTGAAGACCAACATCGGCAACACCTTTGTTTTGAGAGGTGTGAAGCACATCCCCGACATCCGCAAGAATTTGGTCTCGACTGGCAAACTCGACAACGAAAGGTTTGGCAACACCTTTTGTGATGGAAAATGGAAGCTTACCAGAGGTTCATTGATCGTGGTGAGAGGAGAAAAATGTTCCTCATTATATGTGATATACGCAAAGATCGCGGATTCCACAGTCAATGTGGTGGGTAATAAGACTGCAAAGTTTGTGAATTCACCTTCTAAGAGAAATGTTGAGAAGACTCGAAAGAAGTCATGTTCTCAAGTGAAGTTCAGGTTGGTATCTGAGGGTACATCAGAGCTGGTGAGTCAGCCTATTACAGATGTTCAATCACCAGTTTCAGTTTCACGTCAGAATGATATCGTCAAAAGCAGAACCATGTGGAAGGTTAAAACTCTAGGACGATATGATGAAACTGGTTATGCATTGAATGTGTTCGAGAGTAACGATTCATCTGTAAAGTCTTTAACATGTTTAGATGAAGTTCGTTGCAACAACCTTAATAGTTCAGTGATACCATGGAGGAGGAGATGCGATTTCTTCTCAAGTAAGTCTCTCAAATTTAAGCGGGGCTTAAACTTGAACGGTATCGGATGCTGAGTTAGCCCATCTGGGGCCTTTGTAGTAGAGGAGCATATTTTTAATAGAGTTTTGCAAATTTGTTTCCTTGCACCGGAATTTCCTTGAAGGTGGAGATTGTTAGAGTTTAGTATTCTGGATTCGCTTTGGGTTGGGCCGAGTAGCCCATTGAATCTCTCAAGTGGAATTCGTGTCAAGGTGGAGATTGTTAGAATTGGTGTGACCCGAATTCTAGTTGAGCCGGGTCGGGCCCATATATCAATATTAGGGTTTTACATTTTCTCTATATATTAATGTTTGAGTCGCAAAACTCATTGTACCGAATTTGATATTAGTGATCCTCTACTCTGCCTGTGGTTTTTTTTCCCTTCTAGAGTTTCCACGTAAAATTCGGTGTCTATTATTTTCTCGTTTTCTTTTTTGATTTCTCGATCGTTCGTTACAGGTGGATTAAGGCGTCTAATCCTAATAGAAGCTTCTCCAGCCACAATCGTATCTTGGCTCTTTCGGTGTCTCCATGGCCGACGGCTCACTCCTGCCTATTCATCAAACAGGTTCGGCTCTCATTCTGACTCCTTCCCAATCCTTGAAACTACAAAAGTTTTCCATTCTCCTCAACTGTCTCATAGCCTTATTAGTATTTCCCAACTCTGCCGCGATAATCATATTTATATTGAATTTCATTCAAACTTTTTCTGTGTCAAGGATCGACTTTCTCATCGGACTATCCTTCACGGTCCCCCTCACTGACGGTCTTTACCGAGTTCCGGCAGCACTTTCGGTTCGAGCACTTACTGCTAAAATGCCTCAACCGGCCTGTGGCTCCTCTGTTTTGTGGCATCTCCGCCTTGGAGATTCAGCATTGCCTGTTTTGAAACATGTCCTATAACGACCCCTTTTTCCCAGTAAGATATTGTCTGCTCTGGGAATTGAGCCGTAACTCAATATCCTCCCCTCATGGATTTGTTTGGCGAGGACTTCCCAGTCGGTCACCCAACATGGTACTACTCTCACCGAAGCACTTTTAAATTCAGAGTTCTTATGGAATCCGTTGTCAATCTTGCTTCAAAATGCGTCTTATTATCTTGGATGAGTTTCCTTACATATGTTTCATTTTCATATATACCTTCCCAAGCGATGTGGGATTGTGACGACTTTTTTTTTTTATGACCTGTGATTTGCCTATACTCGAATATGAGATTTGCCTACACTCGGCTTAGGTCTTGAGGTTTGCCCCGCAACCCGAGGTTTGTCACGCAGTCGTACTCATACGTACACATTTGGGTCATCACAATCATCCCCCTCGGAGCCCAACGTTGTTGTTGGCCACATTTCCGGTTGGGTGCAGGCTCTGATAGCGACAGCACGCGAGCGCCGCACCACATGTGACCCAAATGCAATTTTTTTAAATTTTGACTTTTCAAAACACGTTTCGACCTGACCTTTCACGATACTTTTTAAACGTATTTTACGACCACGTATTTTAAAGATCCAAAAATCGAGTCGACGTTTTATCAAATAAGAGATTTAGTCCTCGTTTTAATGTTTTAAAAGTCAAAAAATTTTACGCCCGAAACATCTAAACCAAAGTCAATGTCGAGTCAAGTCTTGTGACGGCCCGGAACGGGTTGGGGTCGTTACATGTCATGCAGTCCTATCCTTCTTCTTCCTCAAAATTAGATTGTCCTCCATTTTGTGTACCCTGTTCGATGAGTGAAACTCATCGATTACCTTTTGTAAACTCTGTTTCACTTGCTAATTTTTCGTTTGAAATTATGCATTTAGATGTTTGGGGTCCGTCTCCTGAAATTTCCATTATTGGTGCACGTTATTTTCTATTGTTTGTCGATGATTACGCGCGATTTACATGACTTTTTCCATTAAAGTTAAAAAGTGAAGTTTACTCCACATTTGTGCATTTTCACCAATTTGTGCTAACCCAATTCGGCACTCACATAAAAATTGTGCAATCGGACGGAGGTGGAAAGTTTAAATCTCTGTCCTCCGTATTTCAGTCCCTAAGGATACATCATTGGATCTCATGTCCCTACACTCCGAACCAAATGGTCGGGTCGAACGTAAAAATCGTCATGTAGTTGAGATGGTCTTGCCCTATTGTTTCACTCCTCCATACCATTACATTTCTGGCCTTACGCTTTCTCCACTGCTTTAATAAATCGGTTATCTACACCCGTTCTCAAGAACAAATCCTTGTATGAATGTCTATTCCATTCTACTCCTGATTACTCCTCCTTACGTGTTTTCGGGTGCCTCTATTTTCCCTTTCTTCGATCTTTCAACAACCACAAACTCCAGCCTCGTTCTGTCCCATGCATCTTCCTCGGCCCCAGTCCTCATCATAAGAGTCATCTGTGTTTAGACCCACAGTCCTACAAGATTTACATCACTCGTCACGTCACTTTTGTTGAATTCAACGTTCCCTTCTCTTATCTTTATCTACCACACTCCCTCTCACAAACTCCCTCATTCTCTCTCTCAATTTCATATATTTCTCCTCCACCTCTTCATGAAATTCTGCATGCATCTTCCCCTCCACGCTCCTCCCATTCATATGACCCAAATGCATCTTTTCATCCACCCTCTCTACCCACCTCCCCTTTACCTCCCATAACTCACTCTTCACCCTCTCTTACTTCATTACCTAGACTTACCCCACATCCTCCCCTTCCTTCACTCAATGCCCACCCCATGACCACTCGAGCCAAAGCGGGCATTTTTAAGCCCAAAGCTCTCTCTACACAAACCATACTTGAACCGAGAACCTTTCTCCAGGCTTCCCAGTGCCCCCATTGGCTTCATGCCATGCAAGAAGAAATTACAGCACTTCACCAGACCAATACCTGGACATTAGTGCTCCTTCCTCCTGGAGCAAAGACTATTGGCTCCAAATGGGTCTTCAAGACCAAACAAACTTCAGATAGCACTATTAGCCGATACAAGGCTCGCCTCGTTGTAAAAGGTTATGATCAAACTGAGGGGATCGACTATGAAGAGACTTTTAGTCCGGTTGTCAAACCCACCTTGATTCGGTTAACTCTTTCCCTTGCAGTATCTTTTGGTTGGTCCATCAGACAGCTTGACATCTCCAACGCTTTTCTACATGGTGATCTCACCGAGACGGTTTTCATGCATTATCCCCCTAGTTTCGTGAGTTCATCCCATCCTTATGCAGTCTGCTTACTCCACAAAGCTCTCTATGGTCTCAAATAGTCTCCCTTGGCCTGGTACACCAAGTTTCATGATGCCCTCGTTCATTGGGGATTTTCGGCCTCAAAATCTGACTCATCACTCTTTATCTGCCACACAAGCTCTTTTACTCTGATTATGTTAGTCTATGTGGACGACATTATATTAACCGGTGACTATGATGCTCACATTGATACACTACTGGCCTATCTACACTCACGCTTCAGAGTTCGTGATTTGGGACCTCTGTCGCTATTTCTTGGTATCTCTGTCACTCGTAATTCTGCAGGTATGAGCTTCTCTCAGTCCAAATATGTAAATGAGCTGCTTCACAGGGCAATTATGGAGTCTTGCAAGCCCGTTCCTACTCCCATGGTGGCTGGCCCAATTCTGTCTCAACAATCAGGCACCCCGCTTTCTGATAGTTATCTATATCGGAGTATTGTTGGAGGTCTTCAGTATTGCTATCTCACACGCCAGACATCGCCTTTGCAGTTAACAAAGTTTCTCAGTTCATGCATGCTCTCTCTGATGTCCATTGGCAAGTTGTGAAACGCATCTTACGTTACCTTAAAGGCACTCCATATGTAGGTATCTCATTCTCGCCTTCCCAGAGCTATAATTTAACTTGTTATATGGATGCGGATTGGGGATCCTGTCCCGATGATCGTAAGAGCACAAGTGGATTTTGTATTTTCCTTGGAACAATCTCGTCTCTTGGTCCTCCGCTAAACAAAATGTCGTCTCGCGTTCTAGCACTAAATCCGAGTATCGTAGTGTAGCAAATGGCATTGCTGAACTGTAATGGATTCAATCCCTGTTACGCGAATTGGGTATATTCTCCACTGCAGTTCCTCTTCTTTTATGCGACAATCTCAGTGCAACATATCTTGCCTCCAATTCGGTTCTTCACTCTAAATCTAAACATGTGGAAATAGATTTCCACTTTGTTCGTGAGAAAGTTCTTCAGAAATAATTATAGGTGAAATTCACTCTTTCAGACTACCAACTAGCCGATGCCTTAACAAAACTTCTTCATGCGTCAAAGTTTGATATGTTTACTTCCAAGATCTTCAGTCTTCGGCCTTGCTCTTGAGGGAGGATGTTAATGTGTCTACTGATTTGGTTAGCCTTAGTTACTTTGTAACTATTATTGTACTGTACGGTATAGTTAAAACCGATATACATGTAATATCCACACAGTGCTCAATACAGAGCTTTTCTTTCTCTCGGTCAATTCTCACCTTCCACTGTACTCTCTTGTTGTTGTTGTTTTCCGAATGCCCTTAACCTTCTCCAGCACAACACAAATTCTAATGTAATAATCATTTCCCAGAAACCAGAAAAAGAAACAAACATTTCTTTCATTTAATTTCTTCTAATCCTGTCGACTTTTACATGGGTTTTGAACCGTGCATGGTCTTTGTTTCAGATTCTTCTAACGCTCAAAGACACAAAGGATGACTGCTGAAACAGAGAGAGAACAAAAGAATGAAGAATTATAGCAAATCTAGATGAATTGGAATTTAATTTCCAAAAAATTAGAGTAAAACTTGGTGTTTTATTTAATTCTGTAAAATCAAATGTGTAATTTTATAGTCCACGCCATATTTAAATAATCAAACTATAATTGCCAACAAAAAGAATTTCAGATCAAACAAGATTTTGGGCATTATAATCCAACGTTGATATATATAATATATCTGTATGTATGTAATATTTTCATTAAATATTTCAAAAAAATTTAAAATACGATAATAATCTTGTTTTTTGCTTCCCCATTTTTAATGTAAAAATCATAACATATGCATTCACATTA
Source organism: Begonia masoniana (assembly GCA_022432975.1). Taxonomy (NCBI): domain Eukaryota; kingdom Viridiplantae; phylum Streptophyta; class Magnoliopsida; order Cucurbitales; family Begoniaceae; genus Begonia; species Begonia masoniana. Next base: position 4,004,695 of record CM039509.1, read on the forward strand.
ATCTCCGACTTTGACGTGATATTTACGTATCATTTACTGGCTGAATTACAGAACAAATATAAGTATGCGTGACGTTATGAAATGAAAGACTCCACCAAAGTACATGCTTTTTGGTAGGTAAAACTGGAAAGAAATACCTTCGTTTTGTTTGTTCTATGTTACTTTCACAGTCCTCCCTTCCTGGAAACAACTTTCAATCAAACATGAATCATGAATCCACACCAAATTTCAACCTCATTGAACGACAAGCTCTTATGTATTCAGATATTCGTAGTTACACGAACACAGAGCAGTGAATCAACGAGTCCGTATTTGACACGCTTGTAGCAGTGTGTTAGACTGGTAAAGTAATTTATACTCTTATCATTTAATGTTATTTAAATATTAGACCTTAAATTTATTTATTTTTTCACAAATGGAACTTCCATTTTTTCAACTGTCAGCGATATAGATCTTACCGTCAATTTATTCTATCGTTTTAAACTTATTTTTAAACCCTCAAATACTTCTAACCTCTTTTGAAATTTGTAGATCACTAGAAAAGGTTTAAAATTCCAGAAGATGAGATCAATAAAGTTTAAAATCTAGTTAGAAATCACTTGAAAAATTAAAAATCAGATTAAAACGTCTAATAAATAAAAAATATGGTATATAAATGCTGAACTTAACAGATAATGGACAGCCTTTCCATAAAAATGAGCTTGTATTTATTAGTACTAAAACTGTGAAGTTAACAACCTTGGCCAAGTAACTAAGGAACTCCCTCTACTAAAAATAATTTGACGTGAAAAAAGAAACAAATCATAAAATTTAATTCTAAGAGAGTGAAGATGAATTGAGAACGTGGAGCTAATCAAAGGAAAAGAGTAACTTGAAACTAATAATATACCATTCATTTTCTATAAATGACTATTTTCATCTTCCCGAAACTCAAAACGAAAATCGAGCTAACTAGGTTAGACTAAACAAAATGATGCAAAATGATACCTTTTACAGATTAATTTCTATATTTTCTAAAATATATAGTTTCCTTATTTTATTTTATTTTATTTAAGAGTTTATTTGGTTTCTTTATTTTAGTTTATTTGATTTTCTTTAGGAGTTTATTTTGTTTCCTTAAATGTCGGATTTTATGGATTTTTAATTCACTTTAGTTGCTTTTGTATGAATGATTGATTTTGATAAAGATTTGATTCATTTTACCAGTTTCTACTCTCTCTAGGGTTTGAGATTGATGCCTTTAATCTGGTAATCGTGCGCGATTCAACAGATTTTAAAAGACAACTGCTGGTAATCGTGCGCGGTTCAATAGCTTTTGTGAGTTCCGATAATTACCTGCAATTTTCGCTGTATCACAAAATCAAGCAAGTGAAGTGAAAACTCGAACGTTGAAACTTGGGTATGTTAATTTTGGGCCATAAATTGTTTAGAGCCCTGAACATATTATAAATAAATCTAAAAATCTACGTTACAGAAGCCTATAGAAATTTATATTAAAATTGATGTAGCTGAATGATTGATTTTGAGATTGATGCTATTAGTATAAATAGAGGTGATGTTTTTGAATTTGAATATAGCAAAAACAAGTGAGAAATAAGACAAGTAGTCTTTCCTTCTAAAAAAAAGCTTATATGCAGTAATCTTACCCAGAATTGCACAAAAACGATTACATGATCAAGTTTTCTTGATCGGTTCGGTTTTTTGTTCGGTCTGTAGGAGGCAAAATTCGTTTGAGGGAGAGTGAGAACGAGGCTTTCCACGATTACTTACAAAAAAATATGCAAATTATAGAAGATTGAAATGTATTTTTGAGGGCAGCACGAAAATTCTATCGTGTGAACAATACAAATATTTATAGAGCAAGAATGTCTAACATTACCCATTATCTCAAATTTGTTTGGATGCCAACAACCTCAGCGACCAAACATTAATGACCAAGTTATATAAATTACACATTAGAGCGTGACATGTGCCATTTTGTACGATTATTTAATGTAACAAACCCAAGTGATAAGAATGACCAGACCGTGACATAGAGATACTCCTTCCAACTTCGGTGGGTCCCGACCCAAATATCTACTTGGTTTCCAGAGCGTTGCCTTTTTGCCACGTCTCGCCTCTACAGAGTGTGGTGTACGGAGATTTGGGCCACCTCACTCGCACCCAAGGAAACCTCCTGTGGCGGTTTCGAGCAATTATTCTCTACATCATGGACCATAGTCCATACTATGTCCCTTAAATTGTTATTAATAATAAAATAATTAATAGTCAAAGTCTTAATATACTGTGGCCCACAATAAGTAACTCAATTTAAAATAATTACACTTAATAGTTAATTAAGTTAATTTAATAGTTTAAATTCCGCCAACACACGTGTCAATAATTCATTTGCTGTATTTGGTCCACAACAAAGATGCTGTTCGTATCAAATAACTCCTCCGACGCGTTCCGATACCTGTAACAGACATTGTCACCGTAGGCCGTGGCTTCCTAAAACCCCAAACCCCTCTCTCTATCTCTCTCACCAGTCACCAGTTAAGTTTTCTAAGATATGGTATCGAAGAATCCAAATCCACCGGAGGGTTTCTACTTGGATCCGTCTGGAATGGCGTTGCCCGGACTCGGCCCGTTTGCATCCTCCACGGCGGCTTCAGCTTCGTCGTCGGAGGATCCGTCGAAGAAGGTTCGGAAACCTTATACGATCACTAAGTCCCGCGAGAGCTGGACTGAGCCTGAGCATGACAAGTTCCTCGAAGCACTTCAGCTGTAAATTTTCTTCTTCTTCTTCTTCATCAACTTTTTGTATTTTGGTTTTGGATGTCACTTCGTTTTAGGGTTTGGATCCTGATTGTGGAGCGAAGTGAGTGGAGTTTAAGTGTTTTTAGATTATCGTGATGTAATTTCCAGTAAGAAATTTAGAGGGCTTGGATTGGCGCTTTCCTCTTCTCTTGGTTGTGAAGTAAACACGCGGGAAATGGTTGGAGGTTTAAGGTTTTTCTTTGATGATCTATAATATCCTTTTAATTGACTATTCGAGTGTTTTTTTTTATCAGTTCGTGTTAGCTTTTTCACTTTTCACCTGATAATTTTTTCTCTGTTTCAATATTCTCAGCTTTGACCGAGATTGGAAAAAGATTGAAGCTTTTGTTGGGTCAAAGACTGTTATACAGGTATCATGTTGCAGGTTTTTCTTTGATTACTTGCTTACATAACTAGTATTTTAAGTTCTTTAGCTCCAATTTTACTCCCAAAATGAGATTTGTTGTTTGATTTTTTCTGGGGAAGATGAGTTTGTGTGGATGTTAGGCGATTATACGACTTGGCGGATTTTAATTCACTCGAAGAATCGACACTTCCTCGTTTTCTTTTTCTGTTCTTTCGTCAATATAATATTTGCTCTTCAATTTTGTGACTATAGAAGCAATTACAAAAGTTAGTAATAGTTGATGATGGTCAAAATAACCAGAGGATAATTTTTCGGGGTGGTTTCATTCCGTTGGCTTTGGATTTGCGAGTCACTCGTCCACCTGAAAAGGTCTCTTCTACAGATACGAAGCCATGCGCAAAAGTACTTCTTAAAAGTTCAAAAAAATGGAGCAAATGAACACTTACCTCCACCGCGTCCGAAGAGGAAAGCTTCTCATCCTTATCCTCAGAAAGCTTCAAAAACTGGTTAGAGTAGTTCATTTTGTGGTACGGTCGGTTCCTCGGTCGAATGGTTTTATGCGACCTCGGCTAATAAATGTTATTTTTGGAACTATAGGTCTGTCACAAGCATCGGGATCAATCCAGACACCGGCTGCACCTGTTGAACCGGGATTTATTATGAGGCCGGATTCCTCTTCAATTCTTATGAGTCCTGTTCCTGGTTGTAACATGCCTTCCTGGACCATTAACTCTGTCCAAACAGTAAATATATCTCACGGGCCAAAAGGTTTGATTCTTTTATGTTCTTGATTTCACACATCTTCCAACATAGCTCATTTTGTCTGAACTCGTGAGCTAATTCTTGGTGGGTTGTTTTCGAATCTTAATTTTCCAGCCCCAATTGGTGCTAATAACTGCTGCAGTAGCACTGAAAGCCATGAAAGAGCTTGTCTTACAAATGATACAATTGAACGGGGAAATAATAATAATCCTCTGAGAGGTGATCATCTATAGCTCATTTGGTTCTGCCATATATGTGTAGATAAATACCTTCACGATGCTTAATCTCCATTGTCTTTGTGCAGTTTTACCAGACTTTACTCAAGTGTACACCTTCATTGGCAGCGTTTTTGACCCAAGCACTGCTGGCCATTTGCAGAAGCTCAAAAAGATGGACCCCATTGATGTCGAAACAGTATGCTCTTTTTCCTTCACAATATACTTGTTATGCCTCTCTTAATTTGAAAGGTTTAAAATTTTCTCACCAATTAGTTCGAGTAGAAGAATGAACTTTGTACTTGGGTCCTGGTCTCAGGTGCTTTTGTTGATGAGAAACTTGTCGATCAATCTCACTAGTCCCGACTTCGAAGATCATGTGAGTCCTTTGTTACTCATGGGGAGCGATTGATTGCTACCCGCTTCCCAATTTTAACATTCTCCAATTTTGACATCCTTCTACATTTGCAATTTTGACATCCTTCTACATTTGCAGAGAAGGTTACTTTCATCATCCGAGATCGACACTGGATCTATAAAGCAAATGGACACTGATAAATACCTCTACGATGAACCCAATACAGTTGCATGAGTTGGAGAGGAAGTGAAATCCAGATCTGTTCTTCACTCGGTGCGCCTCAAGTCTCATTGCTGCACAACAAATACAGCCTATAGGCATCCTAAGTAATGTAGAGTTATCGGCAATCCTGCTTCATGTGATATAATCTTTCGTATATAATACAGCACTCTTTTTTGTTAGTATCATTTCAATTATATAGGATGTATAGTTTTAAGTCAATGACAACTCTGTACAAAACTTGTATACAATATATTAGGATGCTGTTTGATGTCTGTCTTTTCCCAATTGCAATCGTTATAGAAGAAAGTGACTATTTTTATATTGAAACAAAAGAAGATATGACATTTCTTACTTGATTAGTCGTCGTCCACACAGAAGATTACACGCATGATGCAGAAAACCAAGTACAAAGTTACTCAAAACCACTAGAAGACATCCTCCTCTCAAACTGATCTGCCCTTTAATCCACCTCTTCCATTTTGCTCTCCTCTCCCCCCTCCTCTTCCAACGCTGGCATTGCTTCATCTTCCACGCCGCCCTCTTCTTCTTCGATGCTCAAACCCAGCTTCAACATCCTGTGAATTCTTCCCGCAAAAGTATTTGGATCATCTAGACTGAACCCAGATGTCAGAAGTGCCGTCTCGAAAAGCAGCATCACCAGATCTTTAACAGACTTGTCGTTCTTGTCGACCTCTGCCCTCTTCCTCAGCTCCTCCATAATCCCATTGTCGGGGTTTATTTCCATCGTCTTCTTGCTCGACATGTAGGATCCCATGCTGCTGTCTCTCAGAGCTTGTGCTTTCATGATCCTCTCCATGTTTGCCGTCCAACCATATTCACCTGTCACTAAGCAGCAGGGGGAGTCCACAATTCTGTCGGAGACCACAACTTTCTCTACTTTATCTCCTAGGATTTCCTTAATTGTCTTGCAGAGATTCTCAAATGATTTCTTCTTTTCTTCCCTTTGCTTCTTCTCTTCCTCTGTTTCATCAAGTTTCAGGCCTTCCTTTGTCGCCGACACTAGCTTCTTGCCATCGTATTCTTTCAACTGACCAATGGCATACTCGTCAATGGCATCAACCATGAAGAGTACTTCGTATCCTCTCTTCTTAAGCCGCTCCAAAAATGGAGAATTCTCAACAGCCTTCTTGCTCTCTCCGGTAATGTAGTAGATCTCTTTCTGTCCCTCCTTCATCCTCGTAACGTAATCTTTCAGGCTAGTCAAGTCATCACCGCTCTTGGTAGAGTGGTACCGGAGAAGATCTGCTATCTTGGACCTGTTTTGGCTGTCTTCGTGAATGCCTAATTTCAGGTTCTTTGAAAAAGCCTCGTAGAATTTGTTGTAGTCCTCCTTGTTCTCCGCAATCTCATTGAACATTTCAATGCATTTCTTCACCAAGTTCTTCCTGATCACCTTCAAGATCTTATTCTGTTGAAGCATCTCACGAGAAATGTTGAGTGGCAAATCATCTGAATCAACAACACCCTTGACAAAGCCGAGATATTCAGGAATGAGCTCTTCACAGTTGTCCATGATGAACACTCTCCTCACATATAGTTTGATGTTGTTCATCTTCTTCCGGGTGTCGAAGAGGTCAAATGGAGCTCTTTTTGGGACAAAAAGAATGGCCTTGAATTCGAGCTGTCCCTCGACAGAGAAATGCTTGACTGCAAGGTGATCTTCCCAGTCATTTGTCAAACTCTTGTAGAATGAGGCATATTCTTCCTTTGTTATTTCCTCTGGTTTGCGTAGCCAAATAGGTTTCTGCTTGTTGATCACCTGCCACTCGTGAGAAATTTCCTTGATCTTCTTCTTCTTCTTTGATGTGGTTTCCTTCTCCTCGTCTACTTCCTCAATATCTCCTTCTTCCTCTTTCTTAGGCTCATCATCTTCATCGTCACTGATTTCCTTCTCCGTTGATTTCTCTGTCCATAGCTCAATTGGGTAGCTAATGAATTCGGAGTGCTTCTTCACAAGATCCTTAATCTTTCTCTCCTCCAAATACTCCAACTACATAACACGAGAGAGAGTTAAAAGAAACGACACAGAATGAGTAGAATGATTGCATCCACATCTTTCATTTAAGTGGTCATTAATTTTAGAATCTTTTCAACGTTCTTTTACGGTTGAAGGATATCATATGAGAATTAATTTCTTTCACGAAATCCAAAAATAAATGTGCCGTAATTGTGTTTATACCTGATCCTCTTTCAGGTAAAGGGTCATTTTGGTGCCCCTACCGAGCGGTTCTCCATTAACATCCCTAGTAACAGTGAACGACCCACCGGCCTGAGACTCCCAAACGTACTGCTCGTCGTCATTATGCTTGGAAGTTACAACAACCTTCTCAGCAACTAAATAGGCTGAGTAGAATCCGACACCAAATTGGCCAATCATGCTCACATCCGCCCCAGCCTGCAATGCCTCCATAAACTCCTTGGTTCCCGACCTTGCAATTGTACCCAAATTGTTCACCAAATCTGCAGATAGAAACATCAGTAGAATTAAGAAGACATCACTGTAGTAAATAGATCTTTCAATCGTTCAAAGAACGTCAAGTAGTACCACCATTTGAGTTCCAATATACAAGTCTATTAACTAGAAAAACACTCCCATTGCTACATGTAAAGTCAAAACACAATCAACCATAATTCACAGCAGTCAACATTTGAGAGAGAAGATGCGTGTTCACCTGCTTTAGTCATGCCAACACCACTATCAATGATTGTTAGGGTCTTGTTAACCTTATCAGGAACAATTCTAATGAATAGCTCAGGTTGACCATCAAGCTTGCTCTTATCCGTAAGGCTCTCATATCTGATCTTGTCCAATGCCTATAACCGAATCAAGCATAAACCGTTAGAACAGCCGTTAAAAGTCCAATAGCAAGTGTTTGTTTACCCTTCGTGTGAACGAACAAGCATAACGCAAGATATCTAGATACTTCAATTCAGACCAATATCGAAAAAACATATTGACACAATCAAAATGACAGACCCCTGAGTACTTCAATCCAAACGAATCTCCAAAGACATATCGAGTCAATCAAATCGAAGAACAAAGAATTCCGGCTACAATTTGAGACAGAAAGAGAAAGCCGATAAAACCATGAAAAAAGAGAATGATACGTACATCAGAGGAGTTGCTGATCAATTCACGAAGGAAAATCTCCTTATTGCTGTAAAAAGTGTTGATGATCAAACTGAGAAGCTGATTGATCTCAGCCTGGAATGCAAAAGTCTCGACGTCGCTCACCTTTACATCCGCCATTAGATTCTATGCAATAACTTACACTCGAACAAAACCACGAAAACACTCGGCCGAATACTATCAATCACGCAGCTGAATCTGTACCGCTACGATAACGAAGAGGTAATTTATAGAAGGATGGGAGAGCGTTCTAGTTCTGGATTCTTCTACGCTTCTCTGGAGTTTGCGAGAAAACTGTTGTTTGTAGCTAACGGAACGACGTCGTTTACACACTTACAAATTCTAGAATGTTCAATCAATTGGAGACGACGAAGACTCGGATAATAAAGAAGAAATAAAATAATGTGAATTTATATTTTAATCTTTCAAGTAATTATAATAAAAATCTTAAACTATACTACCAATAACAAATTTTTCCTTAAATTATTTTTGTTAATAAAATAAACTTTAAACCATTTTTTATTAACAAAACTAACCTTAAAACTATTCGATCCAAACATTTGTAGTCCTCTGCAGTTCAAATGTAGTTGCTCGTACTTGAAATGAATGCAAAACATGCTAGAGAATAGGCGACTTTGGCTCCACACAAGTGTATTTGTAAATGCAAAATATTTGCATATGTTGGCAATTGTGTTTTTGACAAAATATATTCATATTTATGGAGAAAATATATCAATTTCACTATTTTTTAATTTGATGATTTTATTCTTGGTGAGCAAGCAATAGCCGATTCTGTTTATTGGATTGCATCTGGTCAACATTCATAAAGATTCTGCGAAAGAGAAAAATAAGGAAACAATGATATTTGGAAAGTTATTGAAAAAGAGATATGCACTTGTTTTTTGGAAAAGTTTTATTTGGAAAGCCGATTTGCTGTAGATTTGGCACGATTTGCTGGGCTCTGTGTTCCCATGATTAATGGGATGCTTCCTGAATTTTTGGGCGAATATCCGAGTAGATATAGAAACTTTTCTTAAGTGTCGCATGTGGTGTCACACAACAGATTCGGTTTCCTTATTCTATGCGATTTGAATTTTGATTTGGTAACTGATCTGGTTCGATATTATGGAAGTTACCAATAGTATTTAAGGCTCTCGGTTCTGTGAGAGCTGATTGACGACGGAGTTTTGTTTTACGCGTGAGGAGGTTTTCTTCCTTTTTTCGAGCCGTCGGTTTTTCTTTCACGCCCTACGTTTCTGTGTATGGGTTTGTGATTGTTTTGCACACTCGACCTAATCTGTGGATTTCATTGTTTTATTGAGTGTGCTGTGTGTTGCAACCGAAGACTTCGATCTGGTGTTCCAGGAGGTGTCATAGGAGGCAATATTCATTGTTCTTCATTGAAGCTCTGTCTCGGGAGGAGACAGCATCCGAACTCGTGAGGAGTTCTGTTTCTTAGACAAGGGGAGCTTGTCGTTCTTGATCGTGGGCGAGGGGATCTTGCCATAACACGGGTTTCGGGAGGAACCAACAACGAGGGGATCTTGTTGTTATCTAGATCTCGGGAGAGGTCGTTCCAAAGTCGAGGGGATCTCGCAAAAACTGTTTCGTTGGGGAAGTTAGCTAGAGGCGGCGACAAAGATAAGAAGGAGTATTTATTTGTATAAGTCCGAGTTTTTTCTTGTAACTTTGTTAACTCAAGGAAAAGTTTTTATATCTGGGCGTGGCCCCGCAGACGTAAGCTGGTTGCCGAACTGCGTTACCAATCTCTTGTGTCATTTATTTCCGCACTTTTTATATCGTTCATCATTACTTTAAAATCGGTGTCACACAAGGATCCTTGTGTGACATCACTGAACTGATCTTAAACTTTCAATTGGTATCAGAGCGGGTCGCTTCTGTTTCTTAAGCGAGATCAGCGGGACAAGACTCTAGTTCGTGTGCGATGGATTCTATGAAAGAAGGAGGTTCTACAATGCGTCCGCCATTATTGGATGAGAGTAATTATGCCTATTGGAAAGCAAGGATGAGGGCATTTATTAAAGCTATTGATGAGAAGGCTTGGAGATCTATTTTAACAGGTTGGAATCCGCCTGTGAATACTAATGCAAAAGGTGTTATTTCTCTCAAGCCGGAAGAAGATTAGTTGGCAAATGAGGATGCTTTGGCAAATAGTAATTCGAAAGCTCTCAATGCTATCTTCAATGGTGTTGATCCAATACAATTCAGACTCATCTCCACATGTGAATCGGCAAAAAGAGCATGAGAAATTCTTCAAACCATCTATGAAGGAACATCTACGGTAAAGTTGTCTAAAATGCAAATGTTAACCACTCGATTTGAGAATTTGAAGATGCAGGAAGATGAGACCATTGGCGAGTTCAATGCAAAATTATGTGATATAGCAAATGAAGCTTTTGCCCTCGGTGAAACAATTTCCAAAGAAAAACTTGTTCGAAAAACTCTCCGATCTTTGCCACAAAGATTTGCCTATAAAGTTACTGCCATAGAAGAAGCCAAAGATGTGTCTAAAATGAAGCTAGAAGAGTTGATGGGATCTCTCAGAACTTTTGAAATGAATCTTGGAGGAGAGACCGAAAATAAAAAGGCAAAGGGAGTTGCTTTGAAAACAGGGGTACAGAATTACAACCAGCATGATGAAGATGACTTGGAGGAATCACTAGCCCTGTTTTCGAAGAATTTCAGCAGAGTTATGAAGAGATTTGGAAGAAATACTCGCGGTGTCAAGCAGGGTGTCACACACTTCAAAAATGGTTCTTCAAGCAACAAGAAGCACAGAGAAGAAAATTATGTGTCTGATCAACCTGTAAAGAATAAAGGTATTCAGTGCAGAGAATGTGAAGGATTTGGGCATATACAAGCAGAATGTGCGAACACCTTGAAGAAAAAGAAGAATTCTCTGAATGCAACCTGGAGTGAGGATGAGTCAGAAAATGAAGATGAATTTCAGAGCAACCATGTGGCGCTTGCTGGAAAGATAGAACATGAAGAAAATGGCAGTGCTATACAGGGTGTCACAGACGGATTTTCTAGTAATAGTGATGAAGATGAAGAACCAGCCACAGAAGAAGATCTTATTAGAGAATATAAGTTTCTGCATGAGAAATGGACCGAGCTTGTTAAAGTAAATCAGCTTCTACACGCACAGATTAGAAATATGAAGGATGAGAAGAACAATCTTCAAAATGTTATTGATGATTTGGAGACAAAGCTGAAAGCAAGTCAGGATGAAGTTAATGATTTAACAAATGAGATAAGCCTCATGAAGAAGAATGTCAAAATGCTGAATTCGGGTTCTTCTAATCTCGATGATATTTTAAATGTCGGCAAATCAAGCGTAAATCGGTTTGGACTGGGTTTCAAAGGCGAAAGTTCAAGTTTAAAGACTGTTGCTGTAAAGGAAAATCGTTCTGAGATAAAATTTGTGAAAGAAAGTCCGGTGTCACAGCAGGTGTCAGACAGGGGAGTAGATTACAAAGGAAAGCAAGTTGCAAACAGAATGCCAAGAACTGACAGAAAATCAAATTCCTATAGTTTCTATCATACCTCAAGCAGTAAAGGTAACAAGTATGTTTATGTATGTCATTATTGCCAACGCCGTGGTCATATTCGTTCTACATGCTTCAACTATCTTGCGGATCTAAGACTTGGTACTGTTAGAAATACTTCTTCCTACAGATTCCCTTATCAGAAATGGTTGAAGAAAAGAAATGCTTCTTCCTACAGATTCCCTTATCAGAAATGGGTGAAGAAATCAAATTTAAAGTGCAATGTTACACATCTCTCACTAAAGGCGATCGGAACCAATGCATGGTATTTTGATAGTGGCTGTTCTAGAAATATGACAGGTGAAGAAAGATACTTGAAGGGGAAAAGTTACTTTCGGCAATGGTGTCACATCGGATGTCATTGGCAGGGGAACGTTGAATGTTCCTGGTCTACCAAAGTTGAGTAATGTTTTATTGGTAAATGGTTTGAAGTCCAACCTAATCAGTATTAGCCAGCTTTGTGATCAGGATCTAAATGTGCAATTTACGAGAGAAAGATGTGTTGTATCCGATCAAAACAAAAATTGTGTTATTGAAGGAGTTAGATCATCGGACAATTGTTATCTTATTTATTCCTCGTCTACCTGCCTTCGGTCGAGTATGGAAGATACTATCTTATGACATAGAAAGTTGGGACATGTTAATTTCAGAATGCTGGAGAAGCTTATTTCAAAAGGTGCAGTTCGAGGAATTCCTGAATTAAAAATTTGATGAAAATAAATTATGCGGACCATGTCAAATCGGAAAGCAAACGAAGGTGTCTCACCCGGTGTCACAGGGTTCCACAACTACCCGGGTTCTTGAATTACTTCACATGGATCTAATGGGGCCGATGCCTGTTGAAAGTATTGGAGGAAAACGTTACGTATTCGTTACTGTTGATGATTTTTCACGCTATACATGGGTGGAGTTTCTAAGAGAAAAGTCCGACACGTTCAAAGTTTTTAAGTCAATGTGTACTCGACTTCAACGCGAGAAAGACTCTGTTATTTTGAAAATTATACGTATCCGCAGTGACCATGGAAGAGAGTTTGAAAACTCTGAGTTCTCGGATTTCTGTAAACATCTAGGGATTGCTCACGAATTCTCGGCACCCAAGACTCCTCAACAAAACGGAGTCGTTGAAAGGAAGAATCGTACTTTGGCAGAAATGACTCGAGTAATGCTACATGAAAGAGATGTTCCTCAAAAATTCTGGGCTGAGGCTATGAATACAGCTTGTTATACCATTAATCGGGTGTATCTCCGCGGCAAAACTTCTATGACACCCTATGAGATATGGAAAGGTAAAACTTCGAATCTTAATTATTTTCATCCGTTTGGTAGCCTCTGCTTTGTGTTGAATGATAGGGAACACAGGGGGAAACTTGATCCCAAAAGTGATGAGGCAATCTTTCTCGGCTATGCTACAAATAGTCGTGCCTATCGGGTTTACAACAAAAGAACTCGAACTGTCATCGAATCTGCAAATGTTCAAGTGGACGACTCTCTGGACACAACTTAGAATCCAAAAGATGATGCAGACCGCATTTTAAATAATGAAGGCGCTAGTGTTCCACCCGGTGTCACAGAGGGTGTCTCAGGCGGTGTCCCAGATCAAACAGAGACTATTGATGAAGTAGAAGCTGATATCACACTCTACAAACAACCATCTACACGTGTTCAGAAGAATCATCCTACAGATGAGATTATTGGTGGTCTGAATGATGGTATGCGAACCAGAGATAAGCCGCGGTTGAATTATCGAGACATGATCCAAATGGCATGCTTTACTTCAACGATAGAGCCAAAGAATGTGAAAGAAGCATTGCTAGATGAGTACTGGATAGGAGCTATGTAAGAAGAACTCAATCAATTCTCCCGAAATCAAGTTTGAGACTTAGTACCGTGTCCTCCCGATGTGAACGTTATTGGTACTAAGTGGATTTTCAAGAACAAAATCGATGAGCATGGGAATATTACTCGCAACAAAGCTCGGCTAGTGGCTCAAGGGTATTCTCAGATTTAAGAAATTGATTTTGATGAAACATTCGCTCCGGTTGCTCGTCTTGAATCTATTCGGCTTTTATTGTCTATTGCTTGTGTTATGCGGTTCAAGTTATATCAAATGGATGTGAAGAGTGCGTTCCTCAATGGGTTTCTAAATGAAGAAGTTTATGTTGCTCAACCAAAGGGTTTTGAAGACCCTCATCATCCCGAATATGTGTACAAGTTGAAAAAGGCGTTATATGGGCTCAAACAAGCCCCTCGTGCATGGTATGAACGACTCACATAATATTTATTAACCAAGGGATATGAGCGAGGGGGAGTAGATAAAACCCTTTTTGTCCGGCGTGCCAAAGGTCAGTTTTTACTTGCTCAAATATATGTTGACGACATAGTGTTTGGCTCGGTGTCACAGGCGATGGTGGATGAGTTTGTTGCTCAAATGACCGGTGAATTCGAGATGAGTATGGTTGGAGAACTCACTTATTTTCTTGGACTTCAAATTCAGCAAGAAAAGAATGGTATTTTTATCTCTCAAGCCAAATATGCCAAGAATTTGTTGAAGAAGTTTAAGCTTGAGAATGCACGCCCGAGTAGAACACCCCTTGGGACACACGAGAAAATTTCCAAAGACGAGAAGGGTATTGCTGTTGATCCACGTTTATATAGAAGCATGATTGGAAGCCTATTATATCTTACTGCCAGCCGACCAGATATTTGCTATAACGTGGGTTTATGCGCTCGATTTCAAGCTAATCCGAAAGAGTCACACCTAGTGTCGGTTAAACAAATTCTGAAATATGTTAGTGGAACAACTGATTATGGCATCTGGTATTCTTTTGATTCTAATGCTAATCTGATAGGTTATTGTGATGCTGACTGGGCAGGAAGCTCCGATGACCGAAAAAGCACTTCGGGTGGATGTTTTTATGTTGGACACAACTTAGTGTCATGGTTTAGCAAGAAACAGAATTCTATTTCTCTATCTACAGCCGAGGCAGAGTATATAGCAGCAGGTAGCAGCTGTACGCAGCTTCTTTGGATGAAACAAATGATGAAAGACTATGGTGTCACACAGGGTGTCATGACCCTCTACTGCGATAATTTGAGCGCTATCAATATCTCGAAAAATCCTGTTCAGCATTCACGGACAAAGCATATTGACATACGACATCATTTTATTCGATCTTTAGTGGAGGACAAAATTATTAATTTGGAGCATATGGTGACCGAAAAGTAAATTGCCGATATTTTCACCAAGGCGTTGGATGGTGTGAGGTTTGAAGAGCTGAGGTCAGCCCTAGGCCTTTGTGTTATGTAAGCTGATTATTGCTTTTATTTATTTAAAAAAAAAATTGCCACTTGCATTAGGTGTTTGTTTTTATTTTTTTGGCAATCTATTGGGTATTGCTCATCCTCTGCTGAAAGTAATCATTCTGGATATTCTGATATTATGTGGAGCAACACCGTATGCGACTTGCAAAATTCTGACTATTCTCATGAAATATTGGAAGTCTATTTTTAATGAAGTTTGGAGCATCATTATTATATTGGGTTTATTTCCCAACTTGCTGAGATCTGAATTATTCTTCAAAGATTCATTATACTGGTTTATGGAGGAAATTGTGGAATAGCTACAAGTTTCTGGTAGGTGATCAGGTTAATGTTTTGAATGGTGTTCCTGAAGGTGTTCCAGCTCGACAATGTTTCTAATTCTTCTGATTCTGATTCTGAATTTGATTCTGATTCTGCATTGTCATCATGTTTTATCAAGTTTCTTGAAGGTGAGATAGAATTTTTGACTAATCAGCAAATGATAATCGAAGATAGAAAATGCAAAGATAGTTGTTATTCGATACTTGATGACTTTGTTAGAAAAATATATGCTAAAGAAGTTGCTGGTGATATTTTTGAGAGAAAGAAAGTTGCTAATGTAAAGGAACAGGTTAAGGAGACCAAAAATGTTGAAAAGTCAGGTGTTTCAACGGATGTCACTGGGGGTGTCAGACGCATCTTGCCCCATGGAAAAGATTTTCCAGCTTCACAACTTACGGATAAGTATGAGATTCTAGATGCCGACTTCTCATGGAACTGGTGTTAACAAGACAATAGCAGCCTTGCTGTTCAAAATTGGAAATTCAATATCTTTTGATTTTATTTGACCAAATTATCAAACATGAAGACGGCAAAAATGCACGGTTAGCTCTCACATTTCCCTCTCTTATATATGGCGATTCTGGTGCTTATCTGACTATTATATATTCCTGATTTTGGCTATCTCCCTATGGTGATTATTTGGTGTTTATGATGTTTTTTTTAGAGATTGATATTCTCTGATATACATGTTTGTCCTTTTATGGCAAAAAGGGGGAGTATTTTGGATTTTAGATTTATGGATTTATGGTGATGTGCTCTGATCTCTGATGATGATATTATGAGTAATATATTTTGATGATGTTTTGAAGCCATCAATCCAGGGGGAGAAAATTCAAGGGGAGTTATTGAAATTATTGATTATATTGATTTTGCCAAAAAATGCCAAAGGGGGAGATTGTAAATGCAAAATATTTGCATATGTTGGCAATTGTGTTTTTGGCAAAATATATTCATATTTATGGAGAAAATATATCAATTTCACTATTTCTTAATTTGATGATTTTATTCTTGGTGAGCAAAGGGGGAGATTGTAAATGCAAAATATTTGCATATGTTGGCAAATGTGTTTTTGGCAAAATATATTCATATTTATGGAGAAAATATATCAATTTCACTATTTCTTAATTTGATGATTTTATTCTTGGTGAGCAAGCAATAGCCGATTCTATTTATTGGATTGCATCTGGTCAACATTCATAAAGATTCTGTGGAAGAGAAAAATAAGGAAACAATGATATTTGGAAAGTTATTGAAAAAGAGATATGCACTTGTTTTTTGGAAAAGTTTTATTTGGAAAGCCGATTTGCTGTAGATTTGGCACGATTTGCTGGGCTCTGTGTTCCCATGATTAATGGGATGCTTTTCTGAATTTTTGGGCGAATATCCGAGTAGATATAGAAACTTTCTTTAAGTGTCGCATGTGGTGTCACACAACAGATTCGGTTTCCTTATTCTATGCGATTTGAATTTTGATTTGGTAACTGATCCGGTTCGATATTATGGAAGTTACCAATAGTATTTAAGGCTCTCGGTTCTGTGAGAGCTGATTGACGACGGAGTTTTGTTTTACGCGTGAGGAGGTTTTCTTCCTTTTTTCGAGCCGTCGGTTTTTCTTTCACGCCCTACGTTTCTGCGTATGGGTTTGTGATTGTTTTGCACACTCGACCTAATCTGTGGATTTCATTGTTTTATTGAGTGTGCTGTGTGTTGCATCCGAAGACTTCGACATGGTGTTCCAGGAGGTGTCACAGGAGGCAATATTCATTGTTCTTCATTGAAGCTCTGTCTCGGGAGGAGACAACATCCGAACTCGTGAGGAGTTCTGTTTCTTAGACAAGGGGAGCTTGTCGTTCTTGATCGTGGGCGAGGGGATATTGCCATAACACGAGTTTCGGGAGGAACCAACAACGAGGGGATATTGTTGTTATCTAGATCTCGGGAGAGGTCGTTCCAAAGTCGAGGGGATCTCGCAAAAACTGTTTCGTTGGGGAAGTTAGCTAAAGGCGGCGACAAAGATAAGAGGGAGTCTTTATTTGTATAAATCCGAGTTTTTTCTTGTAACTTTGTTAACTCAAGGAAAAGTTTTTATATCTGGGCGTGGCCCCGCAGACGTATGCTGGTTGCTGAACTGCGTTACCAACCTCTTGTGTCATTTATTTCCGCACTTTTTATATCGTTCATCGTTACTTTAAAATCGGTGTCACACAAGGATCCTTGTGTGACATCACTGAACTGATCTTAAACTTTCAGTATTCACGATCGTCCGCATTTGAAATTGGTGAAAAATGCACTGAAAAATTGCGACCTCTGCTTCACGCTAGTCTACTCGCGGTTTCCCGCACTTGAAATAAGTGCAAAATGCATTTGAGAATAGGCAACCTCAGCTTCATGCGAACGTACGTGCGGCCATTGACAGTTAAAATATGATTGATCGTGTCTAAGTGTTAATATTAGATAGTTTAATGTTTGTTTTCTCAATTACTCTAGTTTTTTTTAAAAAAATTTCTCAATCTTTTAAAACAAAAAGATAATCAATAATAAATAAAATAATTTTTAATTAAAACTCGCTTAATCTTTGTAACAATAGAATTATAGTAATATTAAACATTTTCCTAATTCTACTAAAATAAATAATAATAATAGAAATTAATGAGTCCATGTACTTCGAGTCGTAAACAAAACTACCATATCATCGCGAAACCCATTGAATTGCTTGTATGTGAAAGCTCATAGTTCAATTAATTCAAAATATTAATTGTTCATTCTCCTAATTTTATGACTTTTTAAATGTATTTTATTACCAAAAATTAAATTTAAATTTAAATAATATTTGTATGCCATCAATTATGATTATTAAGTGGACATGTTAATAATCAAAATAGAAATATATAAAATAATATTTGGGCAATTTCTTTAATATAACGATGAAATTAAGGAAGAAGTGGAAAGCATAAATTTATAGGGATAAGTGTTGTAATAAAAAATTGGGTAATTATTAATTTAAACCCCAAAATATGAAATTAATTTGAAACACTCTCTAAACTAAACATTTTAATAACTAAATCCTTAAACTATCCAAAATGTAACAAATCAAACTTTGACGGAGGATCGATCACCCCTCGTTCTCAATTTACACCGAGAACGGGGGCCCGATCACCTCCCGTTCTGTCCACTGCTTATGTAGCACTGGACATATTGGGTCAAGGGGTCGATGTGTGGGTGGAGACCTCCCAGTTCAACATGCACTGCACGTGATTCGAGAACAGGGGGTCCCTTCCTCGAAACAGCCCCACGATCCTTGCACCCCAATTTTAGAGATGCTCAAAAACGGGGAGTCTCCTCCTCGGAACGGCCCTCTGTTTTGACACGATTCCATCTGCAAGGGGGTCGTGTGTCTACCCACAACAGCAAGTTAGAAAAACCAGCAGCGATTTGACTGACCAAATGAGATCCAAATGCAACGAAATTTTAATGGATTCTTAATGTATGAGTGTATAATGTTTTCTTAAATTTTCAAGTCCAGTTGATGAGAAAATAAAAAGTTACGCACAGAACACCAGATGTTGTCCGATGAGCAATGTTTGGTAAGCTCTCAGCATAAGTCTAGGGGTGATCGTGGTCCGGTTCGGTCTGGTTTTTGAAAAATTTAGGACCGGACCACTCAGTGGTACTCCTCACTTGTACCCCAGGTACTAGTCCCTGAGGTACTGGGTTCGAGTGGGGGGGAAGGCAAAAACCCACTGCAGGGGGTGGGAAGATCGTGAGTACACGTGGTGGGCCTGTGTGGCTGCCACGTGGCAGTGATGCACGGACATGAGGCTGGTCACTCTCACCGGTTGGGGCTGTGGGCCTAGGCTGGGGGCCTAGGCTGGGGGAGTGGATCAGGAGATTGGGCCGTTACAAAAAATGCGCCTTTTTTTGTAACGGCCCAATCTCCTGATCCACTCCCCCAGCCTAGGCCCACAGCCCCAACCGGCGAGAGTGACCAGCCTCATGTCCGTGCATCACTGTCACGTGGCATCCACACAGGCCCACCACGTGTACTCATGATCTTCCCATCCCCTGCAGTGGGTTTTTGCCTTCCCCCCCACTCAAACCCAGTACCTTAGGGACTAGTACCTGGGGTACAAGTGAGGAGTACCACTACCCACCCTGGCTCAGAGCGCTACTTTGCTAACCAAACCCGAGTTTAAAACATCGTTTAAAATAATTTTCGTAAATTTTATGACTCGTTTTCGGGTTTTTCGAACCCTTGAAATTTATTAGTATACGGGCCCAAAATACGTTTAAAATACGTCGAAAAATGTCGGGTCAAAATATTGTAGAAAAAGGGAGAAATTTAAAATTTTAAAAAAATCAGCCCAAATGGGCGCTAGGCGCCCGTGCGCCTGCGCTCCGCGCGCGCGCCCCGCAGGTGCCCAATCGCGATCGGTCGCGTTTTGGGCCCAATCGATCGGGCCCGCTGGGGCTATTTTCACCAAAATTGACCCCGGTCGCGATCGATCGTGACCCATGCCCGATCGGTCGGGCCGGCTCGGGTATTTTCGACCAAAAATTTCCCAAAACACCCCGTTTTGACTTTTCTCGACTTTCCCAACCTTTCTACACTTTTCTACAAGCCCAACACCTCCAAAAATCCCGAAATTTTTACCATACACTCCCAACACATAAATCGTCAAATCCCATAAATTTTGTGGAAAAACCGACTTCAAACGGATATTAATAAAAATAGCTAACTTAAACCCGACGTTGTTTGTTTTAAAATCAAAACGGACGGCATAACGCCTAAAATCCGATAAACCAAAACCTGCGATTTAAAACTGGAAAATATACATCTTCAATTCCAAACATTTGTACTCACTACTTATCAACACAATAAATTCATAAAACCATCAAAGTGAGTACGAAAACATTTACGAAACCAAACACTAAAACTTTCCACCATTCTAATCTATTTCAAAACAAAACCTTTACAAATAAAACTATCCACAACATTCCCACAAAATACCCGAAGAAGGACAGTGATCCAGACGCCCCGACAAATAGCCTGCACCGGCGAGCTCCGTACTCCCCCGACTGCGTCCTAATCCTCGGCGGTCTCGTCAACCTCACCTGTCAAACTCTTGTCACCTACACCACAGAACACACACACACACACGTAAGCTTACGCTTAGCAAGTAGGGAAAAGAAATACAACATGCACGATACACCCTAAATGCTCAACTCAACCCTAACATGTTGTTTCTACACACTCCGTTGTTTTCTTTTTGTTCTGGTAGCATTTGTCTCTAGTAAAATCCCTCTCGGGGTGCTCAACGAGCCACGTGCCCGACGAGGCTATTCTACTTTAGACCATTTCTAGTAAAATCCCTCTCGGGGTGCTCAACGAGCCACATGCCCAACGAGGCTATTCTAGTTTAGACCATTTCTAGTAAAATCCCTCTCGGGGTGCTCAACGAGCCACATGCCCAACGAGGCTATTCTACTTTAGACCATTTCTAGTAAAATCTCTCTCGGGGTGCTCAACGAGCCACGTGCCCGACGAGGCTATTCTACGGTAAAGTCTCTTGCGGGGTGCTCAGCGAGCCACGTGCCCGACAAGGCGATCCTACCCTAGGCCATCTCTAGTAAAATCCCTCTCGGGGTGCTCAACGAGCCACGTGCCCGACGAGGCGATTCTACCGTAAAATCCCTTGCGGGGTGCTCAGCGAGCCACGTGCCCGACAAGGCGATTTTACTTTAATGCTCACTCATCAAACCCGTGCTCACAATCTCATGCTCACTCATCATCAAACCCGTGCTCACAATCTCATGCTCACTCAATGCACAACATAAAATAACCACAACAACCAAACTAACACCAACAACAACGACAAACAAACACCAAACAACAATAACCAAGCAATTCATTCCCACACTACTCAATATAAACAACACAACTATCAAACAATAAATCCTACCATTCCGTGGTATAGGCCCTAAGGCAAAACAAACGTCCTCTACTTACCTGGTGTCTCGGTAATTGCTTTCTCACTTCCACCAGTCAAATCACACGTTCGATCACCTAACAAATACAAAAAACTTACTTAATAACAAACTAAAAGATTCTATGGAAATCAACTAACCAAACTAAAGAAATTCTTAACCTAAACTAACTAAAATTATGACACATATCATTTCCAACACACCAAACCCAGTTTTTGTGAAATGTACCGACGTCCAACTTTAAACGGCCATAACTTCCTCGTTTTTCAACGAATTTCGACGTGCCACCCCAATTCAAAAACCTCTACACGTCTACTATCTATTGAAGCATTTAAACTAACCAAACAAATCACTTGACCAAACCGAAAAGGCAAAAACAGAACCGGTGCGCTTTAGGGTAAAAACCGGTTTTTGTGACATTCACTTCCAATCCATAATCTAACCACCCAAACGACTTAAACCATCGTATCTAAGGATTTAATGACCAAGAGAGGAAGAAAACCATCAAAGAGAATACAAATTTCGGAATACCTAACCTAGGGTTTTCAAACTCCCACTAAACTCACTCAAACTACACTTAAAACACCACAAATCAATACCTAAGTATATACAAACCAAAACCCACTTGATTTTACCTTGAAATCTTGCAAACCCTAGGTGGAATGAAGCTTGGAAGGGCTTCAATGGCTGCCAAGGAGAATCGTGGAGCAAGGGGAAAAAGATGATGGATTTTGGTTCAATTTTGCCTTTTTAACCTAAAAGTTTTTTTCCACTTTTAATTTCCACCTCAAATCTCTTTAAAATTGCAAAACAATCCCTCAACTTTTTACTCCATTAAATCCAACGTGAAAGCATCCCTAAAACCCCACTTTTTCATTCACTTTTCACACAATTAAAGTTTTATTCTTATTGGTTGATATATTTTAACTTTTCAACTTTCTTTGGTTTGACTTTTCAAAATAGTTTGGTTTGAATTGTCAAACCATTTTTCTCTTTGAATTACTCCTAAACCCTTCCTCACGTAACAATAAACTCTCACACATTTCTAACCTAGGCTACGCACATAATAGAAATTTTTCAGGTGTTACACTCCTCCTCGGAACGGCCCTTCGTTTTGACACGATTCCATCTGCAAGGGGGTTGTGTGTCTACCCACAACAGCAAGTTAGAAAAACCAGCAGCAATTTGACTGACCAAATGAGATCCAAATGCAACGAAATTTTAATGGGTTCTTAATGTATGAGTGTATAATGTTTTCTTAAATTTTCAAGTCCATTTGATGAGAAAATAAAAACTTACGCACAGAACACTAGATGTTGTCCGATGAGCAATGTTTGGTAAGCTCTCAGCATAAGTCTAGGGGTGATCGTGGTCCAGTTCGGTCCGGTTTTTGAAAAATTTAGGACCGGACCACTAAATTCGATTTTTAATTTTTTGCACCAATAAGTAACAAAAATTTCCCAGAACCGGACAAGAATTATGGTCTCGGTTCTGGTCCGGTTCTAGTCCTCCCAGTTTAAACTGGTCTCTTGTAATGTACAAATAGTTTGCAGTGTTCTTATTATTCTTCTTCTTATAACACTGTAGAAAGTTCAAAGTATGTTGAAAAACTCGTAACCGTTACTCCCAATTGCTCTTGTTTTCTGATGGTGAAGGTGCATCAAAGTAATTCAGCTGTTGCAGACATGCTGTGAAAACTGCAATTATCAGTCAACAAACTACGCTTCTGTCTCCAGCCTTTTGAAGCAAAATTCCAAGTAAACATTGTTTTCTTCACATTATATGCACGGAGATAAAAGCTCTCATCTTTCTGGTCTGTCTCTCTCCTCTTCAAATTCTATCAAACTCCCTTTGCTTCGAACTGTTAGAAGAAACAGGTGGACTGGATTGGAAGGTGTTGCTGGTTAATGGCTAATGTACGAGGGAAAAGATTGTTTTGTAAATCTCAATTGCTTGTTTATTCATCGAACTAAAGAGTATTTTACATACACTATGTATTTACCAAAAATTGAATCAAGGGGACCTTGATGATTCCGGCTGTCATAAATGGTATCCCTTCTGTGTCACCAAACTTGTCCTCTTCAGACTGCTTAGAAGCTCGACCCGAAATGGATGACATAGAGAATCCTCTCCTTGATATCCATCGAAAGAAATCAAAACAAGGAACCGCCCAATCATAGCAACATAATGCAAATATTGAAAATAAGCAACATGCCTAATTCTTTGCTATGTTAATGAAGTGAGATACTCAACTACGACAAAGAACAATAGTGCTGTGATATAAACACTTGACCGAATATCATCCCAAAACTAAAGAAACGAAAACCAGTAGACTACACAAATAAAATTTAAGGAAAAAAATAGCAATTAAAACAAACAAACATCGAGCTACAACAACCTATTGCTGTGATATAAACACTTGACCGAATATCAACCCACAAATCAAGAAAAGAAAACCAGTAGAGCACACAAAAAAATTTTGAATCCAGGAAAAAAATAGAAATGAAAACAAGCAAACATCAGATTACAGCAACCTATTACAAAATTTGAAAATAAACAGTAGAAATTGACGACACCCGAGAGAGAAGAGCCAAAGAAGAAATCCCACACTTGAGCAAATGCAAATAATGTAGATTGACAACACTCCAGAGAGAGGAGCTAAAGAAGAAATCTCATCCCAGAGCAAATGCAAAGAACACAGAAAAGAGAAAAAAATTAAAACTCAAGAGAAACGAAACCAGTTCACAACAACAGAATGAAAAAATTCACATACTCAGTAGAATTAGAGAGAAGAGACGAAGCAAAACCACAATAGGTATGAAAAGTGAGAGCATAAAATACCTGTTGTGCGAATAGCGAGACGGCGAGAGCGACTGGAAGAGACGGCGAGATACAGCTACGCACGGCGAGGGCGACTGGCGACTGGCGGCTGGCGCGAGAGACACGACGAGGCGACTGCGAGAGACACAGTGAGGCGAAGAAACAGGGAAGGCGAAGAATTCTATCGACTCGAAGAAGAGAAGTCTGCCGAGGACTCGAGCGAAGTGAAGAAACAGAGTTCGATTTTTAGGGCATGGGTGGGCAGGGGCCAGCTTAACGGTACGGGCCGGATCTACGAAAATTGTGTCACCAAACCTGAGAACCGCACCAATAACTGCGGTTCTTGAAAAAAAAAACCAATATCTATTAATTTGTAAGGCAAAACTGCCCAGAACCGGACCAAACCGTAGGTTATGGGACGGTTCTTTGGTTCTTGATTTTTTTGCTCTCCCCTAGGCATAACACTCTTCCAAGGAAGATGACAGAAAATGAAACAGGTTAATGACCACTTTCTTCATGTATCATACTCTGTAAAGAGAGGGAAGAAGAGTAGAACAATGGCTATTCAAGCAACCTTGGGCTTGAAAACTCAAAGGAGATAGAACTCCTTCTCGGTTCTTGACCAAACCGACTTACCATTCACCAATCTTCATGGCTCGACTTCAACAGACAAAACTAAGTTATTCTCATAGATTCAACAACCAGAGAACGGAGAAGAATTACCTCGACCATGGAGTCGAGAAGCTGATCGAAAAATGGTTGTTGGGAAGGGGGAGGGGAAAGTCTCCTACGCTTGGCAGGCATAGCTTCCATGACTTCCACCTCAGAGAAGTTGGTTGTTTTGGCGATGGAGTCTGGTGTGCTTTTATAGAGCAAAAGGATTTGTTTGAGATATTTTCGGGTTACCCAATTCGAAACTCACTTAAATTTCAAACATTTTTGAATTTTACAGAAGAGATCAGATAAACAAGATTGAAATAGAATTTTAAGATAAATCACGAGTAAATAATATTCATTGATGGACTAAATAATCTTTTATTCCAATAAAAGATTTTATAGAATCTCTCATTATTATTTATAGTTACGACTAAGGCCATTGATTTTGACGATGATGATTTTATAGACTCCTAGTCTCTCTCTCCCATAATCCGAAGCCATTTCCCTCCCTCTAATTTTTCCTTCCGCTTCCTCCACTTTCTCTTCATCCCTTGAAATGACTTTTTCGAACAATCGCTCGACAAATAATCTAAGTTAAATATTCGGTCACGGACCAAATATTTAAGTAACTTGTGTGCTCATTTTGTAGGTAATACATTTGGAGTTCAATTGGAGTTAGAGCATAATACACAAGACAAGGAAGAAGTCATTTCACTTGTTGACATGAGAGCAACCTCAAGTCTGAATCGAGCTTGAAGAAGGAACCAATGTCTTCCTTAGAGCAAAGTGATGTAATCGAAAGTTTAGTTTATGTTCTCTAAGTCTTTAATAGTTTCTCTTACATACTTGTGATGGATGAACATATTTGCATTAGAGGCTCTTTATGGCTGTGTTTTGTGGAAGAAGGCACCACTTAAAAGTGATCTTTGGAGAGAATGAGGGTTTTGCCAAAATTGGCAAGACATGTTGTAATCGACTACAAACACTTAGCCGATTACACATTGTTTTGTTTCTCTTTTGTTGACTGAACTTTAAACTCTAATTTTGTAAAAAATAATTATATTTAAATCACCTTTATGGCCGCTGAAAGAAAGCACATTTTTAATAGAAAAAATGAAGTTCTTCTTTATTCCAAACCTTGAAGCTTCCGGCATCAAGTCTCTGCATTTTCTTGGTGAGTCGTATTCGAGCGTGTGCATTGGGTTGGCTTCTATTTTCATGAGTGTAGTGGATTCCATCATTATTGCTAACTTCTTCTACCCCTTCCCTGAAGGTAGAACATTCACCAAGGGTGTATCAAGCTCTCATCACAATAAGTTGGAGTGTTCATCCTCAATGAGAGCCAAGAACCGAGAAAGTGCAACCATATCACTTTCCCGACTAACGTGCACCATTTCATCCATATCACCTCATTTTCATCAAGTTAGGCCTTTATTTTTGGAGGGTATTTCCACCACATCCAGAGTAAGATTCTATTAAAATTTTACCTTCATTGAAGAAGTTATGCATTTTGAAAAATAGTCCATTTTCGGCCAAAATTGTTTTGCAATCCGAGAACGTTTTGTGCTTCAACCTTCTTCCCATATTTAAAGTACATCATTCTTTATCACATAGAAATCCACGCAGCTCACCAGATTTCTATGTCCATCCCGGAGTAAAATGGTGTGGGTTATCAAATTGTGAATAACCCGAGCTTTGACGTTCAAATCTTTGGATCTTGGCTTCACGAACCCAGCGATGTTGGGATTGCGATGAATTTCCCTAAGGAACTCTAGTCCCTCGGCCGATCTAAAAAAATCACAATCTCAAGAAGCATAATAATATCTTTCCACCTCAATCCCTTCTCCAGCAAACCTGAGCAATTCATTAATTGTCTCTAGAGGTATAACAATCTTTGTAC
This sequence comes from Begonia masoniana, assembly GCA_022432975.1. Lineage (NCBI taxonomy): Eukaryota > Viridiplantae > Streptophyta > Magnoliopsida > Cucurbitales > Begoniaceae > Begonia > Begonia masoniana. Next base: position 4,031,142 of record CM039509.1, read on the forward strand.
CAAGGATATACGTCTTCAAACATCTTGCCCTCCTGATAGAGGTCAAATTCACATAAAACAAACGAACATTTCTATCGCAGCTATCACCTCTCAATTTGTATACCCTGTGTAGGGCGATTCTGTCAAACATCTCTTTGATTTTCAATGACTTTGAATATCTAAAGTTGACTATGTTAGAATGAATAATCGAGCAGTTTGTCATATCCCGCTCAAACTGCTCTTGACACATCTGATTTCGAAATTCAATAGAAACATACCTAGTTGGCAGTCGTTGCGCTTGAGCCAGAGCACCTTATGACAATGGTGCCTGATTTTTCAGACCTCCTTGAGCACGTTCGGTTGGACCACCTTGTGGCGAGGCAACCTTTTGTTTAATCATCAATTTATGAGTCATTTGAGGGGATTTTACGATTTAGGTTGAATTAAGGATTTGGACGATTTAGGACTCGAATTTGTAGGATTTTTTTTACGACATTTGAAGAAAACGATTAGGGATAAAGAAATCAACACGATGAGGGTGTGAAATAGTCGGATTCTGGGTTGGAATCGCAGGGGAGCAGAGAGAAAATTGGTTTTTTTCGAAAGTAATGGGCGGAAAGTGGGGACAATTTTTTATATATTGTTGGGGATCGGCCCCCCGTTGAGGGGCAACGACCCATTCTTCTCAAAATTAGGGCTGAGAACGGGAGGTATCTGCCTCAAAATGCCCTCCATTCTCAAATGCTGGGCGGAGACCCCATGTTCTCACCGTTCTCAAAATTAGGGTACAGAACAGGGGTCCCCTCCCCGAAACGACCCCTCGTTCTTAAATATTACACTTGAGAATAGGTCCCCGATCCAAGGCAAGGACCACCCGTTTCCGACCACCGTCTAAAATAGAGAGGCAGGAAACAGAGGATCGTTTCGGGGCAAAGACCCCCGTTCCTTAGAACTCCTGAAATGGGAGAGACAAAGAACATGAGGCCGTTCCCAAGAGAGAACTCTCAGTTCTCAAGCACCACTAAAATTGGGGTGTAAGGAACAGGGGGTCATTCTGAGGCGGAGATCCCCTGTTCTCGAATCATGTGCGGTGTATGTTGAACAGACCCCACCATCACATCGAAGCCCCAATCCAATATATCTAGTATCATGTAAGCACTAGACAGAACAGGGAGTGATCAGCCCACCGTTCTCAGCGTAAATTGAGAACGGGGGTGATCGGCCCCCACCAAGGATTGATTTGTTACAGTTTAGATAATTTAAAGTTTTAGCTGTTAGGATTTTTAGTTTATGAGGTGTTTCAAATCAACATCATACTTTGAGATTTAAATTGGTAACTACCCTAAAAAATTAGAAGTGAAAATTTAATTATAAAAATTATAATTTAGACTTTTTATTTTTTATTATGAAAATTATTTATTTATTTTTCATTTACTTAACGGTAAGAAATGATAAACTAATCCTCACCTAATATTAATATTTTATTTTTATTCTATATTATTAATATATTATACATTAGGGTAAATAACAAAATAGACCCTAAAATATAGAGGTATTTTCAATCGATACCTTACACTTTTAATTTAATCGATTGACACTTCAAAGTTTGAAGTGTTAGCATGGATACCTTATCATCATTGTTTCTGTTAACTCTGTTAATAAACATTTAAAAATAATTTTTTTTTCCCTTAGTTTATTTTTATTATTTATATTTTTGAAAATATTTATTTAGATTAATTTTTCTCTAATAAATACCACTAGTAAAAACATAATTAATAAAATCAATATCATACAAAACATTCATTAATAAATTATTTTTTATATATAATTAATAAAGATAAATTGAGAGACAAAACAATCATTTTTTAAGATTTATTAACAGAAACAATAACGCAAGTTGTTCATTGCTAACAATTCAAAGTCTAACGTGTCAATCGATTAAATTAAAAATTTAAAATATCATTTGAATTTATTGTAATATTATAGGGTCCATTTTAATATTTATCGCATATATATTGACACGAAAGAATGAAGCTTTGGATTACTATAATGGACTCCCTCTTTGCTTTTCACAAATGGAAGTCAACTTTTCTGAATTTTCTTTATTCTTTCCATCATTTTCTTACTTTCCAAACACTATTTTTGCATTTAAAATTTGCTAAAGTTGTACGACTAGCATGTTTTTTAATTTCTGTGGCTATGTTCTAACGATCCGTAAACACCCTTCTTCTTCGGCTATAAAGGGTATGCCTGAAAATCAGCCATCCACAACTCTTTCTCTCTCTAGAGAAAGGTTAGAGGGAGAAGCTATGGCGTTCGTTGGAGATGCAACGAGGTTCTTGACAATGGCGGTGTTCATGGGTTATTCTTTGATCTGGATAATGATGCCAACCTATACTTTTAATCTCAGTTGGCTTCCTTTCCTGCTTTCAAAAACTAATTTACCTACTTAGGAAGCCAAGGTATTGTGTTCAACTCGGGTTTTGTTTTTCAAAAACTGTTTATGAAAAGTGTTCTTAAGAACACAAAATGAAATTTATTTGGTGTATAGGTGGATATATAGTTTTGTACACATTGCCAGTCTTTTCTCTGGCAATTCTGTCATGTTTTTCTATCCATCTGCTAAAGAAAAACACCATTAACAACTCTCACAGGTGCTTTTTTCTTCTGTTAAACTCATTTTTTTAAATTCTAATCTTGTTTATTAACCCTAACCATGAAACTAATCGTGTTTTCGATGATCGGATCGATGGAAAATCACAGATGGGAATCATGGAAAAGACCCATTGTCACAACCCGAGAAGGGGCCTAACAGAAACGCCAGATTAAACGATCAACCTCGAGAAGGTCCACCGTCCAACCTAAGGCTAAGTGCGGAAATTTAACAATGATTCAGGACCTCCTCGAAGCAACAAACATAAGAGAGTACGAACAATAATAGAAAATATAAGATAAATGGAAATGATTACCTGCCAAAGCGAGGTACAATCTCGAATGTCTTACATAGTACAAAGTGGCAGAAAAATAAAACGAGAGACTCTAAAAAAAATCCAGCACGAATAGAGCTCACCACCTTCTCCTGAAAAAGGAAAGTCGATAGGGTGAGTGACAAACTCAGTATAGGATGTTATACCTACCACTATCCTACATAATGAGGCGCATAGACAAACAAAAGAAGTCACGCTTGGATTATCAGAGCAATACCCCTAGAAGGGCAGAGATAACACTAGACAGGGTCTCAAAAGGGGGAGACAAGAGACACCAACTAAGAGAAATCCCATAACCACTCCCTCTAACGATCGCGGGGACCGCACAGTGGACTTACCAAACCAAGAGGGATCGAGTAACCACCCACCGGGGGCCATCGCAGAAACCGCACAATGGGCTTACCAAACCAGGAGGGATCGAGTAACCACCCACCGGGGCCATCACGGAAACCGCACAATGGGCTTACCAAACCAGGAGGGGTAGGATAACCACCCACCTGGACCACCGGGACACACGCGCTAGGGCACACCAGGAGGGACGAACCACTCAACCCTGGGCCCAAGGGGATCTAACAGTGGACTTATCAAACAGAAACAACCAAGAGGGATAAACCACTTAGCCCTGGGCCACCGGGACACACGCGCTAGGGCACACCAGGAGGGACGAACCACTCAACCCTGGGCCCAAGGGGACCACACTGTGGACTTATCAAACAAAAACAACCAAGAGGGCAACAGAAACAACCAGGAGGGATAAACCACTTAGCCCTAGGCCACAGGCACCCACGCGCTAGGGCACACCAGGAGGGACGAACCACTCAACCCTGGGCCCAAGGGGACCACACAGTGGACTTATCAAACAGAAACAACCAAGAGGGATAAACCACTTAGCCCTGGGCCACCGGGACACACGCGCTAGGGCACACCAGGAGGGACGAACCACTCAACCCTGGGCCCAAGGGGACCACACAGTGGACTTATCAAACAGAAACAACCAGGAGGGATAAACCACTTAGCCCTGGGCCACCGGGACCCACGCGCTAGGGCACACCAGAGGGACGAACCACTCAACCCTGGGCCCAAGGGGACCACACAGTGGACTTATCAAACAGAAACAACCAGGAGGGATAAACCACTTAGCCCTGGGCCACCGGGACCCACGCGCTAGGGCACACCAGGAGGGACGAACCACTCAACCCTGGGCCCAAGGGGACCACACAGTGGACTTATCAACAGAAACAACCAGGAGGGATAAACCACTTAGCCCTGGGCCACCGGGACACACGCGCTAGGGCACACCAGGAGGGACGAACCACTCAACCCTGGGCCCAAGGGGACCACACAGTGGACTTATCAACAGAAACAACCAGGAGGGATAAACCACTTAGCCCTGGGCCACCGGGACACACGCGCTAGGGCACACCAGGAGGGATAAACCACTTAGCCCTGGGCCACCGGGACACACGCGCTAGGGCACACCAGGAGGGACGAACCACTCAACCCTGGGCCCAAGGGGACCACACAGTGGACTTATCAAACAGAAACAACCAGGAGGGATAAACCACTTAGCCCTGGGCCACCGGGACCCACGCGCTAGGGCACACCAGGAGGGACGAACCACTCAACCCTGGGCCCAAGGGGACCACACAGTGGACTTATCAACAGAAACAACCAGGAGGGATAAACCACTTAGCCCTGGGCCACCGGGACACACGCGCTAGGGCACACCAGGAGGGACGAACCACTCAACCCTGGGCCCAAGGGGACCACACAGTGGACTTATCAACAGAAACAACCAGGAGGGATAAACCACTTAGCCCTGGGCCACCGGGACACACGCGCTAGGGCACACCAGGAGGGACGAACCACTCAACCCTGGGCCCAAGGGGACCACACAGTGGACTTATCAAACAGAAACAACCAGGAGGGATAAACCACTTAGCCCTGGGCCACCGGGACACACGCGCTAGGGCACACCAGGAGGGACGAACCACTCAACCCTGGGCCCAAGGGGACCACACAGTGGACTTATCAACAGAAACAACCAGGAGGGATAAACCACTTAGCCCTGGGCCACCGGGACACACGCGCTAGGGCACACCAGGAGGGACGAACCACTCAACCCTGGGCCCAAGGGGACCACACAGTGGACTTATCAACAGAAACAACCAGGAGGGATAAACCACTTAGCCCTGGGCCACCGGGACCCACGCGCTAGGGCACACCAGGAGGGACGAACCACTCAACCCTGGGCCCAAGGGGACCACACAGTGGACTTATCAAACAGAAACAACCAGGAGGGATAAACCACTTAGCCCTGGGCCACCGGGACCCACGCGCTAGGGCACACCAGGAGGGACGAACCACTCAACCCTGGGCCCAAGGGGACCACACAGTGGACTTATCAAACAGAAACAACCAGGAGGGACGAACCACTCAACCCTGGGCCCAAGGGGACCACACAGTGGACTTATCAAACAGAAACAACCAGGAGGGACGAACCACTCAACCCTGGGCCCAAGGGGACCACACAGTGGACTTATCAAACAGAAACAACCAGGAGGGACGAACCACTCAACCCTGGGCCCAAGGGGACCACACAGTGGACTTATCAAACAGAAACAACCAGGAGGGACGAACCACTCAACCCTGGGCCCAAGGGGACCACACAGTGGACTTATCAAACAGAAACAACCAGGAGGGACGAACCACTCAACCCTGGGCCCAAGGGGACCACACAGTGGACTTATCAAACAGAAACAACCAGGAGGGACGAACCACTCAACCCTGGGCCCAAGGGGACCACACAGTGGACTTATCAAACAGAAACAACCAGGAGGGACGAACCACTCAACCCTGGGCCCAAGGGGACCACACAGTGGACTTATCAAACAGAAACAACCAGGAGGGATAAACCACTTAGCCCTGGGCCACTGGGACCCACGCGCTAGGGCACACCAGGAGGGACGAACCACTCAACCCTGGGTCCAAGGGGACCACACAGTGGACTTATCAAACAGAAACAACCAGGAGGGATAAACCACTTAGCCCTGGGCCACCGGGACCCACGCGCTAGGGCACACCAGGAGGGACGAACCACTCAACCCTGGGCCCAAGGGGACCACACAGTGGACTTATCAAACAGAAACAACCAGGAGGGACGAACCACTCAACCCTGGGCCCAAGGGGACCACACAGTGGACTTATCAAACAGAAACAACCAGGAGGGACGTATCCTACCGGGGGTAGCAACGAACAGACACTGGCCAGGTCGGGTAATTGAGCGAGCACGCTCCGAGCCCATTCCGCCTATTATCAGAGGGCGTACCTTACATTCCGCCTATTATCAGGGGGCGTACCCTACATTCCGCCTATTCTCAGGAGGTGTACCCTTCTCCTATTAGCAGGGGGTGTACCCTTCACCTATTAGCAGGGGGTGTACCCTTCACCTATTAACAGGGGGTGTACCCTTCACCTATTAGCAGGGGGTGTACCCTTCACCTATTAGCAGGAGTGTACCCTTCACCTATTAGCAGGGGGTGTTCCCTTCACCTATTAGCAGGGGGTGTACCCTTCACCTATTAGCAGGGGGTGTTCCCTTCACCTATTTGCAGGGGGTGTTCCCTTCACCTATTAACAGGGGGTGTACCCTTCACCTATTAGCAGGGGGTGTTCCCTTCACCTATTAGCAGGGGGTGTACCCTTCACCTATTAGCAGGGGGTGTACCCTTCATGTAACGACACTCAAACTATTCCTAATTTCCCATACGAAATTTTTCTTTTTAAGCCTCTAAATCAATTAAAAACATATTCGAAAACCTTTAAAGAAAATTCATTTATCTTACAAAAACAGTTTACATAAAACCACTCAACATTTGAAACATCAACATAAAAATCTAACACCTAACCAGAACCAAGCATCCTATAATTTCTATACTGTTCACATTAGCCCAAAACACTCCAAAAAGAAACCCTCAAAACCTATATATACTTCCCCACGGGTCGGTCAAGCATCGACTGCGCCAGCGCACTCCCACGGGCCATCATCCATCAACTGCCTCAGACATCAGAAGGAGGAACGTCATCCTCACCTGGATCTACGTCACCTATAACGTCACCTACACCATACAGACATCTATGAGATAATTAAATCTCAGTAAGCTTCGTAAATGCAGATGCATGCGTGCGTATGCCACTCAGAAAACATGCTCAGATTCAGATACAGAAACAGATTCATTACGTCGCAGACAGACAGATTGTCACCGAGATCGCAACCCACTAACCGGAGAGAGCCCATCCTGCGGTCGGACTACTCTTTCCAGCTAGAGGAGGGGGGTACACGCTTGCAACACGCACAGCCGTGCCTGAGCCCCACCTCGCGTGACCAGATACAGACAGATTACGTTCAATCATTACAGAGGTTCGTTTTCTTTTCTTAAAACACGTGCAGAAATTCATTTTCATGACATTTGAAATACGTGATGCATGAACAGATATGAGCATAATATAAACATACAATAAACAAGTACATGTATACCATCAAGACTGTAATAGAATAACCTAAAACAATCGTAAACCTATCTACCCAACCAAAGCAATTTTAAACAAACAACACTTCAGGTATCCTCGATACGACAACGAAGTATGGTGTAGACCAATCGGTCAGAGTAAGTCACGGGAACTTACCTGTCGTCCGTAGCTCGCTGGGGATGCTCGGTTATCTGTCCACCTATGGCTCAACCTACGAAAAATATTCAAACTTTATTACACTCAAGCTTACATTCACCAATTTACTCTCAAACTACTATGTCTAGCCTAATCCAATTAAAACCTAATTAAACGGCCACTAATTTAGGTTTGATAAAAACCGACCCGAAACTCAAACGCGCATAACTTTTGCGCCGGTTATCGGAATCGAACGATTCCAGCGGCCACGTACTCCTCTAATAACCTATTTTAATCTGCCAAAAGGAATTTTAAAACAAATGACCGGAGCTAGGTCAATTTTGCAGAAACCCGAAACTGCCCCTTTACCCAAAATTTCTCTTTTTCAATTTTTCATCAAAACTCTCTCAATTCCTCACTAATCTATCCTCCTAACATCCAATTAACATAAACTAACTAAAAATCAAAGTTCCAATTCAGAAAACCCGAAATCCCAAAACCTAGCCCCTCGGTTTTTCCCCAAATCCGAGCTCCTCATTGCTCGGCAACCCATGCCAGCACCGAGCTCGGCCAATTGACACTTAAAGCAACCCAAAAGGGCCGGTGGACGGAGCTCAATCGAGCTCGCCACCGTCGGCCATGAACAAAACGAAAACAGGGAAGAAACTCAACCTGTTTTCGGTCGGGTCTGGCGCGGAGAAGGCCGAACCGAGCTCTGGTTCAGCTCGCCGGCGTCTGCACGTCAGAATGGTGGTCGGAAACGCCGAGTCGCCGGGGAAGAGTCGTCGCGGCTCTTCGTCTCTCTCGGCGTCGGGAGCTCTCAGCGATAATGGCTTCATCGTGAAGCCATTATACTTTTAAATAAAAAACTTTAAATTTTAATTACCAAATTACTTAAATGTCCCTCAATCAATTCTATGCTTAATTCTTTAATTAGTCTATCGATTCGGTTTCTCTGCAATTTCCTTATTTCTCCAAATATTCCAATTTAATCTTAGAGTTCTAACAAAACTCACCGTTCACAAAACGGACTTATTTTGCTATTTTTACAAATTAATATGCTAAAAGGGTAAAACGGGAACTCTAGCATTACTCTTCCCGATTTGGGTTTCTAAAATTTCACTTATTCTTCTACAAATTCCCGTAAATTTCTAGGGTCCTAATAAAACTATCCGCTCGCAAAACGGACCTAATTTACTTATTTACCAAAATAGCCTTGGTGCGGAAACCCGAAAAACTCGGGTGTTACACTTCACCTATTTGCATGGGGTGTACCCTTCACCTATTTGCATGGGGTGTACCCTTCACCTATTAGCAGGGGGTGTACCCTTCACCTATTAGCAGGGGGTGAACCCTTCACTTATTAGCAGGGGGTGTTCCCTTCACCTATTAGCAGGGGGTGTACCCTTCACCTATTAGCAGGGGGTGTACCCTTCACCTATTAGCAGGGGGTGTTCCCTTCACCTATTAGCAGGGGGTGTTCCCTTCACCTATTAGCAGGGGGTGTACCCTTCACCTATTAGCAGGGGGTGAACCCTTCACCTATTATCAGGGGGTGTTCCCTTCACCTATTAGCAGGGGATGTACCATTCACCTATTAGTAGGGGGTGTACCCTTCACCTATTAGCAGGGGGTGTTCCCTTCACCTATTAGCAGGGGGTGTACCTTTCACCTATTAGCAGGGGGTGTTCCCTTCACCTATTAGCAGGGGGTGTACCCTTCACTATTAGCAGGGGGTGTACCCTTCACTATTAGCAGGGGGTGTACCCTTCACTATTAGCAGGGGGTGTACCCTTCACTATTAGCAGGGGGTGTACCCTTCACTATTAGCAGGGGGTGTTCCCTTCACCTATTAGCAGGGGGTGTACCCTTCACCTATTAGCAGGGGGTGTACCCTTCACTATTAGCAGGGGGTGTACCCTTCACCTATTTGCATGGGGTGTACCCTTCACTATTAGCAGGGGGTGTACCCTTCACTATTAGCAGGGGGTGTACCCTTCACCTATTAGCAGGGGGTGTACCCTTCACTATTAGCAGGGGGTGTACCCTTCACCTATTTGCATGGGGTGTACCCTTCACTATTAGCAGGGGGTGTACCCTTCACTATTAGCAGGGGGTGTTCCCTTCACCTATAGCAGGGGGTGTACCCTTCACTATTAGCAGGGGGTGTACCCTTCACTATTAGCAGGGGGTGTACCCTTCACCTATTTGCATGGGGTGTACCCTTCACCTATTAGCAGGGGGTGTACCCTTCACTATTAGCAGGGGGTGTACCCTTCACTATTAGCAGGGGGTGTACCCTTCACCTATTAGCAGGGGGTGTACCCTTCACTATTAGCAGGGGGTGTTCCCTTCACCTATTAGCAGGGGGTGTTCCCTTCACCTATTTGCATGGGGTGTACCCTTCACTATTAGCAGGGGGTGTACCCTTCACTATTAGCAGGGGGTGTTCCCTTCACCTATTAGCAGGGGGTGTACCCTTCACTATTAGCAGGGGGTGTTCCCTTCACCTATTAGCAGGGGGTGTTCCCTTCACCTATTAGCAGGGGGTGTACCCTTCACCTATTAGCAGGGGGTGTACCCTTCACCTATTAGCAGGGGGTGTTCCCTTCACCTATTAGCAGGGGGTGTACCCTTCACCTATTAGCAGGGGGTGTACCCTTCACTATTAGCAGGGGGTGTACCCTTCACTATTAGCAGGGGGTGTTCCCTTCACCTATTAGCAGGGGGTGTACCCTTCACTATTAGCAGGGGGTGTTCCCTTCACCTATTAGCAGGGGGTGTTCCCTTCACCTATTAGCAGGGGGTGTACCCTTCACCTATTAGCAGGGGGTGTTCCCTTCACCTATTAGCAGGGGGTGTTCCCTTCACCTATTAGCAGGGGGTGTACCCTTCACTATTAGCAGGGGGTGTACCCTTCACCTATTAGCAGGGGGTGTTCCCTTCACCTATTAGCAGGGGGTGTTCCCTTCACCTATTAGCAGGGGGTGTTCCCTTCACCTATTAGCAGGGGGTGTACCCTTCACTATTAGCAGGGGGTGTACCCTTCACCTATTAGCAGGGGGTGTTCCCTTCACCTATTAGCAGGGGGTGTTCCCTTCACCTATTAGCAGGGGGTGTACCCTTCACTATTAGCAGGGGGTGTACCCTTCACTATTAGCAGGGGGTGTTCCCTTCACCTATTAGCAGGGGGTGTTCCCTTCACCTATTAGCAGGGGGTGTACCCTTCACTATTAGCAGGGGGTGTACCCTTCACTATTAGCAGGGGGTGTACCCTTCACCTATTAGCAGGGGGTGTACCCTTCACTATTAGCAGGGGGTGTACCCTTTATCTATTTTAATATTTATTTATTTTATTTTTTTATTTAATTTATATAAAAAAATCAATTTACGTTCGGTTTCTCGGGTTCAATTATTACCAAATAATTGTCTTCGGTAATTTCAGACGTTTTCATCCTGTGAATTGAACTCATCTGAAACGCACGAGCGTCATCCTAAAAGTCCAATTAATTTCCTTAAATTTTCTACACGTCATAATTAACCCAAAATCGTGCGTCCTCACCTTTCAAAATTTAACTAAAATGCACTCGAATTTACATTTAAAATCCGCAAAAAATTTATTCAAATTTTATTCAAATACTAAAATTTAGCGGGTATTACACCCATAATTACAAAAGGCCCTGTCGGAATAGTTTCCTGGACAGAGCTCTCATTTTCCGCCATGTTTATAGCTCTTCTGCTTTGGTCTTTCACTTCCTATTTGCATGGAATGTTCTCTAACATTTCAGGCTATGGAGTAGCTCCTCTGTAAGTCCTGTTCCTATTTCTATTTCATCCTCAGACTCTCAGGGTAACCATCGAAAATTTTCCATTTTGTGTTTGGCAGGTGGGAAAATAGGGTAGAAAATACAGGAATGTTGCTGGGTCTGGTCGGAAATATTAGTCTGAGTTTTCTGTTCTTCCCAGTGGCGAGAGGATCTTCAGTTCTCCAACTCGTTGGACTCACCTCGGAATCCAGCATTAAATATCACATTTGGCTTGCTCATATTACCTTGATCCTCTTCACTTTTCATAGCATCTGTTATATCATAGTTTGGCTCAGAATTCATCAACTTTCCCACGTAAATTTTACTATGATAAGGGTAGAATTTAGGTGTGTTTAGCGAAAAGAGGGAGAAGATGCAGAATAACAAGTGGAGAGGGAGAGAGATAGAGTTAGAGAGAGTTAGAGAGAGAGAGTAATCAGGAGAGATTTAATATTCATTCTTCATGCCCCTCTGGATGGAGTTACAGACCTTAAAACAACAGTAAGTAAAAACAACCGAAAGCAATTAACTACCCATAATCATTAACTACCCATGATCCTTATCATCGGCTAAACTAACCCACTAATCCACTTCTGCTAAACCAATCCATGCCATGCACGTCTAAAATCGTGATTAGTTACGTTGGTGTCGTAACACTGATCGTGACACCAATAGTAAACAGCAATAATGGACAAAATAAAATGCGTAAAGTAAGGAGACACAAAATTGTTAACGCAGTTCGGCAACCAGCCTACGTCTGCGGGGCCACGCCCAGAATTAAAAACATTTCAATGAGTTTACAAAATTGCAAGACAACCGAACTTATACAAATAAAGACTCATTCTTATCTTTGTCGCCGTCTCTAGCCAACTTCCCCAAAGAAACTGTTTTTGCGAGATCCCCTCGACTTTAGAATGACCTCTCCCGAGATCTAGATAACAACAAGATCCCCTCGTTGTTGGTTCCTCCCGAAACCCGTGTTATGACAAGATCCCCTTGCCCACGATCAAGAACGACAAGCTCCCCTTGTCAATCAATAGAACTCCTCCCGAGTTCCAGTGAAGTCTCCTCCCGAGACTGATCTTCAATGAAGAATAAAAAGGATTGCGCCTATGACACCGCTTGCGACACCAACCGTTGTTATAGGATGCAACCAATCACCACACTCTTATAACAATGAAATCCAACAGCAACAGAGGTAGAGTGTAGACAACAATCTCACAGAGATCGAAACAACCAAAAACACATTCACTCGCAGAAGCAAGAGAGGAAAGAAAACCGGCGGCACATGACACAAGAGAAAATCGAAGAGAATAATAATCAACCACTTACCTATTCTGTGAAGAGTAGTTGTTTAAATGTATTTACAGCAGAATGGCGTTCCAGAACAGCAAGCATAGCAAAAGGAAACACAATCTGAAAAGTCACACTCATGACACCCTTTGTGACACTTATGGAAAGTACCAAAATAAAAATATATTTGGAACCCAGAATAGTTGGATCACGATTCTTGCTCTGTTATGATTCATAGAACAATCTATATTCAAATCGGCCTTCCATAGATAAAGATAATTGATAACTTGATTTCCAAGTAACTTTCCAAATAACCAACTTTCCTTATTTTTCAAGGTTACCATAAAACTAATATTCTGCATATTTTTGGTAACATAATCTCCAATAAATCTATCTGCTGTGCACCAGAAAAATATAGTAATCTATATTTAATTTAATTACTTTTGCCAAACAAATATATGCCAACATAAATATACATTAACAATCTCCCCCTTTGGCATTTTTTGGCAAAATCAAGAACTCCCCCTGAATGCTGGATGTAGGATCATAAAACGCTCCCCTTTAATACTTGCAATAATAGATCACGCTCAAAACACTATACATGACATGTACATCATATCCCAGCAATCAGTGTAAATTACTCCCCCTTTTTGCCATAAAAGGACAAAACGATAACAGAAGACTAAAAGGTCCATCAAAGCATATAAAGTAGCCATCAGCTTAAGACAATAATTAGCAGCGCATCAGTAAAATAACAGTATCCAGCAGTAAGATAAGAAGAAATATCCAGCATCGAATGAAAGTATCCAGCAGAAAAAAAAACAGCAACAAATGAAAAAGTGTTTAACCACAGTATAATAACTAACCCGGATGCTGATAGCTGCTCATTTGTGAGTATCATAAGTTTCTGTTGCAGGAGTCATGACATCAGACGTGACACTAGGGAGATTATTACCAGAAAGTATAGAAGGAACCTGAGTTTCAGCATCAACTTCTTCATTTTAGTCAGCAACACCTTTGGTTGTGTCCACTTCATCAGCAACTTGAGCTTTATTAGCAGACAATTGTTTCTCAAAAATATCACTAACAAAAACATCTTGAGATATTTTTCTTTCAAGATCATCAATCAGACCTGTATTTCTTTCAAGATGTAACTCTGTAACCTTACCCACTGGAGCTTCTTCAATAATAGCCAAGGATGAAGTAGAAATCAGAAAAATCATAATCTTGAGAAGATAAAAATTCGATGAACAGTGAACCTTTGAAAGCCATGGAAATAAACCATAAATTCATATTTGAAAAGAACCCTACTAATTCCTCAAATTCCAGAAACATCTTCTAATTCCCATAAAATTTGGAAAATAAGTCCAAAGTCTGTAAATAAATTTGGAATAAACCCAAGAGGTAAATATGATCAAATTCCACCAATAACTCTCAAAATATGGAAGAAATTAACTTTCAATGCCCATAAATTCTGCCAAAAGCTTCATGAAAATAAACCAGAATTTTTCACTCAAATTGGGAAATAAACCCAAAATAAATAATCTTGATTAATTGCCTGTAAAATTTCTTCAGATATTGAAAAAATAATTTCCAATTTCCAACTAAAGGATGCCTGTAAAAACTGTAGAATATGGCTAGAAATACCCCAGATTAGTGCCTTGAAAATTTCTCAAAATACGTAAGGAAATAATCTTCAATTTCCACGAAATTAACAGTGAATCTTCATAAAAGTCCCATGTCATGCAAGGAATTGCAGAATAACTTTAAAACACAACCCACAGCTATTAGCAACAAATCAAACCGTCTGAGACATGTGGCAGGAAAAAATATATATATATTGCTCATATTGTCATAATAGAGTGTCATGACATCCTGCGTGACACTGTCATCTTTCGGCATTTGTTTCATCTAAAAGAGCTTAGTACAGCTACTACCAGCTGTAATATGTTCTGTCTCAGCAGTAGATAAGGAGATTGAGTTTTGCTTCTTGCTGAACCAAGAAACCAAGTTATGTCCCAAATAAAAACATCCACCGGAAGTACTTTATCGATCATCCGAGCTCCCAGCCTAGTCAGCATCACAAGATTTGCATTAATATCAATCCAATATTCATCTAACAAGGCTTCTTTCACATTTTTGGGCTCAATTGAGGATGTAAAGCATGTAAATTGAACCATTTCACGATAGTTGACTCTTGGTTTGTCTCTGGTTCGAATACCATCATTTAGATCTCCTATAATGTCATCTGCAGAATGGTTTTTTTGGACCCGTGTGGATGGTTGTCTTTGATCCGAGATAGTTACTTCATCAATTTGTCCAACTTGGTCCGTGACACTACTCGTAACATCACCTGTAATACTGGTTGAATCACAGAATTTTTCATTATTTGAATTCTGTACTTCATCGTCTGAGTGAGTATCAACTAATTCCAGAGAATCATCCACTTGAACATTTGCGGATTCTACGACATTTCGAGTCCTTTTGTTGTAAACTCGATAGGCACGGCTATTTGTAGCATATCCCAAGAAAATAGCTTCATCACTCTTGGGGTCTAGCTTTCCCTTATGATCCCTGTCATTTAATACATAGCAAGTACTACCGAAAGGATGAAAATATTTAAGATTTGGTAATTTACCTTTCCATAGCTCGTATGACGTCATTGAAGTTCCTCCACGGAAATACACTCGATTTATAATATAACAAGCAGTGTTCATAGCTTCAGCCCAAAATTTTTGTGGAATATTCTTCTCATGTAACATCACACGTGACATTTCGGCAATAGTGCAATTTTTCCTCTCCACAACTCCGTTTTGTTGAGGAGTTTTAGGTGCGGAGAACTCGTGAAATATGCCAAACTGATTACAGAAGTTTGAAAATTCAGAGTTTTCGAATTCTCTCCCGTGATCACTGCGGATGCGTATAATAATACAATCTTTTTCCCGTTGAAGACGGATGCACAAAGATTTGAAAGCCTTGAAAGTGTCGGATTTTTCTCTAAGAAATTCCACCCATGTTTATCGAGAGAAATCATCAACTGTAACATAAGCATATCGTTTACCTCCAATACTCTCCACAGGCATTGGGCCCATTAGATCCATATGAAGCAGCTCAAGTACACGAGTTGTTGCTAGTGTCGACGACACTGGATGTGACACCTTGGTTTGCTTCCCAATCTGACATGGTCCACACATTCTTCCTTCATCAAAAGTCAATTTTGGAACACCACGGACTGCTCCTTTAGATATAATCATCTTTAGCATTCGATCATTGATATGTCCCAGCCGTCTATGCCATAAAACAGAATCTTCCGAGTTTGAACGATGACAAGTAGATGATGAATAAATAAGATAACAGTTGTCAGAAGATCTTACTCCCTCTACGATGCAGTTTTTGTCATTATCGGACACTACGCATTTGTCACGAGTGAAATGACCATAAAGATCTTGATCACAAAGTTGACTAATGCTAATTAAATTAGCCTTTAGACCATCAACCAGAAGAACATTCTCCAGTTTCGGTAATCCTGGAACATTTAGTGTACCTCTGCCCATGACACTCGCCTTAACACCGTTGCCAAAAGTCACTTTTCCTACATTTTTAGATACAATGTCCTTCAAGAATTTCTTCTCACCTGTCATGTGTCGAGAGCAGCCGCTGTCGAAGTACCAGGCATCGGTTGTGGTAGCTTTTAGGGAGATTTGTGTAACATTGCACTTCAAAGTTGATTTAACCACCCATTTTTGTTGATAGAATCTGCAAGAAGAGAACCTGCTGGCAGTACCTTGTCTCAAATCGGCAAGATAAGTAAAACATCTTGGACGAATATGCCCAGGTCGATTGCAATAGTGACAAATAGGAGTAATTCTGCTACCTTTATTTATAAAAACAAAATATGGCTTTCCTTCCTGCTTGGGTTTAGTTTTGCCAAATGTAGCTTGCATTTCTTTGTTCTTAAAAACTAATTCTGACAATTCTGGTGATGCAAAGTTTGATACTGGTGATGACACTGTTCGTGACACTGGCTGTAAACCCGAGCTTTCTCCTGTAAATCCGATTCCAGAACGATCACCATTTGTTTTCTCGAATCTTAGAATATCATCCAGCTTGGAGGACCCTGTATTTAACATCTTGACGTTTTTCTTCATGTGATTCAATTCGTTAAGTAGTTTTGTCGCTTCATCCCGACTTGTTTTTAATTTGTCTTCCAATTCAGCAACAGAATTTTGCAGATTAATCTTTTCAGCTTTCAAGTCTCCATTCTGAATGCGAAGACGCTGATTAACTCCAACAAGTTCGGTCCATTTTTCATGAAGAAATTTGTACTCCATAATGAGATCTTCTTCCGTATTTTCATTTCCACAATCTGATTCTTCCTCAGCAACATCATCTGGGTGTGTAGAATTAGCAACTAGAGCCACATGGTTGTTTTGAAACTCATCCTCTTTATCTGATTCATCTTCGCTCCATGTGGTGTTGAGAGAATTCTTCTTTTTCTTGAGAGTATTAGCACATTCTACCTGAATATGCCCAAAACCATCGCATTCTCTACATTGAATTCCTCTGCTCTTGATAGGTTGATCAGAAT
The DNA here is from genome assembly GCA_022432975.1 of Begonia masoniana. Taxonomy (NCBI): domain Eukaryota; kingdom Viridiplantae; phylum Streptophyta; class Magnoliopsida; order Cucurbitales; family Begoniaceae; genus Begonia; species Begonia masoniana. Next base: position 4,048,460 of record CM039509.1, read on the forward strand.
TAAGTTTTTCTTCTCTATATTTTTCATTGCTCGAAGAACCATTCTTGATGTTCTTGACACTGGACTTGACATCGCTGTTATTTCTTCCAAATCTCTTCATAACCTTACTGAAATTCTTAGATAATTGAGCTAGAGATTCCTCAAGGTCATCTTCACTGTGAACATTTGAAGATTGTGACTCGGCTTTTAGGGCAACTCCTTTTACCTTCTTCATTTCGGTGTCAACTCCGAGATTCATTTCAAAAGTCCTAAGAGATCCCATTAATTCTTCTAGCTTCATTTTGGAAACATCCTTGGCTTCTTCAATAGCTGTGACTTTATAAGCGAAACGTGGAGGTAACGATCGTAGAGCTTTTCTTACTAGTCTTTCTTCGAAAAATGTCTCACCAAGAGCAAATGCCTCATTGACAATGTCACATAATTTTGCATTAAATTCAACAATACTTTCATCTTCATGCATTCTTAAATTCTCGAATCTTGTAGTAATCATCTGCATTTTGGATAATTTCACAGCCGATGTTCCTTCATATGTGATCTGAAGAATTTCCCAGGCCCTTTTTGCTGACTCACACGTGGAGATAAGTCTGAACTGTGTAGGATCAACACCATTAAAAATAGCATTCAGAGCCTTTGAATTACTGTTGGCCATCGCATCTTCGGAAGGAGACCAATCTTCTTTAGCCTTGAGAGTTGTAACACCTTCTTTGTTTGTAGAGGTTGGAGGATCCCATCCTATCAAAATAGATTTCCAAGCTTTTTCATCGATAGCTTTGATAAAAGCCCTCATTCTAGCCTTCCAATAAGCATAGTTGCTCCCGTCTAATAGAGGTGGCCGCATCGTTGAACCTCCTTCTTTCATAGAGTCCATTGCACAGAATAAAACACGATCAAATTCCGTGGATCCCGCCTAAGAAACAGAGGCGTCCCTCTCTGATACCAATTGAAATCGTGATTAGTTACATTGGTGTCGTAACACTGATCGTGACACCAATAGTAAACAGCAATAATGGACAAAATAAAATGCGTAAAGTAAGGAGACACGAAATTGTTAACGCAGTTCGGCAACCAGCCTACATCTGCGGGGCCACGCCCAGAATTAAAAACATTTCAATGAGTTTACAAAATTGCAAGACAACCGGACTTATACAAATAAAGACTCCCTCTTATCTTTGTCGCCGTCTCTAGCCAACTTTCCCAAAGAAACTGTTTTTGCGAGATCCCCTCGACTTTAGAACGACCTCTCCCGAGATCTAGATAACAACAAGATCCCCTCGTTGTTGGTTCCTCCCAAAACCCGTGTTATGACAAGATACCCTTGCCCACGATCAAGAACGACAAGCTCCCCTTGTCAATCAATAGAACTCCTCCCGAGTTCCAGTGAAGTCTCCTCCCGAGACTGATCTTCAATGAAGAATAAAAAGGATTGCGCCTATGACACCGCTTGCGACACCAACCGTTGTTATAGGATGCAACCAATCACCACACTCTTATAACAATGAAATCCAACAGCAACAGAGGTAGAGTGTAGACAACAATCTCACAGAGATCGAAACAACCAAAAACACACTCACTCGCAGAAGCAAGAGAGGAAAGAAAACCGGCGGCACATGACACAAGAGAAAATCGAAGAGAATAATAATCAACCGCTTACCTATTCTGTGAAGAGTAGTTGTTTAAATGTATTTGCAGCAGAATGGCGTTCCAGAACAGCAAGCATAGCAAAAGGAAACACAATCTGAAAAGTCACACTCATGACACCCTTTGTGACACTTATGGAAAGTACCAAAATAAAAATATATTTGGAACCCAGAATAGTTGGATCACGATTCTTGCTCTGTTATGATTCATAGAACAATCTATATTCAAATCGGCCTTCCATAGATAAAGATAATTGATAACTTGATTTCCAAGTAACTTTCCAAATAACCAACTTTCCTTATTTTTCAAGGTTACCATAAAACTAATATTCTGCATATTTTTGGTAACATAATCTCCAATAAATCTATCTGCTGTGCACCAGAAAAATATAGTAATCTATATTTAATTTAATTACTTTTGCCAAACAAATATATGCCAACATAAATATACATTAACAACGTCTGCCACCATGCACGTATCATTCCCTGCCGCTTAAGAATCATTGTCCACAAGGATAAAATCAGGATAAGTTTCAAGGAACGTCGAAATTTCGGGCATGTAAAGAAATTCTGGGTATGGCTTTGGGGTCCCTCGTATCACTGTCAGCCGCCATATTGCTGGAGGAATCATCAAAATTGAGACTCAAAATGGAATCGATAATTGTCTTTGCCATCCCCTGAGTACGTAAAAGTTGCCTCTGCTGCCCCGTTTCACAGATAGATAACAGGGACAACAGGCTCGCCCTAATGATCCTTGCTGGCTGAGCCTTTCTGAGACCATCCCAAGCAAAATTCACCTTACCCACATGCTCCATCAATTCCTCGAACTCCTGTGCCTCCATCAATGTGGACGTTGCCAGAAACGACAGCCTGTGACTAGTTGGAAGCTCTACCTTTCTCTTCCAAACTCTAGCTTTCGTAGTCTTGCTAACAACTCCGTTTCTCGAATTGTTAAACGAATGCCTCGTCGACTGGTTCGAAGACGGACTCAGAGACAAATGTCGGGTATTTGGTTCGGAATTGAAATTGGACTAAGGAGAAGACGAATCTTGAGACGACAAGGCGATGCTGTAGGGAACGTCACAAGAGCTTTCTTAAGGCAGAGATTCGGAAAATGGGTCATGAACGGAATCGTTTAAGGAGTCCGAGAAAGGTGTCGGACTGCGACGAAACGGAAAACCAAGCGAAACGGAAACCCTCCAAACCGAATAAGGAAAGGGGCAAGATAGGGGAAGAGGAGACGGCGAGCGAGGCGGAGAGAATCGATAGAGATCGACGAAGTCTGCTCCTTGAGGGTCATGGATGGTGGGAGAGCAGCCATTGTTTGGTGAAGAAGAAGACGATCCCGGAGCGAAGGGAGTGATGTCGGGCGAATTCCGAAAAGTGCGCAGAGCTTGGAGCTCAGACAACACTGCTTGTAGAGTTGCGTTAACTTGATCGAAGGTAGACTCATGGCGGGCTAAGGCTTCGTTCACTTCATTGCAGAATTCAGCATTCGATTTGCTTCGTGTATCCATGATCGCGGCTCTGATACCACTGATAAGGGTAGAATTTAGGTGTGTTTAGCGAAAAGAGGGAGAAGATGCAGAATAACAAGTGGAGAGGGAGAGAGATAGAGTTAGAGAGAGTTAGAGAGAGAGAGTAATCAGGAGAGATTTAATATTCATTCTTCATGCCCCTCTGGATGGAGTTACAGACCTTAAAACAACAGTAAGTAAAAACAACCGAAAGCAATTAACTACCCATAATCATTAACTACCCATGATCCTTAGCATCGGCTAAACTAACCCACTAACCCACTTCTGCTAAACCAATCCATGCCATGCACGTCTGCCACCATGCACGTATCATACTATCTTTTCATTACCCTTTCGTAGCAAAAAGTAGCTAGAGTAAGGGGGAGGGTAGAGAGAGACACTAAAATTCCATGGAACAGGGGAATCGGTCTAGTCCGATTCAATTTTGTAGAGCACTTCGATGCTCCTACTATAATATTATCCGCTTTGAGTCGGAGTCTTAACGGATTTATTATTGAATTAGCCCAAAACACGTTGTACTAGGTAAGAAGGAGAACTCTAATTATAAAACATTCAATTTACTCTCTCTCAAAAGATGTGAGATTGTGCACCCCGCTTGTAACGACCCCTCTTCCCAGCAAGATATTGTCCGCTCTAGGGATTGGGACCGCAGCCCAATATCCTCCCCTCACGGGCTTGTTTGGCGAGAACTTCCCGGAAGGTCACCCAACCTGGAATTGCTCTCGCCGAAGTACTTTTAACTTCGGAGTTCTTATGGGATCCGTTGCCAATCGTGCTCCAAAACACGTCTTGCTATGTTAGGAGGGTCTCTTTACATATGTTTCATTTCCACATACTTTCCCAAGCGATGTGGGATTGTGACGACCTCCTTTTTACTACCCGTCACCTTCCGGTTCGCCCGCGCGGACGTACCGCCATCCGGATTCCGGTTCGTGCAGCCATCGTACCATACTTACACATCCGGGTCATCACAATCACCCCCCCTCTTGGGCCCAACGTCCTCGTTGGCCACATTTCGTTTGGGTACAGGCTCTGATACCATTTGTAACGACCCCATTTTCCAGCAAGATATTGTCTGCTCTGGGGATTGGGCCGTAGCCCAATAACCTCCCCTCACGGCTTTGTTTGGCGAGAACTTTCTGGAAGGTCACCCAACCTGGAATTACTCTCACCGAAGCACTTTTAACTTCGGAGTTCTTATGGGATCCGTTGCAAATCGTGCTCCAAAACGCGTCTTGCTATGTTGGGAGGGTCTCTTTACATATGTTTCATTTTCCACATACTTCCCCAAGCGATGTGGGATTGTGACGACCTCCTTTTTACGACCCGTCACCTTCCGGTTCGCCCGCGCGGACGTACTACCATCCGGGTTCCGGTTCGTGCAGCCATCGTACCATACTTACACATCCGGGTTATCACACCGCTAGTATAGTTGAGCTCTCACAATCAACAGAATCTTGCGTCGTCTTTACCTTCACAAGACGGGACTGCTCCAGATTCCTCCTCTAATTGAAACCAAACCAATCACAGAGAGTGTGAGAGACAAAATTCCTATCATCTATAAGGGTAGAGTTCAGGTCGATTGCACCCTTTATGGAAACCGAGCTGATGAGAGACAGAGAGAGTAAATTTCTATTTATGTATGCCAAAAAAACCATTAAATTTCCTCGTTAAGTTTGGTAACCATGATTGTTTTTTAATAAAGTTAATGACCCAACTTATGGATCTTTTTAAGGGTTTTGTTTTACTTTAAGATTGAATCTTAAAATTCGTTATAATTTATTATTTTCTTTTTCATTTCTGTCTATTATTTTTTTCTTAAAAGAGTTTTTCCAGGTTAAATTTTTGTGTCCAATTTGTTTCTTTTTTTTTTTTTTTTCATTTCGCGTTTGATTTATAACAATCTCAAGGCATAATTTTACCCTTGCGTCTTGTAGTTTCTAAAATGGCAAAAGATTGGACCTTGTACAATAGCAGCAGAACTTTCATTACTCAGTGGACTATTGATGTGGACGACGAGTTTTTCGCGAATAAGGCGAAAATTTTTCGGGCTTTTCTTCTACACTCATTAACTCTACATTCTATTTGTTATCTTCTTCATCTTCCACATTGGATTCTCTTATGCATGCATTATGCTTCCGAGTTTCTACCTCTTCTTAATGGATCGATATCTTCGATTTTTACAATCTCAAAGACGAGTTCGACTGGTCTCGGCTAAGATTTTACCTTGCGAAGCCGTCGAGCTGAATTTCTCCAAAAGCAAAAGTAACCATGATCAATGATTCATGAAATTATGATATTTTTGTATCTAGAATGATTTTTTTTGCCATTTTTGAGCTGATTTTTCTTTGATTTTTATGGTGTAGATTTGCATTATACACCAACAAGCATTGTTTTTGTTAATGTGCCTGAAATTTCCAAGCTTCAATGGCATCCTTTTACCATAACTTCAAGTAGCCTTATGGATTCTGAGAGGGTAAGTGTAGTGATTAAAAGTAGAGGAAGGTGGTCGGAGAAGTTGTATCGGAAACTTTCCATCCCGGAGTTCCCCGATCGAATCGAGGTTTCGGTTGAAGGACCATACGGACCAGCTTCGACCAATCTTTGTAGGTAATCAATACTCATATTTGCATCTCCAAACTAATTTATCATTATCATCAAGGTCATCAAATGGCTCACAGTCAACAAGACTGGGTAAGGATTTTTTCGTTTTTTTTTTTTAGACCTGGTCCAGTTTTGGCCTGACTTTGAACTAGACCTAAACCTAGGGGTGGGCGTCGTCCTGTTCAATTTGGTTCCACACTAGAAATGTGACCCACGGTTTCATGGACCGGAACCGGAACGGTGGTTCTTTCATGGTTCCACTCTGGAACCGTGGCAGTGAGATTTTCTTTTTTTTTTTTTTTTGTGCAGGCATGAAATGGTAGTGATGATATGTGGAGGAAGTGGAATGACACCATTCATATCCATAATCAGAGAACTGATTTTCATTTCATATACTCAAACAAACAAAACTCTTCCTCGAATTCTTCTGATCTGTGTTTTCAAGAAATCAATTGATCTAACCATGCTAGACCTTATGTTGCCGGATCCCGGCGCCGGCATGCATATTTCCGGCCTGAAAATACAGATACAAGCCTATGTAACTGGAGAGAAAGAGCCTGCAATTGAAGATCCAAAACAGAAGCTCATCAAAGTACTGTTTTTCAAACCTTCGGCATCAGATGCGCCATTTTCTGCAACATTAGGCTCAAACAACTATCTCTGGCTTGGGATTACAATCGGATTTTCCCTTTTGATTTTCCTTCTTTTTCTTGGCATCCTTACAAGATTTTACATATACCCAGCTGATAAAATTTCAAAATCTGCCATTTCCGACCCCTTGAAAGATGCTTTGAGCATGCTGTGCATATTTTCCGTTGAGAAGAGGAATCTTGCTGGTTTGAATATGAAATGGTAAAACCAGAGAAGGTTGAACCAGAGAAAGAGAAGGAAGAAGAGAAACGGCGGCAGAGAGAATGATGATTTCTTTATTCAAAAATTGTACTCTTACGGTGTATATACCCAAGATATAAAAGAAAATTAATCAAATTCGCAAAAGTTCTTCTCTCGAGCTACAGTTCTTCTTTTTATACTGGCGTCTGTAATCAGCTTCTCATTCAAAGGGCTCCTTGTTTCTGTTAAAAAATATGACCGTTGGAGAGCATCCACACAGAAAACTAGCCATTGATATTTGGAGTCGCTATCACTCGTGGCGGAAGACTTTTTGATTCGGATGATGTTAAAAGTCTTGATTCGGATGACCTTGATCTTTAAGAAGCATTCTTATATTGGACGACTTTGTGATTCAGATGATGTTATCTATTTGGATGAAGTCTTGATTCGGTTGATGTTATTCATTTAGACAACTTTTGTCTTCAGTATCTGGTCGACGTGGTTTTCGGATGACTGTAAGTCTGGACGACGTTGATTTCAATAGACTTTAAATCTGGACAACGTTGATTTCGGACGACGATAGAATCTGGACGACAAAGCTTTTTGTTGTCTTATAAGTCTGGACGATGTTGATTTCGGATGACAAAGCTTTCTGTTGTCTTCTAAGTCTGGACGACGTTGATATCGGACGACTATAGAATCTGGACGACAAAGCTTTCTGTTATCTTCTAAGTCTGGTCTAATTCGGTCGATGTTCCTTTACCATTTTGTATGCACCATACTCGACTACCAACACTTAACCAAATTCGTTAGAAAACACAATACCTTTTTTAAAGGGCATTCCCAAACAAATACTACAAATCTTAACATCTTTCATTTCTTATAATCATTTTCTATTTATATATTCCACATTAATCATTATCATAAAAAACATAGTTACTTAAACATATTTTAAACTAACACTATTTGCTTTTGCTAATTACCTTCTCCCCCTTCAAACTAAATTTATGTAGTTTTCTCACTTGAATCTTGTAGTTTGTCATACACCTCCTTGTCTCCTTCATCTCTAACGCTAAACACACGAAAATTGACAAGTATAACTTTGTCAAATTTGTCACATAATCCTTTTAATACTTAAGTGATTTTCCTTCTCCATTTCTTTAATTCTTCACAAATGCTTCTACTTGTTTTTCATCAAAATTAACCAAGTTACATAAGAACATGTATCTAATTATTCACCAAAAGCACTTTACATAAGATCGAAGTATTGTACAAAAATATTTTATGGACAAAACGTAGAAAAATTTTGGGTGTTACATTCCACCATCCTTAAACAAAATTTTGTCTCCAAAATTTGATTAACCAAAAAGTTTAGGATATCTACTCATCATATCCTGTTGTCTTTCCCAAGTGGCTTCCTCCACATCGTAATTCCGCCACAAGACCTTCACCAGTGGAATCTCCTTGTTGCGTAGTACTTTGATTGAATACTCTAGGATCTTAACTGATTTCTCCTCGTATGTCAGCGTTGGTTGAACTTCGATCTCTCTTGGCCCCACAACATGAGATGGATCGCTGTACACACTTTTTGAGCATGGATACGTGAAATACGTTGTGAATTATCTTCATAGATGCTGGAAGTTGTAACCTGTAGGTCGTCTTTCCAATTATTTTCACAATGGGGAATGTTCTGTTTCGATTGTTTCAAACTGAGATCCGAGATTCACTTTTAATTTCTGGAAAAGTCTGCATAAAACTATGGGAACTCAGTTGAATTTCAGCACAACATTTCATCCACAGACAGATGGACAGACAGAAAGAACGAATTAGATTCTAGAAGATATGCTTAGAGCCTGTGTGTTGGAATTTCAAGGTTCGTGGAGTAAGTACTTGCCATTGATCGAGTTCTCCTACAACAGCAGCTATCAAGCTACGATTTGTATGGATCCATACGAAGCGCTCTATGGAAGGAAATGCAGGTCTCCTATGTATTGAGACAATGTTGGTGAAGTTAGTTTAATTGGTTCTGGTATTTTACAGCAAACTGCATAAAAGATTACCATTATCAGACAACAAATAGAGATAGCTCAACCACAACTTTTTATTTTGATAGAGAAATGAGGAACCTATATCCAATTAACTCGAATGCCACATATATCTTTGAGACACAAACCCTAGATATTGGGCTAGTCATGCATTTTCTTCGATCCCCCAATGTGAACTAGGATTGAATAATGTATATGAGTCATTCAATGCAGTTTACAAACCGATTCTGACCATGTTCGAAATGATCTGAAAGTGCTTGATGACTAGGATTGTGAAAAAATATGAGAAGTTGGCCTCGTCAAAAGACGTCTTATTTCCTCAGATAAGAAAAAAGCTTGTGAAGGTAGAACATGCTGCTCGAAATTGGAGTCCTATGTTTGCGGGAGCTGCACGATTTGAGGTCAACAACGACAACGAACAATATGTTGTCGACATGAATACATGTGTGTGCAACTGTTACAGGTGAGAGTTTACTGGAATCTCATGCGTCCATTCCATTATCTGCATTAATTTCATGAGACTACCATCGAAAAATTACGTTCATCAATACTATCACCGGAGAACTTATCTGCAGATATACTCACAATTCATTCATCTGCTTAGTGGCCAACATATGTGGCTGCTCGTAGAAAATAGGAAGCAAATCCTTTCTCCCATAAGAAAGCGCCAACCTGGTAGGCCGAATAAGAAAAGAGTGTGAGATGTCGAAGAATCGTCAATTATGACAATTACTAGGAAGAGCACAACGATGTCATGTGGTATATGTCGGCATCAGGGGCATAATAGTCGCACTTGTCCCGATAGGGGATCCACTTCAGGCGTTGCTTCCACTTTTACTTCGTAAGACACATTTATGGATTTCCACATATTTGACGGGATACAGGTACATTTCAACGCATTTCGCTTATAAATATAATTTAATTATTTTCTAATATAGTTTTTCATTTATGTGCAGGAATCTTCTATATATGACTGATGCAGAAATTTATGACTATTCGGGTTGTAATTTATGTATTTATTGTAACGTGAAATTTATCTATTTATTACAATGAGATACAGTTGTAAATTTGGGTAGAGTTTTCTTTGTTTTATAACTCATCTATAGCTAGCTTTAAAGAATTTATGCATATTCAAATCATAATTGTATACCCCAAAGCCAGATTCAGATATACTAAAGCACAACCATAAACTAACGTACAAATATAAACTAAAGTTACAAATCAAACCTAAAGTTATAAACATAAAGTAAAGTACATAAAATAAAATATAAAACATAAACTAAACTACGATGGGACATCGTTGTCATCTCTCTCCACTTAATTCATGAGAAATTTTCTCAGCTCTCTCTAGGACTCAGCTAACTCTCTCTTTGTCACGGTGAGCTCCTCAACTTTGCCTACAAGGAACTCAAGTCTTTACTTCATCATGTCCCACCTAATAACTGTGTGAGGGGGAAAACGGCAGCGTGATTGCGGGACTTATGGTTATAAGCCTTGGAGACCCAGGTTCAATTCACTGGGAAGACAAAAACTTCTACCCCATGGATAGAGAAGGTCATGAGTTTGAGCCGGGCCGATGGCGGTCCGTCCACGGGCTCCGGGCCCAGCCGAGAAAAAGGTTGGGGTCCTTACATTTATTGTTTGTATTTTAAAAAAAAAAAAATTATTTATTTAGATTAATTTTTTTGTAATAAATAACACTAACTAAAACATAATTAATAAAATCAATAACATACAAAATATTTATTAATAAATTAATTTTTAGATATAATTAATAAAGATAAATTGAGAGACAAAATAATCATTTTTTAAGGTTTATTAACAAAAATAATAGCGGCAAGTTGTTCATTGCTAACCGTTCAAAGTCTTATGTGTCAATTGATTAAATTAAAAATTTAAAGTATCGGTTGAAATTATTGTAATATTATAGGGTCCATTTTGATATTCTTCGCATATATATTAACACGAACGGCTCCCTCTTTGCTTTACACAAATGGAAGTCAACTTTTCTGAATTTTCTTTCTTCTTCTTACTTTCCAAACACTATTTTTGCATTTAAAATTTCCTAAATTTGGACGAATATCATGCTTTTTACTTTCTGTGGCTATTTTCTGACGATCCGTAAACACCCTTCTTCTTCGGCTATAAAGGTATGCCTGACAATCAGCCATCCATAACTCTTTCTCTCTCTAGAGAGGTCAGAGAGAGAAGCTATGGCGTTCGTTGAAGATGCAACGAGGTTCTTGACAATGGCAGTGTATACTTTTAATCTCAGTTGGCTTCCTTTCCTGCTTTCAAAAACTAATTTTACCTACTTAGGAACCCAAGGTATTGTGTTCAACTCGGGTTTTGTTTTTAAAAAACTGTTTCTGAAAACTGTTCTTAAGAACACAATGAAATTTATTTGGTGTATAGGTGGATATATAGTTTTGTACACATTGCCACTTGCCAGTCTTTTCTCTGGCAATTCTGTCATGTTTTTCTATCCATCTGCTAAAGAAAAACACCATTAACAGCTCTCACAGGTGCTTTTTTCTTCTGTTAAACTCATTTTTTTAAATTCTAATCTTGTTTATTAACCCTAACCATGAAACTAATCGTGTTTTCGATGATCGGATCGATGGAAAATAACAGATGGGAATCATGGAAATGACCCATAATTACAAAAGGCCCTCTCGGAATAGTTTCCTGGACAGAGCTCTCATTTTCCGCCATGTTTATAGCTCTTCTGCTCTGGTCTTTCACTTCCTATTTGCATGGAATGTTCTCTAACATTTCAGGCTATGGAGTAGCTCCTCTGTAAGTCTTGTTCCTATTTCTATTTCATCCTCAGACTCTCAGGGTAACCGTCGAAAATTTTCTATTTTGTGTTTGGCAGGTGGGAAAATAGGGTAGAAAATACAGGAATGTTGCTGGGTCTGGTCGGAAATATTAGTCTGAGTTTTCTGTTCTTCCCGGTGGCGAGAGGATCTTCAATTCTCCAACTCGTTGGACTCACCTCGGAATCCAGCATTAAATATCACATTTGGCTTGCTCATATTACCTTGATCCTCTTCCCTTTTCATAGTATCTGTTATATCATAGTTTGGCTCAGAACTCATCAACTTTCCCACGTAAATTTTACCATCTTTTCATTACCCTTTCGTAGCAAAAAGTAGCTAGAGTTAAGGGGGAGGGTAGAGAGAGAGACTAAAATTCCATGGAATAGGGGAATTGATCCGGTCCTATTCAATTTTGTAGAGTACTCTGATACTCCTAGTATAATATTGTCCGCTTTGAGTCGGAAGTTATACGGATTTATTATTTGGTTAGTCCAAAACACGTTGTACTAGGTAATAAGGGAAACTCTACTTATAAAGTACTCAATTTATATTCTGCCAAACGCTGTGAGATTGTACACTCCCGTTAATATCAGTCGAGCTCTCACAATAAACAGAATTTTGAGTCGTCCTTACCTTCACAAGCGGGTTGTCCCAGATTTCTCCTCTAATTGAAACCGAACCAATCACAGAGAGTGAATTCCTATCATCTGTAAGGGTGGAGTTCAGGTCGATTGCACCCCTTGTGGAAACCGAGCTGGAGAGGAAGGGAGGGAGGGAGAGAGAGAGAGAGAGTAAATTTCTATTTATGTATACCAAAAAACCATTAAATTTCCTCATTAAGTTTGCTAACCCTGATTGTTTTTTAATAAAGTTAATGGACTCGAATTATGGATCTTCTTTGGGGTTTTGTTTTACTTTAAGATTGAATCTTAAAACTCGTTATAATTTGTTATTTTCTTTTTCTTTTCTTTCAATGAATTTTTTCTTGAATGAGTTTTTCCATGTTAAATTTTGTGTGCGCAGTTTGTTTCTTTACTTTTTTTCATTTCGCATTTGATTTATAACAATCTCAAGGCATAATTTTACCCTTGTGTCTTGTAGTTTCTAAAATGGCAAAAGATTGGACCTTGTACAATAGCCGCAGAACTTTCATTACTCAGTGGACTATTGATGTGGACGACGAGTTTTTCGCGAATAAGGCGAAAATTTTTCGAGCTTTTCTTCTACACTCATCAACTCTACATTCTATTTGTTATCTTCTTCATCTTCCACATTGGATTCTCTTATGCATGCATTATGCTTCCGAGTTTCTACCTCTTCTTAATGGATCGATATCTTCGATTTTTACAATCTCAAAGACGAGTTCGACTGGTCTCTGCTAAGATTTTACTTTGCGAAGCCGTCGAGCTGAATTTCTCCAAAAGCAAAAGTAACCATGATCAATGATTCATGAAATTATGATATTTTTATAGCTAGAATGATTTTTTTGCCATTTTTGAGCTGATTTTTCTTTGATTTTTATGGTGTAGATTTGCATTATACACCAACAAGCATTGTTTCCAAGCTTCAATGGCATCCTTTTACCATAACTTCAAGTAGCCTTATGGATTCTGAGAGGGTAAGTGTAGTGATTAAAAGTAAAGGAAGGTGGTCGGAGAAGTTGTATCGGAAACTTTCCATCCCGGAGTTCCCCGATCGAATCGAGGTTTCGGTTGAAGGACCGTACGGACCAGCTTCGACCAATCTTTGTAGGTAATCAATATTCATATTTTCATCTCCAGTTTTGGCCTGACTTTGAACTAGACCTAAATCTAGGGGTGGGCGTCGTCCGGTTCAATTTGGTTCCACGCTAGAAATGTGACCCACGGTTTCATGGACCGGAACTGGAACTGGAACGGTGGTTCTTTCACGGTTCCAGAGTGGAACCGTGCTAGACCTTATGTTGCCTGATTCCGGCGCCGGCATGCATAATTCAGGCCTGAAAATACAGATGCAAGCCTATGTTACTGGAGAGAAAGAGCCTGCAAATGAAGATCCAAAACAGAAGCTCATCAAAGTACTGCTTTTCAAACCTTCTGCATCAGATGCGCCATTTTCTGCAACATTAGGCTCAAACAACTATCTCTGGCTTGGGATTACAATCGGATTTTCCTTTTTGATTTTCCTTCTCTTTCTTGGCATCCTTACAAGATTTTACATATACCCAGCTGATAAAATTTCAAAATCTGCCATTTCCGACCCCTTGAAAGATGCTTTGAGCATGCTGTGCGTATTTTCCGCCGTTGTTGTGTCTGCAACTGCAGCTTTTATGTGGAAGAAGAAGGAGATGACGAATGAAAAATGGTTTGAGAATGGAGTTGGAGAGCTGGAAATCTTTCCTGACGTGTCTTCAGTCAAAGCTACTCAAGTTCATTATGGTCAAAGACCTAATTTCAAAAGTAAGTCATCTTTCATTCACTTCCCACATATTTCAATCCCATCTCAATTTTCTTGAAAAAAATAACTTCATATTTTTCAATTTAATGATCTGATTTTGGAAACCGTTTTCCAAAAATTAATTTTTTTCCAGGGTTTTTACAAAAACTTAACTTTCAAACTTTCCTTTATTTGGATTAAACTTTATTTTTAGTCAAACAAATCGTCTGCATTTTAGAGCATTAACAATTAACTCTAAGTCGTCTAAAGTTTCAAGAAAAAAATCACATTTTTATTACGTGATCTATTCTATCGATCAATTTTAAGAGAGAAACATCGCTCGATAAATCAATTTTAGTGATTTTGAGCATTGAGTTTTTTAAATGTTTATTTTTAGAAATTGCTCGACAAAACCATTCTATCAATAGATATTTATTTCTCTCTAGAATTTATTCAGCATAAAAGATCACGTGACAAAAACGTAAAGGATGAGGTCTTATTTGCTAACCCTTCTTGTTTAAGGACATACTTGCTATGTTACAAATAAAATTATTATTATTTTTTTTAGTACAATTTTATTGGCAGGAATATTGACCGAATGTGGAAAATCAAGAACAGGAGTTCTGGTCAGTGGGCCAAGGAAGATGAGGCAAGAAGTGGCTGAGCTTTGTTCCTCCTACCTTTTTCATCACGTGCACTTCGAATCCATTAGTTTCACTTGGTGATTAATTTAAATACAACCTTAGATGTAAATTATAAATTTTATGTATCAAATAAATAGTCTTAGTTAAATTAATCTCTCGCGTTTACTTTTGATTTTTCGATAAAAATTGAGAAAAATTTCGTGACAAATTGTACAATTTGAAATCTTTAAATGATAAAGTCATTAATACAGTCAAATTTTTAAAACTACACGACTAAATCAAGATTGCAGTATCTAGTACAATATATGAATGCATACGTTTTATGTAGCACGATTATAAAAATTGATCCAATAAAATTAAAATTTTCTATCGATAAATGAAGGATACGTAAAATTGACGCAACGTAACTTTCTTCGTATTATTTTTAGAAAATTTTCAAAAGTTGTGGCTTGAACGTGGATAGGACCCATTGTCACAGCCTAATTCTAAGTTTTATAAAAACCATATAATATAAAATCAAAAATGGAAAAGATAAGGTGAGTGATCACATCAGCACGTGCAATTCGGCACGTGGGAGACACGATCGACATTGATTCCTGATTAGCCAAGAGAGTGTATTACTTGAACCCATAGGCGAGCGACACGTGCCAATCAAAAATCATGAAATTACCAAGAGAACGGTCAGAAATTTTCTCGGAATCCAAACACTTTTTTCGATTTCCTCGGGAAAATGTTACATCATGACCATTAATTATAAGAGGGAGATTTGTGGGAGAGAGAGAGAGAGAGAGAGCGAGTGGAGTTAACGCCAAGCAGATGCGACTGTTAGAGTTCGACCCATCCAACCAAAGCAAAGCCCTCCGTTTTCGTCGTTGGATGTGAAACCAGGTTTGACTCGGTTCCACGAACACAGTCGGGTTTTCAATGACTCGGCGACGTTTCGACTCAGTGGCTTCAACTCGAACCCAGCCATTCCCATCCGGGCCCTCCACTTGCCAAAAACTTCGCACCTTTCGACGCGGTCCCTGCCCTCGCAAGAAACCGAGTTAGAAATCTTCCGACTCAATCCCTCTTCTATATTGACTCGGTCCGAGTTCCCTACCGACTCGAGCGAGTCAATGAGCGAACCGTAGTAACCGAACGACTCAGCCACCCGAGCTGTGAACGGCGCCGTATTTGTGTTTATCTCCTGCTCTACCAACGTCACCACGCTCGGCGACAGCCCCTTGACTCGCCGGAGAAGCTCGTCGCGGGGATTTTCCGGCGAAACGCTCTCGTCCGGCATTTTGTACAGCTTGAACGCGAAGTTCACCGCGAGAGACTCGTCTGCGTCGCAACCTAACGACTCCCGAGTAAACTCGTCCAGTTTCTGATTCACTACGTTGAATTTGAAACTCACTCCGACTTGATCGCCAAGATGACTCAGCGATTCGCCCACTTTCTTCAACCTCGCTTCGTTTTCACTTTCTGAGAGTGTAGTTAGCTTAACAATGGCTTTCTTCCCATTCTGACGAGAAGAGAGAGCGTGAAGAAGGTTCACGTATTGACCCCCCTGCCCAATATCGAAATCGACGATATGGTACTTGTCGCAATTACTCTCCTTTTCTTGAATCGTAGAACCCAGAATTGCGAGGTTGGCAGCCATTAAAGCAAGCTTGAAGCACGGGGATAGATGGTAAAGGAGCTGCATCGATGCCGAATGCTCTAGAGAATGAAGCTCCGACGGCTCTGTTTGATTTTCCTTCTGATTCACCCGTGTTGTAAGAGCTGAAACCATGTATTCTATCAGTCTATGATCAGAATTGTTTGAAGAGTTTATGATGTGGGAGAGGCGGGTGAGGATCTCCGTCGCGGACTCTGGTTTACCTTCGGAAATGGCGGTTGCGGCCTCCATAATCATACTTTTCAAACACCCTGAAATTGGAGAAGCTCCTGAAGATGTGGACGCAGAAGATGAAGTTGACGACGCGGGTGAGGGAGAAGTCGGTTTCTGATTCTGACCAAAGTTCATCAGATTCTGAATCGTCTCCGACCACTCGCTGTTCTTGTTCGTAATTACAGAAACTTCGTCGCCGCTGTTGTCATCCTCATCGTCCAGAAGCTGCTTTTCGAGCTCCTGAAGGCGGTGATTCATCAAATTCTTCTCTGATTCATAACCAGAGAACTGATTCTGGGGAAAACCCAAGCACGGAAACTCCGACGACATTGAACTCTGGACAGCGCCAATCGGACGGTGTTGCTGAAACACAACTGCCCCAGTACCGGCTCGGAGAAGCCGCTGCGATTGAATCTCCGATAACGGTAGAGACATGGTCGAAGAAAAGTCCACCGCAGACAGAGGAGAAATCGGCGACGAGTGCTGGAAATTCCTCGTCTTAACCGCCCGGAGAAACAGGCTATTCAGAGCTTGATTATGGTGTTGCATCTGAAAATCAGCAAGAGTCCTTTTCCCGATGAAAGAAGTCTTACCACCGATCTGAGAGGTGGGATCAAAGAGAACGCCATTACCCAAGAGTTGAGGCCGGTAAGAGTCTGACGGTGATTGGTTAGCCATTACGGTAGAGATCGGTCTACCAACGGCGTAGAAATCCGGCGTTCCACCACCGCCGGAATACCCAGATTGCATATTTTCCTCTCCCCCTGAAAAGATTACAACTTTCGATGACGCAGGAAACAGGTGGGTGGTTTAGAGAGAGAAAGAGAGGAGAGAGGTACTTTTATCGTTCGTTAATTTTAACGTAGTAGATTTCTATTTTTCTGCGCTTATTATAAATGTTCTTCTTCCAGGTCTTGATTGATGGGGTACACGTGGCACTCTAATTACCGTTAGATTAATCAATGATGCTTTAGTTACTAGAAACCGATGCAGCTTAGATTGAGAAAACGTACCAGCTCTTTTACACAAGTTTTCCTAAAGACCTACGCAAGTATTGGGCGCGTGTCCAACACGCAGCATGGACAAAGAATCTAAGAATAATGATTTAACATAAGATATAACTTTCTAAATATTATAATATATTTTATTAACATAATTTTAATAAGGTAAATTAAAAATTACCCAAGATAAAAATTTGAAAATTAATTTATGGATATTAATTATTCTAATTAACTGGATTTACCTTAGGATTACTCACATTTTTGTCAAGTGGCATCGTCTATCTATTGTGCTAGTGTTTCCAAAGCGAAGAGGTTGCGATTTAGGCGAGAATTCGTTTAACAAAGCCAAAAATCTGAACTCTATTACTCTATAATTCGTTTAACAAAGAAAAAAAAATGTCACTAAGACTTATTCGCCGTTTATGGACATGTTTGACTAAATTATTTAATGACTTACTTGTTATTTACTCCTAACTTTGAATGCTAATATACAATTTACCGTTTGAAAAATAACATTACAATTCTACTTAAATAAAACATGAATGACTAATTAAAACGGAGTAATGTTAGGTTTAACCACTAATTTTACATTCAATCTTAATTGTCGCTTACTTAGTGTAATTAATGTCTTAATTTAACTATTTATAATTTATCTTAATTATTATTAAAGTGCAGGATAGTGATAAACTTAGGGTAAAGTGCATTGTCACCCTAACTTATGAATGAACAGTAGATAGGTACGTCCTTAAACTTTATTTTTATATAATTCTCTGAACATAAAGGTGTTACTTATTAAGTATCGTCATTAAAAGTCTCGTAAAAAAATTACGTTTTTGGTAGGTGATCTTTCCTATTAGATAATTTCGAGAGAGAAACAAGATGTGATAGAATGATTTTGGCGATTAAGGACGATGAGTTTTTTAAGTTGTTTCCCTTTGAAAATTGCTAAAATTGTCAAAGTTGTTTTTGTCTAGCAGAGAAAATTGCGTGACAAAAATGTAACTTCTTTAACGACAAAACTTAATTTATAACACGTCTTAATTTAGTGAGTTAGTTGCTTAAAATAAAATTTTGATGACCTACTTACTTTTTTTTATCCCTTAGTTTAATGCTAATTTGTACTGAACCTTTAAATTAAAATGATTTGATGCGAAGTTGGACATCAAGGGTGTACGTTTGTCCGTTCGGTTTGATTTTGGAATAAATCTGAATTGAACTGACAAGCATTCGGCTCTTTTTGATTTGATCTTGTAACGGTCCTCAGGGTGCTATCTGAGCCATCTCCCAGTTTTAATATCGACCAGGTGACGCTATCTGAGCCGTCCCACTTGGCCATGTGGCCCCGTCTCAAGTGGTACTAGCACTTGTATCTTATGGATTATAGTTTGGAGGTCTTGGGTTCAAGTATTGGGAAGGCAAAAACTCTCTTTTCAGAGGGAGAAGATCGTGAGGAACGAGGTCACCTTGTCACATGGAACGGCTCAGATAGCGCCATGTGGTCGAAGTTAAAACCGGGGGATAACTCAGATTGCGCCCAGGAGACCGTTACAGATCCGAAACCGATCGGCAAAATAGCTGGAACCGAACCAAAACTATCGATTCAGTTCTGGTTCGTTAAATTATTAAAAAAATTCTTTTAAAACAACATAAAATATATTATATACCCCATAAAATAAATAGAATTATAGAATGTCCTAACTCAAAATTTTGAATACAACAATTTACATATGAAACCAAAATAATTCTAGTTTTGAATATGTTATGAAATCTTCTTCTTCAACAAATTTCAAAAGCAATTCATCAACAATAATCATTTTTGCAAGCAGTTCTCGACAAGTTGCAGGACTAAAACAAGTTACATTCATTCCTCCTCTAATATTTTGATAACTTGACGTCTTTTGCTTTCTATCGATATTTGCCAACAATTTATTACAAATAAGGATGCGTCTTTTCAAATTTGATGTTTCATTCTTCAGTGCATGACATGCATATGACTGTGAACAATTTTTACATTTTGCTCTAGAGTTGCTATCATTAGAACTTACAATCTTAGTAAAATAATTTCAAACTTCTAGTATTTTTCTTTTCGTTTGACTAAGAGTAGGACCCTCTACACTTTCAATAATATTTTCCATCATAAAACAATAGTTAATTAATAAAAATAATAATTAAGGTTATTAAACTACAAAGTTCACTCTTCACATCAATCAAAACAAAATTAAAATACACAGTTCACATTTCTAAGATAAAATTAACTTCACGGTTTATAGTAAATACATAATCAAAGACAAAAATATCAAGCCATCAAAGTTCGTGGAATTAAGTTACACTACACAGAATCACAAATTACACTATCAGTATTCATTTCACAGTGCACAATGGTAGTAAAACTTCACATTGGCAGGAAAACTACACAGTGTCATACTGTCATTCACGGAATAACACTTCACAGTTCACATGCTACACAGAATAATACTTCAGTCACGAAATCACAATTCACAGTGGCAGTCTAGTAAAAAGAAAAACTTACAGTGGCAGTCTAGGTCATTTACTAGACAAGTTTCTTTACTTTGATTTTTGAGTGACGAGCGAAGACTGTCTAAAGGAGACTGGAGAGCATTGAGTGTCGAGTGAAAAGGATCTTTGAGCGTCGTGTGTTGAGCGCCGTTGCCGAGAGTCGAGCGTTGACCGTCAAGCGTTGAGTGTCGACTAGCGACTGCCGATCATCAAGTGTTGAGTGTCGACTGCGGGAGTTCGGGTCAATGAAAAGAGGGAAGAACAACATGAGCGAGCAGAACAGCAGCTGCAAATGAAGAAAAAATGAAAATGAAAATAGAGTTTCTTAGAAATATCAGTTTGGTTCACATTTTGTCAGTTTTGAAACCACCAAACTGAAAACTAAATCGAAAAAATTAGTTTCTTCAAATTGGAACTGTTTTTTAGTTTCGTAATGGTCAAAACTGATCTGAACCGAAATGAAGGGTTTCGGTTTGGGTCACCGGTTCAACTTCAGTTTTGAACACCCTTATTGGACATAACGTTTTAACTTTCACCACAATAAAATCGAGTTACGGAACTTAATTTGTTTTGAAAGATAACATTTAATTTGTGTAAGCTATTAAGCTAATATCTTCACACAATAACACGTGTCAATCTACCTGCTCTATTTGTTAGTATTATTTAATCCTTTTAAATATTTATATTATGACTCATCTTTATTTGACATCTTATCATTACAATCCTTAATTATTGGGTAAACAAAGATATTATAAATATTATATCTAAGTCCATAGTTTTAGAAATTTAAATTCATAATTAATAATAATACAGTAACGCTACATTTACTTTATATTCTTACTTTTTAATTTTTAATTTAAATGTTTGATTAAATAAATGAATTTTAAAAATGTATATGGGTATCTCTTAATATTTACCATCATAATTATATGTTGACGAGTCATTTCTTTAATTATTTATAATTGAACAAATGAATATTTTTTAAAAAGGTACATGTAACTTAAGAATGTATGAATTAAAAAGGTAAAGAAAGAGTATTAAAACGGTGACAATCGGCATTTCAAGAGTTATTGTACATTCATGCATGTTAGGGTTAGGCACGGCACGTTTGGTTTTGGTTTTGGTTTTGGTTATGGTTATGGTTTTGGTTTTGGTTTTGGTTTTGGTTTTGGTTTTGGTTTTGGTTTTGGTTTTGGTTTTGGTTTTGGTTTTGGTTTTGGTTTTGGTTTTGGTTTTGGTTTTGGTTTTGGTTTTGGTTTTGGTTTTGGTTTTGGTTTTGGTTTTGGTTTTGGTTTTGGTTTTGGTTTTGGTTTTGGTTTTGGTTTTGGTTTTGGTTTTGGTTTTGGTTTTGGTTTTGGTTTTGGTTTTGGTTTTGGTTTTGGTTTTGGTTTTGGTTTTGGTTTTGGTTTTGGTTTTGGTTTTGGTTTTGGTTTTGGTTTTGGTTTTGGTTTTGGTTTTGGTTTTGGTTTTGGTTTTGGTTTTGGTTTTGGTTTTGGTTTTGGTTTTGGTTTTGGTTTTGGTTTTGGTTTTGGTTTTGGTTTTGGTTTTGGTTTTGGTTTTGGTTTTGGTTTTGGTTTTGGTTTTGGTTTTGGTTTTGGTTTTGGTTTTGGTTATGGTTATGGTTAGGTTTATAAATTATAATAAAAATTATTTTTTAAAAAAATATTTATGTTTTTAGTTGACTTTGGACTAGTTTTTCGAGTTTTGAGTCGGGTATAACCTTGATTCGGATCAGATTTCGACCTACAGTTCGATTGATTTTTCATGATTGTTTATCCACTCACGGTTCCCACTCATTCTAAATCCAAATTTGATTCCTATAAGGCTGGATATACCTCGAACCGCTAATTATAGTATCACAATTCGATCTAGTTTCTATTCATCCCTAACAGAGTTTAATTTGTTTATGTTCGAAAATTTAGAGAATTATTTGCTGAAAAAAATAATTTAGGGTATCATATACTTTATTAACTTGAAGATAAAAAATATGGTTAAAATCATTTTAACCCTCGAATTTTATATTTGGATTAAAAGAATCTTCAAATTATGTTTATGTTTAAAACTTAAACTATCAAAAACCTATCAAAAAAATCCATGGCACTTAACCGGTAACCCCCTGTAACACCCGGTTTTACGGGATTTTATTATTCCAATAAATAATAGTATTTTTGTAAATATGTCAAATTAAGTCTATTTTGCGAACGGAAAGTTTTAATGGAGCCTTAATAATAAATTAGAATTAATTGTGAAATATGAAAATTTGGAGAAACCGAATCGTTGGATAAATAACGAAATAAGTAACGAAACAAATAGAAAATCAAATGGAGGGGCAATGAGGTAAATTGACAAGTCAAATTATTGTTGACTTAACTTATGTTTAAGTCTAACGATGTTTTTGATGATGTGTTTTTTGATTGTGTGTAATTTGATTAAGTTAATTATATGAGATTAATAAATTGATTAATAAGTTAAATATTGTCCTCCATTAATATGTCTCTTAATCTTCAGTGAAAATGCCCTTTGAAAAAGGTATTTTAGTTGTTTAACAAATCGGTTAAGTGTTCAAGGTGTGATAGCAAAACAGGGCTGAAAATGATAAAATTGTCCACATCCACCGCTGGCATTCAAAGGCCACCTCCACCGCCAGCTAAACGACAAAATCCATATCCACCGCTGGCATTCTAAGGCTACATCCACCGCTAGCAGAAAATGATAAAATAGTGCACATCCACCGCTAGCAGAAAATGACAAAATTCAACATCCACTGCTGAAGTTTCTGAAGACATCCACCGATAGTTAAACAACAAGGTCTTCCAAAGTTTACATCCACTGATAGCTAAACGACAAGGTCTTACAAAGTTTAACATCTACCGATGGATTCTCAAAGACAATATCCACCGCTGGTTTTTCAAAGGCGAAGTCATCCGGTGCACAGTAACTTCTGAAGACATCTACCGTTAGATTTTCAAATTCAACATACACCACTGGTCTCCAAAGGCAAAGTCATCCGGTGAATAGTATCCACCACCAGAAATTTGAATAAACCGCGAAACAACAGTGTATGTCATCCAGAGCCTTAACTCCAGACCATTAATAGCCGACGAACGAAAGCGATTTCAGAACGCAACGGCTAGCCATCTAAGTACGGATGTTTCTCCAATGACTATATTTTTATTTTCAGATGAGAAGCATTCCAGATCTGAAGCCGATTTCAAACAGAGTATAAATAGAAGAAATAAGCTCGGGAGAACAACTTTTGCAGAAATTAATCTTCGAACCCTAACGAGCAATTTACTTCGAATACTCTCTGTTATTCTACATCTCTATATTTTTCAGAACTTGAGATTCATCTGTGTGAGAGACTGTAGTCTGTGCTGTAAACTTTTATCTCTACTGTAAAAGTGGAGGCAATGGATTGTCGCCCGTGAAGAACAATCCAGGATTGTAAGGCTGTAGATCGACGCCCGTGAAGCTCGATCTGGTATTCTCGTTTGAGGAGTGTGACAGCCCGACACCGGAACCCGATTGGAGTCCGGGATCGGAGCCATCACTCCGGGACAGATAACAGAAAACGGGGACTCTTTTTTTTTTTGAACATAAACAGGATGAGCTTTTAAAGTAAACTCGTAATCTTTTCAGAGGAAGGGAAAGACGGGCTTCAGAAATAAATGACGGAATTACAGGATAAAGCAGGAGGCAGAAATAAATAAACTGGCGGAAGACTTAGTTTAAGAGGGGCAGCGGTGAATTCAAATAAGACAAAATTGAACAGTGACCGGTGGATCAAAAGTGACGGTGGATAAAATGTGAACACCGGAAGATGGGTGACGTCAAAACGGAAGACACGACAGTAACTGAGATCGGATGAGGAGATGACGTCAGCCGGAAGATGGATGACGTCACACGGAAGATATAAGCATTATACTGGTGGAGAGACTTGGGTGACGTCAACCGGAAGACGGGTTTTAACTGGGCGGATGACTGATTGACTGGGGCGGATGACTCAATTGACTTTGACTGGGGTGGATGACCAAATTGACTTTGACTGGGCGGATGACTAAGGCATATAACTGGCGGATGACTAAATTGACTTTGACTGGGCGGATGACTGAATGGACGACATTTAACAGGAGTGACATATCAAGCAGAAGACATAACAACAGAAGGCATAAAACTTCAAATTTAAACCCGAGTTCAAAAACAGTGACCGGTGGATCAAAATGTGAACAGTGACCGGTGGATCAAAATGTGAACAGTGACCGGTGGATCAAAATGTGAACAGTGACCGGTGGATCAAAATGTGAACAGTGACCGGTGGATCAAAATGTGAACAGTGACCGGTGGATCAAAATGTGAACAGTGACCGGTGGATCAAAATGTGAACAGTGACCGGTGGATCAAAATGTGAACAGTGACCGGTGGATCAAAATGTGAACAGTGACCGGTGGATCAAAATGTGAACAGTGACCGGTGGATCAAAATGTGAACAGTGACCGGTGGATCAAAATGTGAACAGTGACCGGTGGATCAAAATGTGAACAGTGACCGGTGGATCAAAATGTGAACAGTGACCGGTGGATCAAAATGTGAACAGTGACCGGTGGATCAAAATGTGAACAGTGACCGGTGGATCAAAATGTGAACAGTGACCGGTGGATCAAAATGTGAACAGTGACCGGTGGATCAAAATGTGAACAGTGGTTCAGCGGAAGAGACTGGATAAAACTGGGCAAGAAGAGGTGGTGACGTCAACGGAAGATGGGTGACGTCAAACGGAAGACACAGACAGTAACTGAGATCGGATGAGGAGATGACGCAGACCGGAAGATGGATGACGTCAACCGGAAGATATAAGCATTCTCCTGGTGGAAGACTCGGGTGACGTCAACCGGAAGACGGGGTTTTAAACTGGGCGGATGACTGAATTGACTGGGGCGGATGACTCAATTGACTTTGACTGGGGTGGATGACCAAATTGACTTTGACGGGTCGGATGACTAAGGCATATAACTGGGCGGATGACTAAATTGACTTTGACTGGGGCGATGACTGGACTTGACGGAATTTAAAGGGGACATTTAACAGGATGACATATCAACAGAAGACATAACAACAGAAGGCATAAAACTTCAAAATTTATTAAAAACCCGATTTCAAAACATAGTTTTAAAACAACATATTTGACAACATGACAGAGATTCGAAAAAACAAACTGCATAGATAGCTCTAAAACTCGAGACAATCCATGCACACACTAACAGAGAAAACTCAAGGCAGTTCCAGAATATTTCAAAATATACATTCAACTGTCAGACAGAAGTTTTAAAGAAAAACATCAACACAGATTTTATACCTCGTTTTGAAGATCCCAAAAGTTTTACAGAACTTGACATACACTTCAAATGTTTTAAAACCCCAAAACAACTTGTACAAAACTTGACATAACTTTACATAAAACACATTCTCACAGGAATGACATTTGTTTGACTGCAGCAACCATCCCGTGAGCTCCTCCCGCCAACTACATCAACTCATCAGTTTGAAGCTCAAAGTCCTCGTTTACAGGATCCGTACCTACAACAGGGAGTTCAACTATGAGCCTAGAGCTCAGCAAGAACATACAATGCAGAGTGATGAACATGCTATGCATGAATCCTTTTTAAATACATGAACATTACATTACATTTCACTGGACAGGAAGGTATAAGTGGGAGGAAGAGATGGCGCAACAGGAGTACATGCCACAACAGGACATAACAGGAGTACATAACAGGATGCCAGTCCTCATCCACACTTAACCATACATTTCATTATAGTTTTTATCTTACTTAACTTCAAACAGTGTACAGAAAACATTTTCATGACTTTCAGAGAAAACGTGTATGCATGAACATTCATAGACAGGCAACAGAATAATAAGCAGAATATAAAACAGAATACACTTAACCTAAAACATAACCTATGGTTTAACTACCCAACAGAAATCTCGACAATATAAACCTAGTACCTCCGTATTGTAGGGCCTTAAGGGCCAAACCTATACGTATGAACTTACCTGTTGTCCGAAATGCAGCAAGCTATGCGCGCACAACAACGTTGGTTCGCGAACCTATAGCATGCATAAACGGACATTAACCCTAAACATCACGAAACTAGCAAATGAATAAACTAAAAAATCGTTTTCTATCTAAGATGATTACCTTAGACCGAAAAGCAGGAGAAAAATCAGAGAAGGAAGAAACTCCCTGCGTTGGTTTTCTTCAACCGAAAGAGAGAAGCAGAGAGGAGAATGAGAGAGAGCAGAGAGGGAAATGTCTCACGTAGAAGGAATAGAAGGAAATGGGATACATGGCTTGTCTTCTTCCACAAGTTTGCCAAGTTTCAATCATCCATTTGATTTCTCCCACCAACCTTAATTTCTTCCTAATTTGCCCTTCCATTGGTTTTTAACTAAAACATTATTTAGTTAATCGATTCGGTCTCACGAATCGCCTCCGTTCGATTAAACACGTCGACAATTTTATTAAAAACAATCATTGTATTAATATCGGAGAAATTCCGCTTACATATTTGGGGAATTATTACATAGGCAAAATGCCGGGTGTTACATTCCACCGACCTTAACAGGAATTTTGTCCCCAAAATTTGCCTAAGCAAAGAGATCCGGATATTGGGCTCTAACATCTTCTTGTCTTTCCCATGTGGCTTCCTCCACGTTATGATTGCACCACAAAACTTTCACTAATGGGACCACCCTGTTTCGCAATACTTTGAGTGACATATCCAATATCTTTATAGGTCTTTCTTCATATGTTAGCGTCGGCATGATATCAAAGTCCACATGTTCCACTATTTGGGTTGGATCTCGTACGCACTTTCTCAGCATCGAAACATGGAAGACATTATGAACTCCATCCATAGACGCTGGTAACTGTAGTCTGTACGCCACGCTTCCCACACGCTTCAAGATGGGAAAAGGGCCAACGAACCTTGGGCTTAGCTTCCCTTTCTTTCCAAACCTCATCACGCCCTTGAAAGGCGACACCTTCAGGAATACTTCATCGCCTTCAGCGAACTCCAAGTCTCTCCGTCTCCGATATGCATAACTTTTCTGTCGACTCATAGCAGTGTTGATTCGTTGTTTGATAACAGCAATCACCTCAGACATCTGCTGTAACATCTCAGGGCCGACAAGTCTGGACTCTCCAACTTCATCCCAACATAACGGAGATCTACATTTTCTGCCATAGAGGGCTTCATATGGAGCCATGCCGATAGTAGCCTGGTAGCTGTTATTATAAGCGAATTCAATTAACGGCAAATATCTACTCCAAGGAGCATGAAGTTCCAACACGCACGACCTTAACATGTCCTCCAATATCTGAATTGTTCTATCAGATTGTCCATCTGTCTGTGGGTGAAACGCCGTGCTGAAATCCAACTTCGTGCCCAAAGAGTTCTGCAAACTTTTCCAAAATCTGGAAGTGAATCTGGGATCACGGTCTGAGACGATCGACACAGGAACACCATGCAGTTTAATAATCTCGCTAATATACAGCTCTGCATACTGATCCATGGAGTACGTCGTCTTCACAGGTAGAAAGTGAGCCGACTTCGTCAATCTGTCCACTATGACCCAAATGCTATTATGGCCCTTAGCTGTCCTTGGTAGGCCAACAACAAAATCTATCGTTATATTCTCCCACCTCCATTCGGGGATCGGGAGAGGCTGAAGCGTCCCAGCTGGTCGTTGATGTTCAGCCTTGACTTGTTGACATATCATGCAAGACTCCACAAATTTGGCCACTTCATTCTTCATATTCGGCCACCAGAAGTGAAGTTTCAAGTCTTGATACATCTTCGTGCTTCCAGGATGCACAGAGAAAGAAGACGAGTGGGCTTCCGACAAGATGTTCTTTCGTAGCTCTTCATCTCTCGGAACATACCACCTATCTTTGAACTTCAGAATACCATCTCCCGAATAACTGAAATCGGAAGAAGCCATAGGTAACTTGCTCACTATATCGGCCATCTCCTTTGAATTGGTCTTCTGGGCTTCCTTAATTCTGTCCAGAATAGTTGGCCGTAATGTAGATCTGCCAACACGGCTGACAGCTTAGAAACCACTTCCAAATCAAATCTCTGAATTTCTGTCCTCAAAGGCATTGACATGGCCGTCAAGGCCGGTTGCATAGTAGCCGGCATCCTGCTCAACGCATCAGCCACCACGTTTGCTTTCCCCGGGTGATATTTGATCTCGATGTCATAGTCTTTCACAAATTCGAGCCACCGTCGTTGCCTCATGTTTAACTCTTTCTGGGTAAATATGTACTTCAAGCTTTTGTGATCCGAAAACACCTCACATGATTGCCCATACAAGTGGTGTCTCCATACCTTTAGTGCAAAGACAACTGCCGCTAACTCCAAGTCATGAGTAGGGTAGTTTTGCTCGTGGTTCTTCAATTGTCTGGATGCGTATGCCACCACTTTTCCTTCTTGCATCAATACGCATCCCAAGCCAATTTTCGACGCATCACAATATACGCTGAACTTGCTGTCTTCAACTGGCAATACTAACAGAGGAGCAGTGGTTAATTTCTGCTTAAGTGTTTGAAAGCTCACCTCACATGCTTCAGACCACCTAAACTTGACGTCCTTCCTTGTTAAGCTGGTCATAGGTTTTGTTATCACGGAAAATCCCTTGATGAATTTCCTGTAATAACCAGCTAGTCCGATAAAGCTTCGTACTTCGCTGGCATTCCTTGGTTTTGGCCAATCTTTCACGGCCAGAATCTTGGCCGGATCTACCGAAACTCCTTCTGCAGACACCACGTGGCCTAGTAAATTAATTCTGCTCAGCCAGAATTCACACTTTGATAGTTTGGCAAACAATTGATGCTGTTTTAGAGTTGACAGCACAATAGCCAAGTGCTCTTTATGCTCCTCTTCAGTCTTAGAATAAACCAGGATGTCGTCGATGAAGACGATTACAAATTTATCCAGATAGTTCTGGAATATCCTGTTCATCAGGTCCATAAATGCTGCCGGGGCATTAGTTAACCCGAACGACATCACCAAGAACTCGTAATGCCCGTATCGAGTCCTGAACGCGGTCTTTGGAATATCATCAGCTCTGACCTTCAACTGGTAATAACCGGAGCGCAAGTCAATCTTAGAAAATACCCGAGCCCCTTGTAGCTGATCAAACAAATCGTCGATTCTTGGCAACGGGTACTTATTCTTGATCGTCAACTTGTTCAGCTCACGGTAGTCAATACACATCCGTAGGGACCCATCCTTCTTCTAAACAAATAAGACGGGAGCACCCCACGGAGAGAAACTAGGGCGTACAAAACCCTTGTCCACTAACTCCTTTAGCTGAGCCTTCAACTCCCTCAGCTCAATTGGCGCCATACGGTAAGGATTCCTCGATACCGGTTCAGCACCAGGATATACATTGGTTTCGAACTCGATTTCACGATCAGGTGGCAATCCCGGTAGGTCATCTAAGAAAACCTCAGGGAAGTTTCGAACCACCGGAATATTTTGAAGTTCAACTACACCTTGCCTCTGAACATCCATTACGTGGGCAAGAAATCCGACACATCCTGACCTCATCAGCTGTTGAGCTTTCAAGGTGGATATAACAGACATACTATGTTTCTTTGGTATTGCCTGATAGGAGAACTCTACTTCGTTCGGGCGTTTAAAAGTCACGAGCCCGGACCTGCAGTCGATGGTGGCATGATGTCTAAACAACCAGTCCATCCCCAGAATCACTTCGTACCCTTTCATACCGATGATGATAAGATTGGCATACAAATTCTGGTCTCCAACTGACACTATATCACCCCGCACTGTCTGTTTGGAGTGCATAAACTCTCCGGACGGTAGCATGACACTGTAGGGCTGATCTGACGGTGCAATACACAAGTTCTCCCTACCCGCAAAGTCCATGGCCATAAATGAATGAGTGGCCCCCGTGTCTAACAAAGTATATGCAGGTATGTTACACACCAAAATTGTACCTGTAATTGCTGTGTGCAGATCAGCATCATCAACGTCCTCCATCATTGCAAAGACTCTTGGCACGGCCTGATTTTGTCTCGTGTCAGGCACCGGACAATCCCGGACTTGGTGGCCTTCCTTGTCACATCGAAAGCATCAGCCAGTGTAGAGCCTACATTCTCCCGTATGATTTCTCTGGCAACGTGGGCATACAGGAAGCTGAGGAGCTCCCACAGGTCTTTTCCCTTTGTCCTGATAAATGGCAACTTCATTTGGTCTTTTGACACCTCTGTTCTGTTGCTGCCGTGGTTGCCCAAACTGTCCCTTTTGTTGTTGTTGCTGCTGCTGAGGGGCATCCTGCATGATTCTCTTTGATGTATATCTCTGAGACTTTGCCTCTAAGGCTTACAACTGATAAGCCTTAGCTACCACCTTTGTGTATGGGGCCTCGTCAAATCCCCCGTATGTAATCCCTGGTAAGAGATCCATCTTCAAACCCTGGATAAATTGATGCACCTTATTTTCGTCGGTGGCCACTAGGTGAGGTGCATAACGGGATAGTGAATCGAATTTCTGAACATACTCAGCCACCGTTCCAAATTGTCGCAGTCGAGAGAATTCTAACAACTTTTCCTTCCTCATACTGCGGTCGAAGTATTTCTCGTAGAAGAGCCCTTTGAATCCCTCCCAACTTAATGCCACAGTGGTTGACTGCACTGTGTCCCACCAAAATCCAGCACTCTTGGTGAGATTAAATGAGGCACACATCACTTTCTTGTTTTCCTCCACTTCTGCATAATTTAGCATACGTTCAATCTGCCGAATCCATTCTTCGGCGTGAGTACGATCTGTTGATAACCCATCGAACATAGGCGGTTGGAGACGCCGGAATCTCTCTCCACTAGTGTCGCGTGGAGCATTCGCATGGTTATTGTTGTTTCCATTGCCCTCCCTCGCAATCAAACGCTCGATCATGCGAGATTGAGTGCCGGCCAACTCGGTTAGACGGTCGAGGGCGTCGCCTCTGTTGTTTGCATCACCTTGATTTCCTCTCACCATTCTAGAAAAATCCTATACGAAATAATGAACTTAACTTAATAAACAAAACAAGTACAGTAACTTAAACACTTACAGTTGGTGAAGCGACCTCACGTGGCGGATTGCGCAGTCAGACATTTCACAGAATCGGTTTTAAAACCTTATCTCTCTGATACCATTTCTGTGATGGCTCCGATCCCGGACTCCGATCGGGTTCCGGTGTCGGGCTGTCACAAGGAGAAGTGAAGGATCTTCAAGGGGAAAACCTTGAAGCGTGGACGTAGGCAGGTTTTGGTCGAATCACGTAAAAACTCTTAGTGTTGCTTTTCTCTCTCTCTCTCTCTCTCTACTTTTATTGCTTGATTGCTTACTGTTAACTTATAAGTTGAATACAAGAGAGAAAACGATTAGATCACTAATTAAGTTTAAAAAGTCTAATTCACCTCCCTCTTAGACAATTACGATCCTACAATTATAATAATATACACTTAACTATTTCTCTCCCTCCCTCATTCCTCTCTGTTTTCACGAAAGCTCTAGAGAGCTTTCGATTTTTGCTTCTCCCTCGCACGTTCTCTCTTCCGGCGACGAAAGCTTGTTCTCCGGTGGCTCCTTCTTCACGATTTCTTCCCCAAACACGACCCTAGGTAAGGTTCTATAGTTTTGGATGGTTAGATTTCGATTTCTAGAGTCTAAACAATTAGGGTTCGTTTAGGGTTTTATTAAAAACGTGAAATAATGTTTGAAATCGATAGGGTTACCGTGATTATGGCTCAAATGGACGTATTTATGGTCGTTGGTAAGAGTTAGTTGAATTAATGAGGGTTGTTGAGGTTTTGGGTGGTTTGAGGTTTTAAAAACTCCATTAATGGAGGTTTAGAAATTCACGAGCACGAATTGCTCGATAAAATGCCTCAACGAGTTAAATTAGAGTTTTAGGAAATTTCCTTTAGCTAGGAGTTTGTAGTTTTCGAAACTCAATAGTTTAGACTCGATTTTAATGACGAATGTTGTGAATTGTCATAGGTGAACAACGCTTGTGGACTTGCAACGGACGCGAGGTAAGTCATCGTGACTTGTTTGGCCGATCCGGCCTACACCATGGATGAGCTTTATTGATTGAGGATAATTGGAGAAATTCTTGTTTAGTGTAGGTTGGAAGGGTAGTTAGGATAATTGTATGTTAGATCGTTTTTTTATTAGATTCTATGTATTGTTTGTGCTTTTCTTTACGTTTATGCTCAAATCCATGTTCATGCATCATGTTTTACAAACCGGCACGAAAAATGAATTTCTACATATGTTTTCATGAAAAGAAACGCCTAATGAAAAGATATGAAATGCATGTAATCCCGGTCACGTCGGGGTGGGGTTCAGACATGGCTGTCTTGAGAGGAGGAGTATGTTTTCCCCCCTGCAGATGGAAAATTTAAAAAAAATAATAAACGTTATTCAATTTAGTTGAAAATTTTACTACATGCTCACCACATCATGAGAAGATAATTGGAGAATTTTCGTGATTTTCTAACACTTGTACGATTTATTATAATGTTTGTATAAAATAATTAACTAAAATTATAATAAATCGTACAATTGTTATAAAATCACGATATTTTTCACACTATCTTCCCACAATGTGATGAACATGTGGTAAAAATCTCAAATAAATTGAATATCGTTTGATATTTTTTTAAAATCAATTTGTCATTTAGCGAAAAAAAAATGGGAGGCCGGCCTGTCCAACCAGGCCGGTACCTAGTCCGGACTAAAAGGTTTAGAATGCCTATTTCCGAAACTTTGAGGTTTTTTTCATTGAACAGTAACTTTTAAAGTTTTTTTTAAAAAAAACTCAAATTTTGAGGTTTTTTTTAAAAAAAAAACCCAAGAATCTAAGAATAATGATTTAACATAAGATATAACTTTCTCAATATTATAATTTATTATTATAATATATTTTATTAACATAATTTTAATAAGGTAAATTAAAAATTACCCAAGATAAAAATTTGAAAATTAATTTATGGATATTAAATATTCTAATTAACTAGATTTACCGTAGGATTAATCACATTTTTGTCAAGTGACGATGTCTATCCTCGCGATTTGGGCGAGAATGAGCTTCCGAAGCCAAAAATCTCAACTCTATTACTCTAGCAATCGTTTAACAAAGAAAAAAAAAATGTCACGTAGAAAAAAATATGAATGCAATGACAACGCAACTAACAAAAACTTATTCGCTGTTTATGGACATGTTTGACTAAATTATTTAATGACTTACTTGTTATTTACTCCTAACTTTGAATGCTAATATACAATTTAACTATTGAAAAATAACATTACAATTGTACTTAAATAAAATATGAATGACTAATTAAAACGGAGTAATGTTAGGTTTAATCACAAATTTTACATTCAATCTTAATTGTCGCTTATGTATTAGCGTAATTAATGTATTAATTTAAATATTTATAATTTATTTTAATTATTACAGCAATTAAAGTGCAGGTAAGTGATAAACCTAGCAATATAAAATAACAATTCTAGTTGAATAAAAGATGACTTGTCAATTAAACATAGGGTAAAGTGCATTGTCACCCTAACTTATGAATGAACAATACGTAGGTCCTTCAACTTTATTTTTATATGATTCCCTAAACAAAAGGGTGTTACCTATTAAGTATCGTTATTAAAAGTCTCGTAAAAAAATTACGTTTTTGTTAGGTGATCTTTCCTATTAGATAATTTCGAGAGAGAAACGAGATGTGATAGAATGATTTTGGCGATTAAGGGCGATAAGTTTTTTAACTTGTTTCTCTTTGAAAATTGCTAAAATTTGTCAAAATGTTTTTGTCTAGCAAAGAAAATCGTGTGTCAAAAATGTAACTTCTTTAAACGACAGAAACTTTATTGATAACGCGCCTCAATTTAGTGAGTTATTTGCTTAAAATAAAATTTTGATGACCTACTTACTTCTTTTTATCTTTAAGTTTAATGCTAATTTGTACTGAACCTTTAAAATAAAATGATTTAATGTGAAGTTGGACATTAAGGGTGTGCGTTTGTCCGTTCGGTTTGATTTTGGAGTAAATCTGAATTGAACTGACAAGCATTCGATTCTTTTCGATTTGATCCTATAACGGTCCCCAGGGTGTTATCTGAGCCATCCCCCAGTTTTAACATCGACCACGTGACTCTATCTGAGCCGTCCCATGTGACCAGGTGGCCCCGGCTCAAGTGGTACCAACACTTGTAGCTCATAGATTATAGCTTGGAGGTCTTGGGTTCAAGTATTGGGAAGGCAAAAACTCTCCTTACAGAGGGAGAAGATCGTGAGGAACAGGGCCACCTGGTCACATGGAACGGCTCAGATAGCACCATGTGGTTAAAGTTAAAATTGAGGGATGACTCAGATAGCGCACCGGAGACCGTTACGGATCCGAAACCGAACGGAAAAATAGCTGGAACCAAACCAAAACTATCGGTTCGGTTCTGGTTCGTTAAATTATTAAAAAAATTCTTTTAAAACAACATAAAATATATTATATACCCCAAAAAATAAATAGAATTATACAATGTCTCAACTCAAAATTTTGAATACAACAGTTTACATATGAAACCAAAATAATTCTAGTTTTGAATATTTTATAAAATCTTCTTCTTCAACAAATTTCAAAAGCAATTCATCAACAATAATTATTTTTGCAAGCAGTTCTCGACAAGTTGCAAGGCTAAAACAAGTTACATTCATTCCTCCTCTAATATTTTGATAGCTTAACGTCTTTTGCTTCATATTGATATTTGCCAACAATTTATTGCAAATAGGATGTGTCTTTTCAAACTTGATGTTTCATTCTTCAGTGCATGACATGCATATGACTATGAACAATGTTTACATTTTGCTCTAGAATTGCTATCATTAGAACTTACAATCTTAGTAAAATGATTTCAAACTTCTAGTATTTTTCTTTTTGTTTGACTAAGAGTAGGACCCTCTACACTTTCAATGATATTTTCCATCATAAAACAATAGTTAATTAATAAAAATAATAATTAAGATTATTAAACTACAAAGTTCACACTTCACATCAATCAAAACAAAATTAAAATACACAGTTCACATTTCTAAGATAAAATTAACTTCATGGTTTACAGTAAAGACATAATCAAAGACAAAAATATCAAGCCATCAAAGTTCATGGAATTAAGTTACACTACACAGAATAACAAATTACACAATCAGTATTCATTTCACAGTGCACAATGGCAGTAAAACTTCACATTGGCAGGAAATCTACACAGTGTCATATTGTCATTCACGGAATAACACTTCACAGTTCACATGCTACACAGAAAAACACTTCAATCACGAAATCACAATTCACAGTGGCAGTTTAGTAAAAAGGAAAACTTACGGTGGCAGTCTAGGTCATTTACTAGACAAGTTCCTTTACTTCGATTTTTGAGTGACGAGCGAAGACTATCGAAAGGTGACTGGAGAGCGTTGAGTGTCGAGTGAAAAGGATCTTTGAGCGTCGTGCGTCGTGCGTCGAGTGCCGAGAGAGTCGAGCGTTGACCGTCAAGAGTTGAGTGTCGACTGGGAACTGCCGATCATCAAGCGTTGAGTGTCGACTGCGGGAGTTCGGGTCAGTGAAGAGAGGGAAGAACAACATGAGCGAGCGGAACAGCAGCTGCAAATGAGGAAAAAATGAAAATGAAAATAGGGTTTCTTAGAAATGTCAGTTCGGTTCACATTTTATCGGTTTTGAAACTGCCAAACTAAAAACTAAATCGAAAAAATTAGTTTCTTCAAATTGGAACTGATTTTTAGTTTCGTAATGGTCAAAACCGACCCGAACCGAAATGAAGGGTTTCGGTTTGGGTCACCGGTTCAACTTCGGTTTTGAACACCCTTATTGGACATAACGTATAAACTTTCACGACAATAAAATCGAGTTAAGTAAATTAATTTGTTTGAATAAATAACATTTAGTTTATGTAAGCTAATCTTCACACAATAACACGTGTCAATCTACCTGCTTTATTTGTTAGTATTATTTAATTCTTTTAAATTTTTATATTACGACTGATCTTTATTTGACATATTATCATTACAATCCTTAATTATTGGGTAAACAAATATATTATAAATATTATATCTAAGTCCATAGTTTTAGAAATTTAAATTCATAAATAATAATAATAATTATTATAATAATATAATAATACTACATTTACTTTATATTCTTACTTTCTAATTTTTATTGGTAAACATTGATTGATTCAATTAATATATCGTTAATTATATCAATCAATATTTGACATATCAAAAAGTATGAAAACAGTGCAAATATTAGAGTTGGTGGCAATTGCCAAAAGGTTCACAATGCTTTTTTAATTTTTATATTTACCTTCTTGTGTTTTATTTATCAAAATATTTTGTTAAATCATCATTAGTTACAAATTAGCGGGAGGGTGAGTACCGAGAGCCTGACCAAGAGTAGGTGGCAGTTGGTGGCGTGCAACTAGGGCTCCGACTGATGGCAGTGTTAAGACGACCCGACCCAGGAGGAGCTGTGGCTCGGTATTGATGGGGAGTAGGGCTTCTCTTTGTTTTTATTTTGTGGGAGTATTGTGTAGTGGTTGTATATAGTCATAGTTAAGGGTGATGTGTCGCCCTACTGTGAATTTTCTTCATTTTGAGTTGATAGTACAATCTTTCTACTGATAGGATGATGATTGTCTAGATGTGACAGCCCGAGACCCGATCGGGGTCCGAGAGCCATCACACCGGACATTTTATAAAAACGTGGACTATAGTTTTTTTTTTTTTTTAAAAAAACTTTAAACTTCTAAAAGCCTTGACAGAAAATTCACAGAGGAAACCTTCTCTGAAAGTGAAGGTTGGAAGACGTGAAAACAAGAAAAACAGGAAACAGAAATGGACGACTGAAATAAAGGAACAAAATTAAAACATAAAAGAACAGGAACATAAAAATGGGAAACATAAATTGGAAGACGTTCTGTGGGAGGCTACAGTAGCCGTGGACAATCGGGAGCTGTGGACAAACAAAATTCGTGGACCTTTAAAATCAAAGTCGGGGTCTGTGGACAAATAGAATCCGTGGACGTTTAAAAATAAAAGCAGTGATCGTGGACGTTTGAATTAAAAGTCAGAGTCTGTAGACAAACCGAAGCTGTGGACATTTAAAAGTCGATGACTGGAAACAGAAAACGACAAAAGTTCGTGGACGTTTGAAGTCAGAGTTAAAATGGACGCAGGAGTCCGTGGACATTTGCACTAATAGATAGAAGCAATGGACACAGAAGTCCGTGGACATTTGCACTAAAAGACAGAAGCAGTGGACTTTTAGACTTAGCCGAATATGTGCAAACCCGAAGGAAAGAAACTGAAAAGCAGAGTGGACGTTGAAAGGTACAAGGCAGAATGGACGACTGTTTTGAAGAAGGCGTGGACGACTAACTTCAAAGGCAGCTTGGACTTTTAAGAAAAACAGAAGGCAGGATGGACAATAAAAACAGAAGGTAGGATGGACGACTATTTTAACAGAGGGCATAGACGACTGAACCCAAAGGCGAAATGGACCATTATTTTGAAGGCAGAATGAACGTGGACGACTGTTTTACAGAAGAGAATGACAACTGTTTTAAAAGGGCAGAAGTGACTGTGGACGACTAACACTTAGCCCAAATACTGGAAAATTTGAAAACCAGAAACAGAAGGCAGAATGGACGATAAAATTTAAAGACAGAATGGACGACTACTTTACAGGGAGACATAAAACAGAAAGCATGAAAACTTCAAAAAACCAAAACCCGATTCCAACACACAGTTTTAAAACGTGCTAAAAAAAACGCGACAGAAGTTCAAAAATCTAACTGCATGGATCGATTTAAAATTTGAAACAATCCATGCATAACCTGAAAAGAAAACTCCAAACAATTCCAGAATGTTTAAAAAAATACTTATGCAACTGTCAATTATAGAGATTTAGAAACTCGAACATCAGAACCTATACATTATATATTCCCAACAGAGTTTCCAACAGAGTTTTTAAAACAGAAACACAGAACCCCAACAGAGTTTTAAAATCAAAACACCAGAGCTCCAGTAGAGTTTACAGACATGGACTTTACTTAAAATACTTAAACCTCTAAACAGAAGTTTGTCTGGCTGCAGCAACCAATCCCCGCAAGCTCGTTTCGCCAACTTCATTAAGTCATCAGCTTGAGGCACAAAGTCCTCAATCACGGGTTCAGTACCTACATCAGGGAGTTCACCTATGAGTCTAAAACTCAGTAAGAACATATCAGAAATAAATGCAGTGATGCATATGCTATGCATGAACTTTTCAGAAATACAGTGACAGTACAGAACATTTATCTTCCAGTGACAGTGAGGTATAAGTGGAGCTTATAGGGGAACTGGCAATACAGAGAGTGCACTATCAGGCACATAACAGTAAACAGTACAGAATCAGAACAGAACAGAGTGCCAGTCCCCGTCCCACACTGAACCGATATATTTCAGACAGTCAGATTTTATCTTTCTTAACTTCAAAACCGTGTACAGAAAACATTTGCATGTCTTTTAAAGAAAACGTGTATGCATGAACGGTGTCTGAACTTAAACTGGCAGATAACAGAAATAAGACAACAGACAACAAAAAATACAGACATCTCAGGACATAACCCTAACTTTTCTACCCAAAACAACCCCGATAGAAGTGAAAACCTAGTACCTCCGTGATGTAGGGCCTTAAGGGCCGAATCTATGCATACGAACTTACCTGGTTGCTGTCGAGTTGATATTCTTGATCGTCTCGAAAATGCACGAACCTATGATGTGCATAAAAGAAAAATCATCAAGCTGCAAATGCTAACTAATACTTGGCAGAATATGCAGCAAACTCCTTTCAACCCTTTAGAAAACACACCAACGTGTTTTTATCCAAAAACAGTGAGTTCTCTCTCTAAATATCATAACCCTAAACCTCAGTAAAACTCACCTTAAACTTGTCCAAACTCGTTGGCATTAGTAGATATTTACCTTAGCGGAGAAGCAGAAAGAAATCTGAGGAGATCGAAGTAACTTCGATGGTTGTTTGTCGACTGGAAGAGAGAGTGCTGAGAAGAGAATGAAAAGAGCAGAGGAAAGAGTGAAGTGGGTTTCATGCAGGAGGACGAGAAGTCATGTCTTCTTCAACAAGTTGCCAAGTGTCAGTCATCCACTTGCATCCTCCCAACCACCTTAATTCTTACCTATTATGCCCTTCCATTGGTTTTTAACCAAATTGATTTGTTTTGGTTCCACATTAGTTTAGTTCTCCACTAATTATTCCAACAATTCAACCAAAACATTCATTGTATTAAAATAATATTGATCCCGCTTATACAATTAGGGAAAACGATTACATGGCAAATAAATGTCGGGTGTTACATTCCACCCACCTTAACAGACATTTTGTCCTCAAAATTTGTCTAAGCAAAAAGTTCAGAATATTTGGCTCAACGTCCTGTTGTCTTTCCCACGTGGCTTCCTCCACATCATGATTTCGCCATAAGACTTTTACCAATTGGACCACTTTGTTGCGCAATACTTTGGCCGAAGTATCCAGAATCTGTATTGGCCTTTCTTCATATGTCAGCGTTGGCATGATATCAAAGTCCACATGTTTTACGATTTGAGTTGGATCTCGCACACACTTTCTTAGCATCGAAACATGAAATACGTTGTGAACCTCATCCATTGACGCTGGCAGCTGTAGCCTGTAGGCCATGCTCCCAATTCTCTTCAAGATGGGAAAGGGCCCCACAAATCTTGGACTTAGCTTCCCTTTCTTGCTAAATCTCATCACCCCCTTGAAAGGTGATACCTTCAAGAATACTTCATCACCTTCAACAAATTCCAAGTCTCTTCTCCTGTGGTCCGCGTAGCTTTTCTGTCGACTCTGAGCAATTTTTATTCGTTGTTTGATAGCAGCAATAACCTTGGACATCTGCTGTAGAAACTCAGGGCCGATTAGCTTGGCTTCTCTAACTTCATCCCAACACAATGGGGATCTACACTTCCGGCCGTAAAGTGCTTCATATGGGGCCATGCCTATTGTAGCCTGGTAGCTATTGTTGTAAGCAAACTCCACGAGTGGCAAATATCTACTGCAACGAGCATGAAATTCCAACACACACGATCTTAACATATCCTCCAGTATTTGAATCGTTCTCTCGGATTGTCCGTCAGTCTGTGAATGAAAGGCGGTGCTAAAGTTCAACTTTGTACCCAAGGAGTTCTGTAAACTTTTCCAAAACCTGGAAGTGAATCTGGGATCCCAGTCTGAGACGATCGACACCGGAATGCCATGCAGCTTAATAATCTCATTAATATACAGTTCCGCATATTGATCCATGGAGTACGTCGTCTTCACAGGTAGAAAATGGGCTGACTTCGTCAATCTGTCCATTATGACCCAAATGCTATTATGGCCCTTAGCTGTCCTTGGAAGGCCGACAACGAAGTCCATAGTGATATTCTCCCACTTCCATTCAGGGATCGGAAGAGGCTGAAGCGTTCCACTTGGTTGTTGATGTTCAGCTTTGACTTGTTGACATATCATGCAAAACTCAACATATTTGGCCACTTCATTCTTCATATTCAGCCACCAGAAGTGAAATTTCAAGTCTTGATACATCTTTGTGCCTCTAGGATGCACAGAGAAAGAAGACGAGTAGGCTTCCGATAAAATGTCCCTTCGCAGCTCATCATCCCTCGGAACGTACCACCTATCTTTGAACTTCAAAATACCATCTCCCGAATAGCTGAACTCGGAGGAGGCCATAGGTAGTTTGCTTACTATATCAGCGATTTCCTTTGAATTGGTCTTCTTGGCTTCATTAGTTCGGTCCAGAACGGAGGGCCGTAGTGTCAAGTCTACTAGTATAGCTGATAGCCCAGAAACTATCTCCATATCGAACTTCTCTATTTCTGTCCTCAAAGGCATTGATACAGCCGACATAGCTGGCTGCATAGTAGCTAGCATCCTGCTCAGTGCATCAGCTACCACATTAGCTTTACCAGGGTGGTACTTAATCTCCACATCATAATCTTTCACAAATTCTAACCACCGTCTTTGTCTCATGTTTAACTCCTTCTGGGTGAATATGTACTTTAAGCTTTTGTGATCTGAAAACACCTTACATGATTGTCCATACAGGTGGTGCCTTCATACTTTTAGTGCATAAACAACTGCCGCTAACTCCAGATCATGAGTAGGGTAGTTCTGCTCGTGGTTCTTCAATTGTTTGGATGCGTACGCCACCACTTTTTCTTCTTGCATCAATACGCATCCCAGGCCAATCTTTGACGCGTCGCAATATACAGTGAATTTGCCATCTTCAACTGGCAACACTAACAAAGGAGCAATGGTCAACTTTTGCTTAAGTGTCTGAAAACTCACCTCGCAAGCTTCAGACCACTTGAATTTGATATCCTTCCTCGTTAAGCTGGTCATTGGCTTTGCTATCATAGAAAACCCCTCGATAAATTTCCTGTAATAACCAGCTAGTCCGATAAAGCTCCGCACTTCACTGGCATTCCTCGGTCTCGGCCAGTCTTTCACTGTCAGAATCTTAACTGGATCCACTGAAACTCCCTCTGCAGACACCATGTGGCCTAGGAAATTAACTCTGTTCAACCAGAATTCGCACTTCGACAGCTTGGCGTACAATCGATGTTGCTTTAAAGTCGACAGCACACTGGTCAAGTGCTCTTCATGCTCGGCCTCACTCCTGGAATAAACCAGAATGTCGTTGATGAAAACGATCACAAATTTATCCAAGACATCTTCGAATATCCTGTTCATCAGGTCCATAAATGTTGCCGGAGCATTAGTTAACCCGAACGTCATCACCAAGAACTCGTAATACCCGTACCGGGTCCTGAAGGCGGTCTTTGGAATATCATCAGCTCTGACCTTCAACTGGTAATAACCGGAGCGCAAGTCAATCTTAGAAAATACCCGAGCCCCCTTGTAGCTGGTCAAATAAATCATCGATTCTCGACAACGGGTACTTATTCTTGATCGTCAACTTGTTCAGCTCAAGGTAGTCAATACACATCTGTAGGGACCCATCCTTCTTCTTGACAAACAAGACGGGAGCACCCCACGGAGAGAAACTGGGGTGCACAAAACCCTTGTCCACCAATTCCTTTAGCTGAGCCTTCAACTCCCTCAGCTCTATTGGTGCCATTCGGTACGGATTCTTCGATATTGGTTCAGCACCAGGATACATGTCAATTTCAAACTCAATTTCACGATCAGGTGGCAATCCCGGTAAGTCATCTAAGAAAACCTCTGAGAAGTCTCGAACTACCGGAATATCTTGAAGTTCCACCACACCTTGCCTCTGAACATCTACTACGTAGGCAAGAAATCCGATGCATCCTGACCTCATTAGCTGTTGAGCTTTCAGGGAGGATATAACAGGCATACTGTGCTCCCTTGGTATAGCCTGATAAGTGAACTGTAACATCCCTAAAACTGTACCCGTATTTCCCGTACTATATTTTTTTTTTATCCTAATAACTTTAATTAAACTCTAGACAGAATCTAAACCGAAATCGAAACCAGAATCGAAGTCGGAATTGAAATCTAACTTTAAAATCATTTAAAACAAATATAAACTATTTAATATAACATTTAATAAACAATTAAAACTATTTAATAAAACATACAAACTTGGGAGGGCAAAATGGGAATTCTGCCCGATGAAGGAGACAGCGCCCGATCGCTGCCCATTGCAGCGACTGGGCGCTGCGCGCCCCAGCGATCGCGGCGCCCGATCGCTGCAATGCGCAGCGACTGGGCGCTGCGCGCAGCAGCGATCGCGGCGCCCGATCGCTGCAATGCGCAGCGACTGGGCGCTGCGCGCAGCAGCGTTCGCGGCCCCCGAGCGCTGCATTGGCAGCGCTCAAATCGCTGCACGTCTCCACCCCCGCCTGCTTTGCTTCTTTCTTTCTTTCTACACTTATGCTCTCTGGAATCTCAAATTCCAGAGAGCAACACACTTCATCTCAACTCTCCCCCAACTCTCTGGAATCACCTACTTTCGTACCAATTTCTCGTTAATAATCACAATAAACTCGACCCAACATTATATATCCTACACTCAACCAACTTACAGCGGACTTTGCGAAATCCAACTGCGTGGATAGCTCTAAAAACCGAGCCTATCCGTAACCAATCAAAACATTTCTATAACGTTAAATAAAGCTTTAAAACCAAAACATTTCTATAAACAGTTACCCAAACAGTTTCAGAATTTCAAAAACAATATCATTACCTAAACACCCCCTATACATATTCTATCAATTATCCCAAACATTCCCAAAATCTATACATACTATCCCCACGGGTCGATGAAGCCTCGACTGCGCCAGCACACCACCACAGCCATCCTCCGTCAACTGGACTATGCCTCAGGTGGAGGGACATCGTCCTCACCTGGTACCTCGAAATCACCTACACCATACAATATGCTATGAGATAAAAATCTCAGTAAGACTCGTAAATGCAAATGCTGTGCTATGGTATGCTATGCACTGTAGTGTCACCGAGATCCTATCCCTCTAACCGGAGAGAGCTCATCCAGCGGGCGACTACTCTTCCCAGCTAGAGGAGGGGGGTGGATGCATTGGCAGCGCTCAATCGCTGCACGTCTCCACCCCCGCCTGCTTTGCTTCTTTCTTTTCTTTCTACACTTATGCTCTCTGGAATCTCAAATTCCCGAGAGCAACACACTTCATCTCAACTCTCCCCCAACTCTCTGGAATCACCTACTTTCGTACCAATTTCTCGTTAATAATCACAATAAACTCGACCCAACATTATATATCCTACACTCAACCAACTTACAGCGGACTTTGCGAAATCCAACTGCGTGGATAGCTCTAAAAACCGAGCCTATCCGTAACCAATCAAAACATTTCTATAACGTTAAATAAAGCTTTAAACCAAAACATTTCTATAAACAGTTACCCCAAACATCTATAACAGTTTACCCAAACAGTTTCAGAATTTCAAACAAATATCATTACCTAAACACCCTATACATATTCTATCAATT
Organism: Begonia masoniana; assembly: GCA_022432975.1. NCBI lineage: Eukaryota > Viridiplantae > Streptophyta > Magnoliopsida > Cucurbitales > Begoniaceae > Begonia > Begonia masoniana. Next base: position 4,092,576 of record CM039509.1, read on the forward strand.
ATCCCAAAACATTCCCAAAATCTATACATACTATCCCCACGGGTCGATGAAGCCTCGACTGCGCCAGCACACCACCACAGCCATCCTCCGTCAACTGGACTATGCCTCAGGTGGAGGGACATCGTCCTCACCTGGTACCTCGAAATCACCTACACCATACAATATGCTATGAGATAAAAATCTCAGTAAGACTCGTAAATGCAAATGCTGTGCTATGGTATGCTATGCACTGTAGGTGTCACCGAGATCCTATCCCTCTAACCGGAGAGAGCTCATCCAGCGGGCGGACTACTCTTCAGCTAGAGGAGGGAGGTGCACGCTTACAACACGTACAGCCGTGCCTGAGCCCCACCTCGCGTGACCTGTAATCTGTAAGCCTTTCGGCCAATAAACTGTAAGCCTTTCGGCCGGTAAACTGTAAGCCTTTCGGCCGGTAAACTGTAAGCCTTTCGGCCGATATACTGTAAGCCTTATGGCCGTTTTCATTCTTTGCATTACCTTTATAACAATGTACAGAAATTCATTTTCTATGCTTTTCTTTAAAACACGTGATGCATGAACAATTCTATATCTTAAAGCAACAAACAATAACTTATACCATCAAGACTGTAATTCGTAACCTATAACCTATAAACAACTAAACTTGTCTACCCAACCAAAACAAATAAATATAAACTAGTGCGTCACCAAACTCCTCGAGACCACGACGTACGGTGTAGGCCAATCGGCCAGAAAAGAATCACGAGAACTTACCTCGTGCACGCTGCAAACCAAGCTTCGTCCACGAGCACTGTCTACCTAAGCAATTACAAGGATTGACGTTAAAACAAGTTTAAGTTAATAAACTTCCAAATTGTCAAAACCTTAACTAAAGGGCTTTCTAAAGTTCTAATTCATTTCATCGAGCTATTTATTCGAGAAATTTACGCTTGGCACCAAAATTCTCGAATTACGAACTTTTCTGAAAATCCTAAAATTCTCGGATTTTAAACTTTTTCATGAATTGATCCAACTTCGTCCAATAACGTCCAATATGTTTAATATACACTTAATCACGGCTAACCTATTAATTACGAACCCTAATTCGCGTTTTTAACGAAAATAAATCAAAACCCTAATTACCTAAAACGCTACGAAACTAAAGATTTAACGTTCTAAAATTGTAGAGACATACCTAGAACGTCGATTGGAGGAAGAAACGTGAAGGAAACGAAACGAACGGGAAAAAGATCGGAGGTCGGATCGACAGAATCGTCGCGCGGCTGCGAGGGTTCGCGAGAGAGTGCTCTCTGGTTTTCAAGATCGACAGAGGAAGAATGAAAGAATAAAGGTAATTTGTTTTTGTTTTATAATATTAACTTCGTAAATTACTATTTTGCCCTTCTTTAGTTTTTATATTGATTTCGTCCTTCGGTTCGTTAATCGTCTAGCTGTTCGGTTTCATCAAATCACCTTATTTTACCTATAAGTCCAACTTAATATTCGGGATTTAATAAAACTATCCGTTCGTAATTCGGACCTCGTTTACTATTTTTACTAAAACTTCCTTTATATGCAATTACTCGGAATATAGCGTTTAATCTCCGAAAATTCTCATAATTTCCTTAAAATTCCTATTAATCGTTAGGATCATGATGACGCTTTCTTTTTGTAAAACGGACCTGATTTGACATATTTACCAAAAATGTCATCTAATAATATAATATACAAGTCCGTACAACCGGGTATTACATGAACTCTTCCTCGTTCGGGCACTTAATCGTCACAAGCCCGAACCTGTAGTCGATGGTGGCATGATGTCTAAACAGGCAGTCCATCCCCAGAATTACCTCGTATCCTTTCATACCGATAACGATAAGATTGGTATACAACTTCTAGTTTCCGACCGACACTATCATACCCTGCACTGCCAGCTCGGAGTGCATAAACTCTCCGGATGGTAGCATGACACTTTAGGGTCGATCTGACATTACAACATCTAGATTCTCCCTAGCCACAAAAACCCTAGCCACAAACGAGTGCGTGGCCCCAGTGTCTAACAACGTGTAAGCAAGTGAACTGCATATCGGAATAGTACCTGTGATCGCCGCCTGTTGAGCATCGTCATCATTTTCAGTCATAGCAAACACCCTCGGCACGGCACGGTTCGGCCTCGTGTCTGGCACCGGGCAATCTCGGACTTGATGGCCTCCCTTGCCACATCGGTAACACTGCCCGGCAAAGAACCTACATTCACCTTGGTGATTCTTCTGGCAATGTGGGCATACTGGCAATTGAGGAGCTCCCATAGGCCTCTTGCCTTTATCTTGATACAGGAAAGTCTCATTGGGTCTCTTAATGCCCCTGTTTTGCTGCTGATAAGGTTGTAAATTTTGGCCTCTTTGTTGTTGCTACTGCTGCTGTTGAGGAATATTTCGAATAATCCCTCTTGGTGAATCTCTTTATCTCTGGGACTTTATTTCTAAGGCCTCTAACTGATAAGCCTTGGCCACCACCTTCAGATACGGTGCCTTATCGAACCCTCCAGTTGTGATTCCTCGCAGAAGATCCATCTTTAGCCCTTGAATGAACTGGTGTACCTTGTTCTCATCGGTGGCCACCAGGTGTGTTGCATATCGGGATAATGACTCAAATTTCTGAACATATTCGGCCAATGACCCATATTGTCGCAGCCGAGAGAATTCAAGCAACTTTTCCTTCCTCACTCCCCGGTCAAAGTACTTCTCGTAGAAGATTTTCGTGAATCCTTCCCAGCTTAATGCCACTGTAGTCGACTGCACTGTGTCCCACCAAAATCCAGCACTTTCGGTGAGACAGAACGTGGCGCAAATAACCTTCTTGCTGTCTTCTACTTTTGCATAACTGAACATCTTCTCCATTGTTCGAATCCAGGTTTCAGCACGGGTCAGGTCTGTAAACAGTCCATCAAATGAAGACGGCTGGAGTCGCCGGAATCTATCTCCACTGTTGTCACGTGAAGCATTTCCATGGTTATTATTATTATTGTTCCCGCTGTCTTCTCTGGCCATCATACGTTCCACCATGCGGGACTGTACACCCACCAGCTCAAGTAAGCGATCTATTGCACGAGAACTGTCGCTTGCTTCTTCCTGTTGTCCTTTCATCATTTCTAAGAAACCCTATAAACAGAATAACCTAACTTAATAAACAGAACTTTTATGGAAATTTTAAACACTTACAGTTGGTGGAGCGATCTCACGTGGCGGGTTGCACAGTCAAACATTTCACAGAATCGATTTTAACCAAATTGGTTTTTAACCAAATTGATTTGTTTTGGTTCCACATTAGTTTAGTTCTTCACTAATTATTCCAACAATTCAACCAAAATATTCATTGTATTAAAATAATATTGATCCCGCTTATACGATTCGGGAAAACGATTACATGGCAAATAAATGTCGGGTGTTACACTAGAGATTTCGTATGTTGGTTAGATGGTTAGAAATATTCTGGATCTGGTTGAGGATTTGATTCGTTTGCAAGTACCTAGCATTTTGGGGGTGCCATCTTCATGCGTTACTCTGCTGAAATTTTTGGGGAGGACGTCGTTGTACTTAACAGTTAGGATTAAGAAAAATTAGTTAGTCTAGGCAGCTAGGTAAGACATAAGAGAGTTTCGGGAGGTTAGTTTTAATTCTGCTGCGTGAGTTTCACTTGAAGGTATTTCTAGCGTGAAGTGTAAGCAAATAGGATAGTTGAGAGAGTCGTTAGATCAAAGCAGTCCCTGTGCGCACCGGGAGCCCGGGTGGCAATTGCCAAAAGGTTCACAATACTTTAAATATAAATAATAGAATTTAATTAGGATTGTTGTTGTAAAGAGGAAAAAGTAAATGTGAAATATTGAAGAACAGTTTCATTGAGACATTTTATCGAACGGGTCATATTTAAATGTTAGATTAAATAAATGAATTTTAAAAATGTAAGAAATGAATAATAATTGTAAAGATTTATATGGGTATATCTTAATATTTACCATCTTAATTATATGCTGACGTGTCATTTATACATTCATTTCAAAAGTGATTGTACATTCATGCATGTTAGGGTTAGGCACGAGACGTTTGGTTATGGTTAGATTTAAAAATTATAATAAAAATTAGAGAAATTATCGATTTGAATCTTATACTATACACGTTTTTTCAATTAGGCCCTTGTACTAAAAAAACGGGCAAACCGAACCCTGTACTTTGATTCTGTTATCAGTTTTGACATTCTATCAACAATTTCATTAATCCCTCGTTGAAAAAACTACCGAACAATCGTAGATTCAGTTGAAAGTTTTACCACATGTTTATTACTTAATGAGAAGATAATCTGATAATTTTCGTGATTTTTTAACACATCTATGGTTTATTGTAATTTTATTTTTATATTTTTTTAAAATATTATAATAAATCATACAAGTTTGAACAAATTACGCAAATTTTTCTATTATTTACCCATAATATGGTGAACATCTGAAAAAAGTTTCAAATAAATCCAATATTTTTTGATATTTTTTTAAATTAATCTCAATTTCTTCTTTACTTTATAAATTAATTTTTAAAAAAATACCAAACAATATTTGATTTATTTGAAAACTTTTCCACATGTTCAAATTATCATGAGTAGATAATAGAAAAAGTTTCGTGATTTTCCAAAATTTGTATGATTTATTATAATATTTTTATAAAATACTAAAATAAAATTCTAATAAATGGTACATGTGTTAAAACATCACAATAATTTCTAGATTATCTTTTCATTAAGTAGTAAACATGTGGTAAAAATTTCAGCTGAATCCAAGATCGTTTGTTAGTTTCTTTAATGAGGGTTTAATGAAATTGTTGATAGAAGGTCAAAACTGATAACAGAATTAAAGTACAGAGTTCGGTTTGCCGATTTTTTTAGTACAGGGGCCGAATTGAAAAAACGTGTATAGTACAGGGTTCAAATCGATAATTACCCTAAAAATTATTTTTTTAAAAAATATTTATGTTTTTAGTTAACTTTGGACTAGTTTTTCGAGTTTTGAGTTCGGTCTAACGTTGATTTGGATCAGATTTCGACCCACAGTTCGATTGATTTTTCATGGTTGTTTATCCACTTACGTTCCCACCCATTCTAAATCCAGATTTGATTCCTATTAGGCTGGATATACCTTGAACCGCTAGTTATAGTATCACAATTCTATCTAGTTTCTATTCATCCCTAACAGAGTTTAATTTGTTTATGTTCAAAAATTTAGAGAATTATTTGCTGAAAAAAATAATTTAGGGTATTATATACTTTCTTAACTTGAATATAAAAAATATGGTTAAAATCATTTTAACCCTCGAATTTCAGATTTGGATTAAAAAAATCTTTAAATTATGTTTATGTTTAAAATAAACTTTAAACTATCAAAAAAAATCTATGGCGCTTAACCGGCAACCCCCGTTCTGAAATTTACATATAGAACGGTTAGCCGTTCTTTGAGAACGGCTAACCGTTCTATCCGGGACGTTTCAGCACGTGCGGGGCACGTTTCAACGCGCGGGGTATCCACCCCCAAACGCACCCTCTGTTCTCCCATGCGTTGCACGTGGAGAACGTCTCGGATAGAACAGTTAGCCATTCTCAGATAACGGCTAACCGTTCTATGTGTAAATTTCAGAACAGAGGGTTATCGGTTAACCGCAAGAGATTTTTTTTTTATAGGTTTTTTATAGTTTAAAGTTTATTTTAAGCATAAACATATTTTGAAGGTTTTTTTAATCCAAATCCAAACTTCGAATGTTAAAATGATTTTAACCCATAGTTTTATGACATTTATGAGTTAAATTTAACATAAATTGTTATAAAATAAATTAAGTAATAAAAACAAGTAAATTGCTAGATATGCCTAGTATTAGTCTTTTTAATGAGTAACTTAACCATATAATATATCATCTTATATAAGATAAGAAAATATATTTAGTATTACTCATAAATAAACATAACTCATCATGTCAATTTAATAATATTATTGACGCATACTGGATAAGTAACTTGACGAATGAGGGAATAGACTTATCCATGTCAATAAAAGGGTTACGACCAATCTAATAGAAACCAGTGGCATGAAATGAAGGAAGGATTAGCTCTCTCGCTTGCGGGTTTAAGTGGAACTACGGTTTCTGTTCACGGTCTTGTCCCCGATTTTGGAGGGTCAAAAAACGTAAAATTCAAATTGAATCGTGAGTCAAAAATTTGACACGAAAATCAGTTAAACCCGACCCAAAACATAAAAAATTGGTCCATACCGAAACCAGCCCCATACCCGACACAAACTCATAAAACCCGACAATTAAACAATAAAAAATGTAAAAAAAATTAAGTTTTTTTTTAAAAGTTGGAATCGAACGGAGACATAAGCAAGACACACGATAAGTCTTGGTTCTAGTCCCATAATCTAGGGGTGTGCAAACCGAACCGGAATCGATGAACCGAACCGGAACCGGTAAAATAGGTTCGGTTTGGATCGGTTTTGACCATTTGGAAACCGATCTTCGGTTTCATTTTGTTGGAACCGCTTAATTAGGTTCGGTTTTCGGTTTGGATCGGTCAAAATCGATACAAACCGAACCGAACCGGTTTTGCACAAAAGAATTTTAATTATTAAAAAAATAATAATAATAAATAAATAATCTTTTTAATAATTAAAATTGTTTTTGTTATGATATTACTTTTATTTCTTAAAAGGATTTATTGTAATTTTGACTTTACTTTTCGTTTTTTATTCTTCTAATACATTTTTTTTTATATTTGACTATATATCTAATTATTTTTTATCTCTTCCAATTTAAATTTACATTATTTAAATTTTTGGAAAATAAGTTGTAGAACCGAAACCGAACCGGAATCGAACCGAAACTTTCGGCTCGGTTCCGGTTCGATTTTGGTATGTTAAAAGACCGGTTTCAGTTTGGTAAATCCGAAACCGAAACCGAAACCGATCGGTTCGGTTCGGTTCCTCCCTAAAACCGAACCGAAACCGGTTTTGCACACCCCTACCATAATCTCACGATTCCAGTTCTAGAACCATCGAACTGTGGGTGACGGTTTCGATTTTGGTTCTAAAGTGGAACCTAACCGAATCGGATCGTGACCGCCTTTGATAACGACCCTGATGTCAGAAAGAGCGTTAGAATAAGTACATGGGGTCCACATGACAATCATTTGCTAAGTATCTTTTAAGTTGTTATATACAATACACAAATACTAATGTTTAGATCAAAGATTGAGTTGCACGACATACAATTGCTCATTTTTTCTCGGTATCTTAATGGCTGAACGATCCGTTATTAAACTTATAAGTACCTCTAGTCGATTTAAATATAATGTGTCATTATTTATCATTAATAGGAAGAACACTCGCATTCTACAACACATGAATGGTATTAAACTTTTTTATTAGAATTTCAAAACTCAACTAGTACTATATTTTTTTAAAAGTTCGTAAAAATAGATTACTCCGAGTTTAAGCATAAATAACTCGTTAAATTAAATTTAATTAAAGCATAAATAAAATTTAATTAAATTAAATTAGAGTATTGAGTTTGGAAATATAAATTATTTCAGAAAGGTACGCTTAAATAATCTATACATTAGTGACATAATTTGCATAAAAAAACATTATATTAGCAGAAATTAAGAAACCCAATATCAACCAATATTATAATAATTAAATATTAATTTATTAAATATATAAATGTGAATGCTCACTGTTCAGCACCTGCATGTCAATTTGCTCAGTCAAGACATTCGCTCTCTCTCTCTAGACTCGAACATTGGCAATCAAACAATCGGGAGAAGTTGGATGAATTCTTGCCAATCCTTTTGATTTTATCTATTTTTTGTTCCATTTATTCGCTCAATTTCGAAGGTTCCTCGCTGTAATACTAAGTGGGTTCAGCTGGGAGTTACGGCTTCGAGATTTCATGGCATGGTTGAGTGAGTTATTCGATTTGTTTTCATGTTCGTTTTCGATTCTCAGTAGATCTGTAATTTGCGTTCTTGTTTTTGAGAAATTTTGCCGGATTTTTGGTTTTCGATGAATTTGAAATTTGAAGTGAAAATCCGTAGTTGAGTATCTTTGGGGTTGTAGCTTTAGGCTTTTTAACCTCTAATAGATGAGCTCAGTTGGTTATGTGGAGGTTTATCTGGTCGATTTCAGACGAATAATACAATTGTAGTGTTGAAATTCGAATCATGGTGAGCCAATATACTAGAATCTTCTAGGAAACTAACAAATGGACATTTTTAAGTTAAAAGAGTACTAGTGGAATGAATAGGTTTATATTTCCACTATGATACCTGAATCAGATAAAAAATGATGCGAAGTGAACCTCATGGGTTTTGAAGGTTCTATTTTGAAAAGTCTGACTCAATGGAGAATCGAATCATTAATTTTTGCTTGAATCACGTCTTTCTTTTAATTGGTATACTACTGTGCGAGCACTGCAGATGTATTGACCTTTTTTTTTTTCCATAGTTTTGCATGCTTTTACATTGTGGCTTCAAAATTTTGTCGCACTGTATTAGAGGAATAAATTTGATAAGTTTTTTTGTAATACTCCCTCAAGAGATGCATTTATGCTGTAAGTAAATTGATTTCATCTTTTTAGTGTTATAGCTACCTTGAGAATTTTTCATGCAATGATAACTATTTTTCTTCTTGTCTCAGCAAATTGCTTCTGGTTTAGGTATTGAAGTATATTGATTTGCATATAGAACTATCAACCAATTTAATTCTTTAATCATTGATCATAGTATTCATGATATTTATAGAAGAATGAGAGTATAATCTTGCCCCTTAAGGTTTCTTGTTTGTTATTTCAGAGTGCATTAAACTTCTTCTCATGAGTTAGCTTGGTTCGTATCTGTGGTTTCAACTGAAGTTAAGGTCACTCTTGGAAAGAAGGGCTAAATCTTTCACTGCTTAGAAGGTTTGTAAGCTGGTCTGGTGGACATCCATTTAAGCAAGTAATCATGTAAATATGGCTCTAGAAGGATGAATTTACTCAAGAAATGCATACCTTATACTTTTTACATACGTTGAAGCAAAAGGAAACATGCCTTCATGGTGGGGAAAGTCAACAGTTAAAGAAGTGAAAAATAAAACAAACAAGGACAGTTTTATTGATTCGCTACACCGAAAATTTAGAAGTCAATCTGACAGCAAAGTAAATAGCCGACCAGCACTGTCAAGAAGATGTGGTGCAGACATAATTTCCGAGAAGGGATCTCGATCTTCTGTGGTATCAAGATCACCTTCTCCTTCCAAACATGTTTCAAGATGTCAAAGTTTCGCTGAAAGGACTCATGCTCAACCACTTCCACTTCCACTTCCACTTCCAGTGAAAGAGCATAAAAGTGTTGGACGGCTAGACGCTGGGGTTAGAGCAACAAAGGCAAGATCTGATCGAGGTTCTAAGCTATTTCTGCCTCTCCCAAGACCAGCATGCATTCCGCAGTAGGCCAAATCCCGAAGATATTGAAGGAGATTTAGTTACTGGTTCAGTATGCAGTGAGAGCTCTACTGATAGTATAAGTGATGATCCTAGTGAGTTGCATCATCGTAGCCCTCAGGCAACCTAACGATGATTCTGGAACCAGAACAACTGCAGGTAGCCCAGCCAGGTGAGCTTTCACATTTGTTTTAGTATAGTTTGGTTGCATAAGTTCTTCCATATTATCATGGGTTGTTTGTCATTACCTGTATCGCATGGTATAATTTTGCGATCCTTGGTTTAATCCTGCAATTTTTGGTTATGTAATTCACAGGGATTGCTACTCAACTGTCACCCGACCAAATACAAAAGATGCCAAAAAACCAATTGATCTTCTGACAGTGAATCCTGTTTCTTACACATCACCCAGACTAGGGTCTTCAAGTAATCATGTTCTAAATCTACAAGTTCCATGTCATGGGGTTTTCAGTGCTCCAGACAGTTACATGTCAAGTCCCGTCAGAAGTCCCATGAGAGCATTTAACACTGAGCAAGTCATTAACACTGCTTTCTGGTCTGGGAAGGATTGTCCTGATATCACTTTTACTGGCTCCGGCAATTGCTCTAGTCCTGGTTCTGGTTACAATTCTGGGCATAATTCAATGGGAGGCGATCTTTCAGGCCAGATATTCTGGCAGCATAGCAGAGGTAGTCCTGAATATTCTCCAGTTCCTAGTCCTAAAATGGCAAGCCCTGGTCCTAGCTCAAGAATTCATAGTGGTGCTGTCACACCTATTCATTCCGGAGCAGGGGGAACTCCCCATGAGTCACAGACAAGCTGTTCTGATGGGAAACGAAGTCACCGTTTACCACTTCCTCCTATAATAATCTCAAACCCTCCCTTTTCTCAGTCAAATTCAGCTGCAACTTCTCCCTCTATGCCAAGAAGTCCAGGTAAGGGAGAGACTCCGGCTAGCCCTGGTCCACGCTGGAAAAAGGGAAAGCTTCTGGGTAGGGGAACATTTGGACATGTTTACGTTGGGTTTAACAGGTACCACTCAACTTAATACACATTTGATGTTTTTCCTGTGGGTGGTTGTTGTGGGGTGGGGGGGTGGCGGGTAGGTAGGGATAATCATGTTTACATAAATTTAGCATGACAATTCTTAAGATAAAATTGGTTGATGTTATTTCAATCATAGATCTCTTTGTCAATACTAGGGAGCCATTACTTTCATAGGTATTAGTATTACTATCTATTAACATCAATGTGTAGAAGTTAGTCCATTTGTGTTCTGAACTTAAATTAAATTTGCTAACTATGTACTTCAATTTTTACTGCTGAATTATTTTAGTGAAAGTGGCGAAATGTGTGCAATGAAAGAGGTCATGTTATTTTCAGATGATGCAAAATCTAAAGAAAGCGCGAAGCAATTGATGCAGGTACGTTAATCTGTGAGGATTTTGGCAAACTCCCTATCTGTTGTCCAAATCTTCTCTTTACTTCCTCAGCAAAAAAAATGTGTTGTTTTCCTTTTCAAGTAATTTTCATGCGTTGAAATTAGCACCTTGTATGTTTTGACCAGGAAATTGCTTTGTTGAGCCGTTTAAGACATCCCAACATCGTGCAGTACTATGGATCTGAAGTGGTAAGTAATCTCGAATGGTCGATTCTCAGGTTCACGCATATCTTGCCTAAAATATAATTATGCTTTATTACTTTGAAAAAAAATTTAACAGTCACTAATGTATCTTGGTTATACTCAAAAACTGTATATTTTCCCGTATTGTTTGTTCATGTCATATTTCAATCGTTAGATTACTGGACTAAAATTGTTACCTGATTAAATGAACCAAAAAAAAAGTGCAGCAGTTATGCTGGTATGCATTACTAGCATTTAGTGAAAACTATGTAATAATTATCTGCTTATCAACTTAATCTTGTACTATAACATATTTCTTTGTTTTATACAGGTGGGTGACAAGCTATATATATACTTGGAGTATGTATCTGGTGGCTCTATCCATAAGCTTCTTCAAGAATATGGACAGTTTGGTGAACTGGCAATTCGTACTTATACTCAACAAATTTTGTCTGGCCTTGCATATTTACATTCTAAAAATACTGTACATAGGTAACTTGGACTATTCAATTTTTAGTTTTTGTTGAAGTTTACTGTGAAGTGTTCTTGTCTTAACTGATTTTATGGCTTGTTAGGTGGCATACTTTTCTTTTCAGGATTCTCTTTCCGCCTTTATTTTTTTACTCATAACAAAAGGTTATAATCTCATTTAAATCAATTTTTTTTTGTTATAAATTATTCCGGCAGAGATATCAAAGGAGCAAATATACTAGTTGATCCAAATGGCCGAGTCAAATTGGCAGACTTTGGGATGGCAAAGCATGTAAGTGTCTTACCATCACGTTTCTTGCTGTACTGTACTTATTTAGCTCCTTGATTAATAATATGATCGCTGCCAAAATTCATAATTGGTTGTACACCTTTCTCTCCTGAGTTAAAAGAGAAAATAGAATGCAAGAAAAAGCTGTAACTGGTTTGCAGAGTAATCTCTTACCCCTTCAATCTGTAAATTAAACAAAAAAATTGTTAATGAATCATATTTTTTAACCCAAATCAACATGTTGATTTATTTACTAGTCTGCCCATCTCAAGATGGTGCTCTATCCATTACTTTTTACTTTATTTTTTCAATAAAATATTCCCCCATTAAAAAAAATACTTAATTGTCTTTGCAGATTACTGGGCAATCATATCCATTGTCATTCAAGGGCTAGTCCTTACTGGATGGCACCGGAAGTAAGAAAACCTGGTTTAAGCAATTGATGAGCAATGATTTGAAGACATTTAAGATGTCTCCTTCTCGTTTTCGTTCGTAGGTTATAAGAAATTCAAATGGTTGTAATCTTGCTGTCGATATTTGGAGTCTTGGATGCACGGTTTTAGAGATGGTCACAACAAAACCACCTTGGAGCCAATATGAAGGGGTTAGCAGTCTAAAATAGATTAACAAATGCAAGCCATTCATTTTAAAATTCTTACAGTCTGAGTTCAAATGCTTCCTCTATTCCTTTCTTCTGATGATAATTTTGTTCTAAAGGTTGCAGCCATGTTTAAGATCGGTAATAGCAAAGAACTCCCGCCTATTCCGGATCACCTATCAGACGACGGTAAGGATTTTGTGAGGCAATGCTTGCGAAGGAATCCACCTCACCGTCCCTTGGCTGCTCAACTTTTGGAGCATCCGTTTGTCAAGTTTTCCGCACCCCTTGAAAGACATAATTTTGGTTCTGAATTTTCAGATCCAAACTCTGCGGCTACAGGCAAAGTGAAAGCTCTGGTATTGCTATTTACTAAACTAATCAGTTTCTATTTTAAAAAAAAAAGGTCATCGATTTGTTAGGTCACTTTTCTGATTTTTATAAGTTGCTCTTTAAACGACCTAGGTGGTGGCTGAACTAGACATTTTCAAAGGTTTATCATTTATGTAATCTAATCTTCATCTAGGCATGCCAATATAAAGGATGCCTCAAAGTGTTTGTAAAACTATAATTGTATGGCTGATATTGGTTAACGAAAAGTTTCATGTCATTAGAAATTTCCCATAATAATTGCACAAGATGCAAAATGGTTAGTTTGGGTATGTTCAATGGATTTATGTTAACTAGAAGTTAATATTTCTATCAGGCTTGTAAAATGATTTTGACTTTGATGAGCATAAGTTTAGATGGATTGGATTAATTTGTAAGTCGATGGGATAGATATGATCTTAGTAGACAAGATGGAGTCAGAAGACATAGAATTCCTATCACATTATTGCTCGTCATTTATGCTGAGAGTTCGTCGAATTCTCAATCGGGTGATTTTTTTTTTTTTTTTTCTCTTCACCCGGTATCTTATTATTGTTGTTTTAATGGTAATTGTGAAGGGCATTGGACATGATCGAAATCTTGGCACACTGGACTCGGATAGACTCGTGGATCGTTCTAATTAGAGTAGTAAAACCCGGTGTCTATTTAAGGTTCTCTCTCTCTCTCTATCTATCTATCTCATTTTATTTTGGATAGTGTTCTTAATTGTCTTCTCGATTTCAGTGAAATCTACATTCCGAGGAACATATCGTGCCCTGTTTCACCGACTGGAAGCCCATTTTTGCGCTCTCGTTCGCCACATCATCCAAACCCAAACGGAAGAATGTCTTCTCCTATCTCCACCCCCCACACAACTTCAGGTTCATCTACGCCACATCATCCAAACCCGAACGGAAGAATGTCTTCTCCTATTTCCACCCCCCACACAACTTCAGGTTCATCTACCCCCCTTTCGGGCTATAATGGTGCCATTACGTACAACTCAAAACACTCAACACTTCTCCAAGACGGCTTCAAAATCCTGCAAAAGCCGGCAAATAACGGTTTCTACACGAATGGACCTGATTTTGCAGAATCTGGCCCCAACGTCTTCAAACAACTTGCACACAGCGAAAATGACGCCCTCAAAAAGCAGTTTGTGGGCCACACCTCCCTGTATCGAGAACCGTACGATGGCCAGTCGATTTTGGCCGATCAAGTGTCTCGACAGCTCCTTAGTCATCGTGTTAAAAGCAGTCCCGGCTCACCTCTCACCAGCCGCCCAATGGGTCAATGAGAGCAAGGTCTTGATCGGCTAAACTTTGAGGAAGCACAGCCTTGTTCTTAGGATCCATAGTGGAGAGGAAAATGTGTAGAATAAGGTTATGTCATTGGGAAGGTGAGCTTTTTTGATGGAAGTAAATGCTTGCCAAATTCTGTGCTTCTTTGTTTACTGCATACCCTTTTGGTTCAATGATAACTCGAATGATAGTACAACACTTTAATTTAATTTTATACTCTGATCCTTCCATCGTACAAAGGTGGACAGAACTCGATCGAACTGCACCCATCTCTATCGAAAAACAATTGGTTACGCTTCAGTTCACAATTTTGAGCGCAAAAATTGCACAAATCGAACTGAACTGATATATGGAAAGCCTATTGTCACTTGTTGCTTTGTACTGCTACTTTTTTTTTATTAAAAAATAAGGTAAAGTGCAATTTGGCCCCTACAACTAGGTGAAATGGACAATTTACACCGTAAACTTGAATAATAGCAAGAACAACCTTAATGTATTGATAATTGGCAACATGGCTCATATCGTCATATTTTTCATCAAAAATTAACATTTTTTTACTTGTTCATTTTTTTTCCCAAAATGTCCCTCACTGGATCGAACCGGACCAGACCGGTTCAGCTAATTCCATTCTGATTTTTTTTTAATCTTATTTCACGAAAAAGAGAAGATAGAAGAATAGAATTAAAAAAAAAATAACAATCAGGGTGCAATTAGCCGAACCGGTTAGGTCCGGTTCGGTCCAATGAGGGGCATTTCGAGAAAAAAAAATGAACAAGTGAAAAATGTTACTCTTTGATTGAAATTATGATGGTATGGGCCATATTGCCCATTATCAATACATTAAGGTTGTTCTTGCCTATTATCCAAGTTTATGGTGTAAATTACTCATTTCATCTAATTATAGGGGTCAAATTGTACTTTACCTCTAAAAAATAATCGAAAAGATCATTTAAACATGTTACGAGTGAGATCATAACGATATATTTTATGAATATTATTTTTTTTTGGGTAAGGCCCATGGTTAGAAAAGGCCCATATGCTTGGGCTTCATTTCCCACGTGCCAGTTCTCCTTCTTTGATAGACGTCACGTGCGAAACACAAACCGTACCCAAATCGTTGGGAAGGAAAAAATAATGGAAAATTAAAAAAAAAAAAGAAGTGAAAATCGGGGAATCACCCAGGCCATTTCTGAAACCCTAGCTCCGTCGTCTTCATCTCTGTCTCTGTCCCACTACAATCCTCTCTCTTTAAGCTTCATTATAATATTCTAGGTATGAGAGAATTTCTTCGCATCGTTTTTTGTTATTATTTTCCTTCTTTTCGTTTTTTTTTTAGTATATTTAGTTTGTCCGAGGTTTTGTGGTGTATTCTTTGTGATTCGAGTTTCATTTTGATTTATTTATTGTTTAAGCGGTTATTATGGTTTTTAGTGGATTTTGGAATGTCTTTGAAGATTTGTTTTATTGTTAATGGAGTTGGTTGTCTTTTCTGGTTCGGATTTAAAGATTATTCAAAATGTGAAGTTGTCCTATTTTCTGGGAATATGAAAAATCGATTAGATCATTTTAAGACGCGTATCTGTTTGTGGAATGATTTAAGCGACGGTATGAAGCTTTGGATTCTGTTTTGCTCGTTGTTTTGTTGGGATGTGCGTAGTCACTGTCACGTGTGATAAAAGTATTTCAATCTGATGTTGTAGAGAGCAATTTATTCTCAATGCATATATGTACTTTTCCACTTTTTATCTGTTCTTTCAACTCAAATCTGAATTTGGCATTTGGCTTTAGATGCAATCCTGCATTGAATACGACATCATGTTCATGTTTTTGGACATCCTTAAAGTATATTTTCATGATTAAAATATGGTAAGAAAAGTTCTCACTGTTTGATTGTTGACAGGTAGAAAGATTTTTTGGCTAACTTATCAAAATTTGTAAGAAATGAAAATATGTAAAACAAGGTGCACTTAAGGTCTAAAAAAAAGGCATTTGTCTGAAAACAAAGCCTTACTGGAAAATATAAAATAGAGAAAAAATTATAAAACAATTATAAGGAAACTTGTGCTATGTGGCCCTTTCAATTTCCTTAGGATGGAATTCCTTCCTGTTGTAGACGTTTCATTAGTTGACAAGTACACAAGAAAAGTAATATCCTTGTCAAAATAATTTCTCAATAGATAGCATGTAGATTTTGTGTTTCATGTCGAGCTTAGCTCCGTCAACAACTTGTAATATATTCATGATTACATAATGCACAAGGATTATGATGTTTTTTTTCCTCCCTCAAATGTCTGAATTATGACTTTTCTCTTGCTCAATGACATTAGGAAGTTGATGAAATGCTAGAAACTCCAGTGGGCTTAGTGCGCCTCAGAAAATATCATTTAAAACTGCATTTTCTTTGCAGTGCTGTAGGCTTGTTCAAGTGCATGTAAACGTTATTGTAGAGCAAATTACCTGCATATCAAATTGACAATTATTTTTTGCATGCAAATGCTCATAGGATTCTTTTCCCCCATCCACTCCCGTGATAATTAATGTAACATATACTGAAAAATGAATGTTAGTTATGTATGACATATATTTCTTCATAATGCAATTACTTTGGCGTGTAAATCTTACTTGGCTCGTTTACCTTCTTGTAACTATGCCCATTACTTCTTTTTTCTTTTTAATCTTAAAGTTGTATCCATTTGTGCAGATCAAGTATCAAAAAGAAGTCTTTAATTTCTGAGACTGAGGATAGCTTTCAAATTTTCCTTTTGTGATCCCAGGTACATCTCATTGTTTGTTGGTAAAGCATAGAGCAAAAACCCCAAGAAAGTTCAGCCTATGATAATTTCTGGATAAATGTCTGTGAGAATCATCTGATTAAAAAGCATACCTACCCAGTAAAGGTTTTCAACAAGGAGACTTTTTTATGACTTCGTTATTTTTCGAACTAGACCTACAAGGTTTTACTTCTCAGAAGGATCATAATAAATCAAGTGTCAACCTACAAGGTTTTACTTCTCAGAAGGATCATAATAAATCAAGTGCCAATCGTGAATTACAGAAAGTGCTATGGAAGTTATCAAACCTGAGGTTTGTTCCCTTAGAACATAATACTTCTCTTACATTTGAATATTCCAATCTTTTCATTGTAGGTTGTAGTTTGAGCGGTGGTAATAAGAAATAAGTTTTTTTTTTTTTTTTTTCCTTTAGTTAGATCTTAAAGGCTATATAGCTCAACGAGGACGTGTTGTTTCTCCTTGGTGTTTATTTATAGTTAAACAGACCTTATGGGCGTGACTTGTCAAAAACATGTAGGCATTATGGTACATTTGGTACTTTCAAGAACTTGTTTCCAAAAGATGGTGACAATTTAGATAGAACCGAAATGGAACTGGAGAGGGTTTATTGTTCCTTTTTCCTAAGATACAGAAAAGCAGTTTACTCATATCAAGCATTGACTATAGTTTCATATTTGCGGTTGTATTGGCCTTTTTTGTGGGACTCCTAGTTTTTACTTTGATTTTGTTTCAGATGAAGTCTTACATTTGGCTTCAAACTGCTGATGGTTCGATCCAACAAGTAGAAGAAGAGGTTGCTATGTTTTGCCCATTGATTTGTCGTGAAGTGCTTCAGAAAGGGGTGGGATCTTCCAAAAACTATGCCATATCTCTTCCACAACGAGTTAATCCAGCAATCTTGGGCTTAATTCTTGACTATTGCCGGTTTCATCAAGTACCAGGTCATTCTAATAAGGTCAATATTTTCTAATCGTTTTTTGATCCCCTACAACAATTATTGGCTGGCTTTGGGGATGTGAGCAACAAGCTGGTGCTATTGATTGTAGATAGCTAAAATTAATTTTGAGTTTTTTTTAGGAGCGTAAAAATTTTGACGAAAAATTCATTCGGATGGACACAAAAAGGTTGTGTGAATTGACATCTGCTGCTGACAGTCTTCAGTTAAAGCCTTTGGTTGATCTAACTAGCCGAGCACTTGCTCGAATAATTGAAGGAAAAACTCCAGAGGAAATCAGAGAAACATTTCATCTACCTGATGATCTAACAGAGGTGCCTATTGTCTAGGGAGAAATCAATGCTTAAAATGTATAATCTGTGTTATTGGTTTCTTATGGAGATATGATTCTCCACAGGAGGAAAAGTTGGAGCCCCTAAGAAATATTGCTGATGATCCTCGTATACGACTTTTGAATCGATTATATGCTAGAAAGAGGAAGGAGTTAAAGGAACGTGAGAAATTGAAGGTGATTATCTATTATCATTTTTGCTGCAATTTTATTGTGCGTCGATGATTTATCATTAGTAGCTGCTCTAATAAAGATGAATCAAGATCTAAAATCTTCATATGCACAGTAGGAAATGAATATTGCATATGTTTCAGAATGCTGAGACAGAGGAGGAGCATGTGGATGAGCGCTCAGTGGATGATCTCTTGTCATTTATAAACGGTGAAGACGGAGGTACTGGTGAACAAATCTTGTCCACTCTTAGTCTCTCTCTATATGTGCATGTTATGATAGTTTGTGATATTATTAGAAATGGCTTAACCGGAGAAACATTTATGGGATCTGTCAATGTGTTTTCTTCAAACTTCATAATCATTGTTTTCCTTACAAATGGCTTATTATCATTGGTTTAGCCATAATCTAGAGGAATTAGGTATCGTATTTTTTTTTTTGAAGTTCCTTCTAGACTCCTAAGGCTGTTTTGTTTACTTGGTTGGCGAGGGAGGAAAAGGATTTTTTGGTGGTAATTTTGGAGAATCTCGGTGAAAGGGTTTAGTATTACTGAAATGTTGTGTTCTTTGCGGAAAGGAGGTCGGTAACCATCTCTTTTGCATTGTAAGGCGGGTTGATTTTTTGTAGCCATCAGTTTTTTGGATTGGCTTTGGGTTGTGAGTCTTACTAAATTCTATCGGGCACTTTCTAGATTCATGTGGGTTGGTGATGATGTAGAAGCAGTCAATGTAGTCCACAGGTGCATTGGTTATCTGCGTGTGTCGTCTGGAAGAGAAACAAAATGTTGTTTGATTAGGAGCATTTGTAAAGTGCCTTTTTTGTAAATACTCATAGATGGCGATCTAGTTTTTTGCGTGTTATTTTGGAGAGTTGTGAGAATAAATGTTTCAACACTGAGGAATTGTGTTACGTGACTTTTGTTACCTTTCTCCCCCCTTTTCTTTTTGTTGTTTGAAGACATTTTATCCAATAACAGTGTATTTGCTTGATATCAAGTTTCTTTTTATGTATATAAACTAACTTTTATAGAAATATCTCTATGGCTTCTCGTTTCAAATTTTTTACTATTTTCATATTGTATGTCTTATCATGTGTACTATTTGATTGCGATGCAATTTGCTCGGCAGATTCCAAGGGAACCAAAGCCAATAAAACTAAAAAGAAAAGTCGAAGAAGAAAAGATCATCCAAAGGATTTTTCTTCCAGTAATAATAATGGTACTCATAGTAAGGTAAATATTATAACCTAACTTTTGTCTACTTTTGCTCAAGCATATTCCTTGTATGAAATTCATTAGTTTTTTATTTTTACTTTTCTTTTTTTACTTCTTTTTTCATTAATTACATCGGGTCTTTGCTTGTTGACTTCTGCCTGCTATTATTGTTTTAGGATTTTGATGCTCTTCCTTCTACCAGCCATTATGGCGAGGTTAGTGAAATTTTAGAGGCATCTTACATTGAAACGTTAAATTTGCAAGATTCTGCGGCTGCGAATTTTTCACCAAGACTTGATTTTGAAGATGGTGGTGACATTGATGATGACTTAGATCCTGCAATGCAAGAAAAACTTGACAGGTTATGCATGTTTAATGGGTTTTCCCTTCTTTATCTTCTAATTATGCTATCCTCAGCTTCTTGAGGGTTTTTATACGTTGGATTTGGCAAACACTCCTGGTCCCTTTACAAACATACCCTTTGAAGTGAAAACAAGATATCTTTTTTTATTTGGCACCAATCCTTCTAAAAGTATAGCTACAATTGAGTTTTCGTTATTTTATAAAAATTTGGCTGTACGTTTTATTAGTGAAGAAGGGTCAGTAATGGAAAATCCAAAGCGTCATGTACTTAAGCTTTTTGGGGCTTTCTTGAAACTCTTGCAAAGTTTTGTTTGAATTTCACTTCAATTAATATTCACATTTAACGTTAACTATGTGGTGGAAGCAACACTTTGTTTCTCTCTTTGTACAAGATGAAGTTGAAGATAATTTGGTTACCAGTATTTGAAATATTTAATAGAATGTGCTATGTACATTCGCTTTGTCATTGCTTCCTGAGACTTCCAAATTTTGCTTGAATGCTATTGATTCAATGAATATAAACATTTAGCTTTAATTCGCATGTGGAGGCTATTACTTTCTTGGGCTATTATTAGAAACGTTTTTTTTTTTCTGAAGAAGATGAAGTTGAAGTAATTTTTTTTCCTCTGAATTCTAACTTCTCTTTAGATCCATTACAAGTCTTGTTCTGAGGGGTCATCTTTCATGCTGCAGGGAAGTTGAGGATTTTGCGCGAAGACTGAATTCCGATTGGCCGGAAAGAGTGCAGGAATTTTCGTCTCCGGGCCAAGAAAGAAATTTTGTTCCAGTAACAATGAATGGCCATGGTTCCACCCACAGATATTCAAGTATGTCCTTTATATTCATTTTACTTTTCTCAAAGCTTGGAAAGAAATGGATGTAAAGGCTCGAATTTCCATTGTTGAACTCATAAAAAACTAGTCTATTTCATGCATAGCTTCAAATTTGAATATCTTCGTTCTTTCATAAACAGGTTTGGATCGAAGGTAAAGAAGTCCAAATGCAAATTTTTTTTTTTTTCAATTTTTTGACGGAAAACAGTGGCATGATTGGTTTGGGGAGGATGCCAGGCCAGGTTCTTGTTACTGTCAAGGACTCGATTCGGCAAATCTGGGTATATCTCTATACTTTACGCACCCAAACTGCACATTTTTGTTCTGTGAAAGAAGATAAAGATAGAGAGAATCAAAGAAAGAAAACCCCAATCACCAGAATCCTCCTTTCGTCACCCCCATTTGATTGCTGTTGATCTATCTCTTCTCTGTAATTGGGTAGGATCTGTAAGGTCTTGAACTGACAGTTCACAAGAATTTTGCTTCTGTTTTTTGTAGCTCAAGTTTTGTTTTTTTTAGGTCCTGGAAAAGTGTTGTCTGAGCAGAAGATGATGATCTGTTGTACAAATGCAGTTGCTTAAATCGATGAACTAAAAATAAATCACTTTAATTTTACTTAATTTAAGTATTTGTAAGATTTAAATAACTTGACATTATCAGTTGAAAATTGTAGTTTATTTTGTAACATTGCATGTGATGGATAATAATTTCACATCTGTTAAATTTTAAACCTCTCAACATCGTTTGGGGTTGCTTATAAGATAATTATAGTCCCATCTACTATCTGATAAATTAAAATTCTACAATTTAGGAGTGAAAAATATTATTTTTGAACATTTATGCAACTCTTAGGTTCGTTCACATGTGATGTACTTGCGTTTTATCAAATGCAAGTGTATTTTTTCAAAAAATATTGTAGAAAATATATAAGCAATCTAGGGGTGAGCACGGTCCGGTTTGGTTCGGTTCAGTCCCGAGCCCGGACCGAGGATTCGGGAATTTTTTCCCGAATTCCAGAACCGTTTAGTTTAGTCCGATCCCGGTTTCTCCTACCCTATTTATGATTAAAAAAAAATAGTAAATCAGATTGAATCACACAGCAAAACGAATACATCGAGGCATCCGAAGCTTCTTCCTCAACTCCTCCTTGTCGATTCGTAGCCCCGAGAGTCCACACCCATTGAACGACTCGATCACCGACTATCTCGCCAGAATCGGAATCGAATCGCCAGTGCCAGGAGACGTCGACGTTTCCATATTCCTTTCTTCCGTCACTTTTCCCTTCGGCCCTTGCTCGAAGAATCAAATAAATCTGTTTGCAGAAATCAAATTTAGCTTTTTGTTTATAGTTTCAACTGGTGTCTGAATAACACTGAGAGAGCAGAGCACTGAGCAGTGAGCACCGAGGGCAAGGCGAGCGTAGAGGACAGTGAGGAGGGACTGGGGTCTAGGACTGGGAGCACTGAGCAGTGAGCACCGAGGGCAAGGCGAGCGTAGAGGACAGTGAGGAGGGACTGGGGTCTGGGACTGGGAGCACCGGAGCAGACACGATTCGGTACTGGAGCACTGAGCAGTGGATTTGGGAATTGCTGAAGTGAGAGTGCTTCCTTCAGCAATTACTCTAAATCTGAAAATTAAATTTTTTTTTAATTATCGGTCCGGTCCCCATTTTTTGGGATTTCCGGATATGGACCGTGGACCGAACTGAAATTGGTGGAAAATTTGGAAGGAGGACCGAAACCGATAGATTTAGGACCAAAATCGTAGAGCAGAGTAGCTCTACTTCGGTAATGCAACATCAATAACTTAGATCATAATACATATGAACAATGATCATCCAATTTTCAAACTAAGTAAGATAAACCCACTCTGTAAACTAAGTAGAAAAGGTCCCTGTGCCATAGATGTCTGATTGGTGCATATATACTACAGTTGACATTTTAGATAATTTGTGTGTCAATGATCTCCATCGTGTGTATGGAAAAAAAGGAGTTTAATTTAAGGCAGTCGTGTAACTTATTACCAAATTATTTTGAAAGAACATATACAAACCGTCTTTTTTTTTTTAATGCTGTAGGATTGTTTAATCTTTGGAGTTTGCAGGTGTTTATGATTTGTCGTGTTGAGATTCAGATTCACTGTTTTAACCATCCTGTTTAGTTTCGAAATAGAGGTTCTAAATCTTTGTGGATGAACACACCAAACTAGTTCGTAATTTCTCTGTTCGGTCTCTCTGTCTCTGTTTCCCATTTCTCTCTTTCTCTCTCTCTCTTCCCCGATTACCCTTTACCAGATGAAAGAGAGATGCTACAATAAAATCCAATTTTAGCCAAAAAAATTCAACTTTTGAAAAACATGACCAAAAAGTTGTAAGACACAGGGAAGCAACAAAGAAGCTTGGAGTGTTGAAAGATGGAATCTTCTAATTGAGATCTTAGGAAGTAGGAGATACACAGAAGGAAGAGGGGTGAAGATGAGAAAAAGGTGAATGCATTGGGTTATTGGGGGAAGATAAACTGGGAAGAAAGAGACAGAGAGAAGGGGGGAGAGAAAGGGTAATCATTAAGCAACTGAACCATCACCAACCGGCCGGTGTTCTGTACCAGAAGGCACAATCTCAGTGGGCCGTTACTCAGCCACTCTCACAGACCGCACCAAAAATGAAAACCGCCCCCCGCCGCAGCATATAGAAACTCGCCGTTTATGTAACTCTAAGGCGAAGTTGGCGTTGTCTGAAGAATTGTTAGCACAAACGTATATACGATCGAGATCGTTGACAGAATCAATGATTTAGGAAAAGCATGCTAAGCAAGCCTCAGAGCAGCACCGATACAGCCAATATTGAAGTCTTGGACGGAGTGGAGACGTAAAGACAAAAGGAGATGAAGAATTGGAAGAACAATTGTAGGATACGCTGGGCTAGAGAACAACCAAGTCGAACCGAGCTTGAAAATATTCTATATCACTCCGCCATTTTTTCTGTAATTACAGAAAAAATAACTGAACAATATTAACAATTTACTAAATACTCATTTCATACTCCACTTTTAACGTATGATTAAAATTTCAATATATAATTATCTTAACACAAATAACAATGATAGTCAATCTCACTAACCAGAGAAAGATCATTCCTTCGTATGATTGGACAATGATACTTCAAATATTGTTTATCAATCTAATGATGTATATGGAGAGACAACAAGCTAGATTAATCCAAACATTGAAGAGATGAAGAGATTTATCATTGATATTAGCAAACACAATTAACATAAAAACTGCTAAAAAAAAAAGGTTAAGTTCAGTCTTTAACTTTATTCTCAGTCTGAGTGTAATATTTTTCAAAAGCTCTGGGAAGACAAACAGGCAACAAAAACAAGAAAAGATTACACGACCAGAAAACCATATTAGCCATAGCCAGCCCTCTCCCAACATACACTCTTCTTCCAAAACCTTCTGCTTCCTTCTTCAAAACTCAGTCTGCAACCACTCGATTATCGTCAGAATCCTCATCGAGTTATAGGCAACGGGAATCAAAACCTTAATCGGCAGAGAAAACCTCTCTATAACTTCTTCCATGAAAATCTGGCTCGCCAGAAGAAAAACATGGGGTGAAGCTGCTTGTATGCCTTGTTTGTCGCCTAGTTGAATGCCTTCTAGAATATATAAGATGGGAAGAAAGAGGCCGATCAGGGTACCCAGCAGAGAGTAGAGAAAAAGGAGCTTGGTTTTGGAGGTGAAAATGGAGGATTGGGTTTGGGATTTGCGAGGGGGAAAGGCTGCTTTGGAGAGGAAGAATGTGTAGAGAAAGAAGGATAGAGAGAAAGCGAGGTCCAGTGGGTAGATTAGGCCACTTGCAGCGAAGATTAGGACGACTGCGAGGGCGTTTAGCTGCCGGAAATAGAGGAAAGTTGAGTTGGTTTTTCCGGAGGTTTGGTGAGGTTTTGTTTGAGGTGGTTCTTGATCGTCCGGGAGGGTAGTTTCATGGTAGGTTTGACCAACGCCGCCTGACATATTTTTCAGAGAGATTGCAGAGATTAATCTTCGACGAAGAGAAAGTAGTGAAAATGGCAAAATGATGTGGGGTATGACAGGGAGAGAGAGAAATCGCAGAGATGGAAGTATACCGAGAGGGAGAGAGAGTATTGAAGGAGAGGTTGCAGAGAAGGACGAATGAAGAGAAGAGAGAGTGGGAGGGGAGAGAGAGGATACGTGGCATTTAGGAAAACGTGGCAAGTTACAGAGAAGGAATGGAGAACACGTGTCGTTAATATTTTAAGGAAGTGAGAGACACGAGAGAGTCATCTTATCTTCTTGTGTTTGTCAATTGCTTTACTTTATATAAAATATAATTAATTATACAATTCAAATTTCTAATTAATAAAAAAAATAAAAAAAAATTTAAATAATAAAAACTATATTGATCCTCCTGTATATAATATTATTTGGCTAAATTGTAATTTAGATAGATTATAAAAGAAACATTAGTTTTTCAATTGTCTTAACAATTTAAACTTTACTTTATTAACGCACTCAATCACATTTTTCATTCAATGAATTGTTTTAATCAAGAACGAGCTAATTTGGTTTCCTCTTCGAAACCCGAACCTTGGATTCCAGAACCGAACCCGAACTGAACGATGTTTCCCAGTACGATCCAAGTTCGGCTCCAAAGTTTTAATTTTTCTTAAAAAATGTTATTTATATTTTTAATTATTTTTGAATCAAAGATTTCTGAGTTTGAACAGAATTTTGATCAGTTTTCAGATCTAATATTTGACTCGTGATCCAATTCATTTTTCATGAATCTTAAAATGTGAAACTGAAACCAGACTCGACTCGATTCTTGAAAGTCTAAATTCGTGAGGTGGGTGTAAAACTAGCCCTAACCGCATGGTTATGTTAAACCACAGTTCTGATCTGATTTTGTCCACCCTTAATTTTAAATTTCTCCGAAGATTTATAACTTGATTTTTAACTATATCAATATATTTTCCATCGCTCGCTTGACATTTATCCTGCAAAATATACTACACTAATACGTTCTCACATGAATTTTATTACAATATTTAAAAAAAAACCAAGAAGACAAGATCATATTCATTTAAACAACGTAAAAGAAGAATTAAAGAATAAAAAGAAGAGCTAAATTCATAAAAAAGAGAAAGTGGGCAATGTTTGTATCACAAATCATCAGGCCGTGAAATGAGCAGGGCCTGCATTTCAGGCAACTTACGTTTCACATTTTCTGTTGAATTAGCAGAAGTATTTACCTTGGGGCCCCGCCACGGCCAGCACAAGCGTCTGACCTTTCGATTCTGCCGCTCTCTGCTCTCGGCTTCTTCTAGTTGTCTTGTTAATTCCTCCGCCCTTTCTCGGAGCACTGCAGCCCGGCTGTCTGCTACCTGCAGAGACTTTTCGGCTGCTGCCTGGGCTGCCATGGCTGCAGCTACAAGTTCTTCTTTCAGCTGCAATTTCCCATTTGATATTTCTAAGGCGGTCTTTGTTTTCTCAAGCTCCTGTTTCAAAATGGCAACCTAAACAGTTCCAATACAGTCAGATGGTAGTTCATAGGAAGGTCATGCTCATTTGTGTGGGTAGAGAGGGGAAAGAGAGGCAGAAAATGACCCATTATCTCTGAATCCAGATAAGCTTTTACATGCATTTGAAGTTTATGCTACCTCATATTATATGAAAATATGAATTTGTTTCCAGTGATTCAATCATATAGATTGAGGCAGGAGAATATCGATTTCTAAAAAATATATATGTATATTGATGTCTTATTTTTATAAAGAACAATGCTAACTTTAGCATCTAAATTTATAATCTAACTTTAACATTTGAAGATTTGTATAATAACTAAAAAAAATTATAAATAGTTAAAATAGAAAATAAACAACAAACACTTCAGAAGATAGAACTTAAATGAAAAATTAAAAAGTTAACTTAACATTACTATATATAAACATGACTGTCAAGTCGGCTTGCATGAACTTCAACCAAAATGTTAAACTCCCGAGTTAAAAATCAAGAAACCAAAAGACCAGAGAGGACTTGAACTTGGGAAGCCACTAGGGAGCACCAAGGTTTACCAATTGAACTACCCTCTATATTACTTTCATTAATATAAACCACCATCTTTATAGAAAAACAATAGGAAAAGTTCAATTTAACCCCCATCGTATGGGATCAATGGTCAATTGACCCCTAACGTTTATTTTTTATCCAATCAACCTCTATCGTTGACGTCGTTTGCAATTTGACTCCTGCCGTTCAATTGTCTGTTAAATCTTGCATGTGCAGAGCACGTGCTCTGTCAAAATCTTAAATTACCCTTTTTCCTTTCTTCTTCGTCTGCAATTATCTCTCCACCATTGATGCACTGTAACACCTTTGTCTCTAAGACGTCCATAAAGAGCCAAACACTCCCAGTAAGGCCTCCTCTTTCACATTCTTTCTCAGCCAGTCTGACATCCCCATCTGCAGCCCCTCCTTTCTTCTTGAAGCTCCTGAAGACGCCGTTGTCGCCGAATCTTCCGTCACCGTTTCAATCTCGTACATCTCGAAGTTCTTGTTCCTCGTTGGGTAGTATTTATTAAACCAGCCAGTCACACTTCCAGTCTCCTTCTCCGGGAGTCCCACGTCAATGAAAACTCACTGGAGATAGCTCTCCAACGAGTCTCCGATCAAGTCGGGAAGGTAACGAGTTCTCTTGAAATATTACCGGGATTTTCCCGATGCTACTCTTGGAGGCTCAAGAAGCACGTCTTCCAGATTGTTTAGAGCTTCCTTGTTTGATTCTCCAGCGAAGCATGACCATTTTTTCTCATCGCCATTACAGTGGAACCAAGTCGCTTCAGATACACGTGTTTATAATTCGGTAGATGGGGAAACGCCGGCATCTGCATATTACTCTCATCTTCAGAAATTCCAACAGCAACGATGCCGCCTAATTGTAGAGCTCGGTCGATAAACTCCGAAGCTACCGAAAAGTTGTCCGTGAAAACAAAGTCTAGAGCTTCACTTGGTACTTCTCTTTGTTGCTCTACGTCACCAATGGCGATAAAATCGACCATGTTATAACCCATTTTTTGAGTCATGCGAATACCTTCGACATTACGAGAACTACTCAGAAAAAGTGCTTTTTCTCTATTTTTCAGAAGACCTTCATTGGCCAAATAATGTAAGAGCAAGGGCAAGAGCTCGAGATTCACAGCATAATTAGAAATGCCATTGAAATGGCTGGAAGCTGTGAAGAATCCATCCTGAATGGATCCTAACCAGGGGAAAGATACGACAAACAAAGCGAAAACCGCAAAACGAGCAAAAAATCTCAACGCTTGTGAAATGGGAACCTTAACCACCAAATTATTGGCCTTGCCGGAGTAAAAAAACAGCCGGCCTTTACATATCCACCTCGCAAGAAAGAGAGAGAGAACTGTTGCTGGCGAAGAAGGGGAAAGGAATAATTTAGGGTTTTAGCAGAGCACGTGCTCTGCACATGCAAGATTTAACAGACAATTGAACGACAGGGGTCAAATTGCAAACGGTGTCAACTATAGGGGCTGATTGGGTCAAAAATAAACGTTAGGGGTCAATTGACCATTGACCCCATACGTTGGGAGCTAAATTGAATTTTTCCCAAAACAATACGAAGGTTGAATGATTGAGTGCATTAAGAAGAGAATAGTTGAGATCCACAATGTAATTATCATTATTCCAAACCAACATCTGCAAGACATATTTCCTTAATGGCACTATGATGATATCCAACTAAATCTCCGGGAGAATTCAGAAAGTTTTAAATGGAAATTCAAAAAAAAAAAAGGAATCTAAATCAAATAAGAAGAAACACTTACCACCTTGTCACGTTCAATAACCTCACTTTTTCCTAATTTAACTTCTAGTTCACAAGCTTCCCTCCACCTGGCAACCTCTGTTTCTGTGTCCTTTATTTCCAATAGAAGTTCATCAACCTTAGCATTAAAAAGATACATACTATTATGAGAAAATATTTGTACTAATAGAAATATTTTCAAGGTGAGAAATAATGAATGAGAAAGTAAAGCCAGCTACATTTTGCACCAAAACCCTCTCTCGATCTTCTAACTCCTTGATGTACAGAAAGTTCTCTTCGATTCTTTGAGTTTGTTTTTCACATAGACTTTGTAGGCGCTCTGTGTCTGACCTGGCGTAAAGAAGATTTATTGGGAAAAACACATGTTATCAGATTGCTTAAACAAGACTGCAAACTATTAATAAAATATTATACCCAAGTTAGATTAACATGCTCTGCTTCCAGTGTTAATTCATCATCCCACAGGATATTTTTAACCCCTTTTGTTCTTTCAACCATTCGTTCTTCAGAATATTATTCTCGGAAGGAGTATATAGATTTAATTAACTGAATGTTCAACGATAACGTAACACATTATAGAATCTTTCACCGTCTTGAAAATTTAGGAGGCAGCCAAGCTTTTCAAGTAAAAGCCATCAATTTCGTGCAACTTTTCATTGTGTTGCGTATAAAACATGCAGACTAAACACACATTTAAGCATACTCATTACAAATATTCTCCAAAGAAAATTCTGATATTTCCTCGCCACAAGAAATGACATTCGATGGGAAAACAATACCTAGATTCATCCAACGACCTCCTCAGTTGAGTGATTTCAAAGCGTAAATTCTTCATTATTTTCTCCACAGTTGAAGCCTGATAAGAACAGCTACGAATATTAGAACTAATTATATCCAAAGATTAATTTTTTTGATGTATGCATGAGTAGTTGACAGCATTCATTGCCATTCTCTATTTCATACATCTACTGATAACACAAATACAGTTACAGCTTCTTATGATTAACCTTTCATACTTCTGCGGAACGAAATAATATGCTAAGTTGTTTGGTGAGAATACCACAAACTTTACTGCGTAAAATCTTTTGGTTGATGCATCACTTCTTGACATGTAGTAGATCCATCATACTAAACCAAATTTACTTATGTTCCTTAACTAGTAGACTTCTGCTAAATGTTAAACGATAAAGTAGGAAGGGTAATCCAGTATCTTTGATCTAAAACATGAAATGTACTAATCTTAACAAATGAACCCAAATAAAGAAAAAGTTGAGCATACCAAGCTGATAACTTCTTCTTCACTTTCACTATTATCAGACTTGGTCTCTAAATTAGCACCAGATTCTTCGACCTTACTACCCGCATTAACTCCGGCAATGTCTACAGCCTGCTCATAATTACCACTACCCATCATAAATCCAAACCCAACTCTCTGCAACCCCCTCTCAGCAATCTGCAAAAGGGCCACCCTCTTCTGCTCAGGATTCCCCTTCAACCTATTTAAACTCTTTTCTACAGCCTCCTTCTCCACCAGAGCAATTCGGAGCAGACTGTTAATATCACGATTCTCCTCCGTCAAACTCACCAAACTACTCTCCAACTCTCTTTTCTCTTTCTTTCTGAGCTCTTTGTACTCTTCCATCTTCACCTCCACCATCCTCGCAAGCCTGTCCACTTCCGCTACACCAGCTGAAAGTGGCCTTAATTCGTCATCCATTTTCAATCCCAACTTCATTTCCTCGCTTTCTTCTCCACCATCTTTGACTTTTTCTTCGCAGATTCCTTCAATTACCCTCGTCAAGCAATCCTTCGCTGAAACTAGTGAATCCAGACATTTATTCAAAACTTCTTTCTTCTCTTGCCTCTCATTTTCCAATTTATCGACCCTTTCCTTACAAACCTCCACTTCGTTCTTCAATTCCTCCTTCTCCTTCTCTTTCTCATCCAATCTTTTCGCGAACGCTTCCTCTTTATCTCTCAAATCCGCTTGAAGCCTCGAAAATTCACTTTGTACAAACTCCCTCTCTCTCCGAATCTCATCGATTCCTTTGACTAACTCCGCGTTTCGATTCACCTCATCATCTCTCTCACTCTGAATCTCAACCTTCGCATCCTCCAACTCTCTAAGCTTCGATTCGAGACTCCGATAGCCATCCCGGAGAGAGTCGAGCTCCGTCCGGAGTTCATCATGATCGCAAACCTGTCGAGCAAGAACCGAATCTGAGCAGTTAATTTCTGGTTCTGGTGAAATTTCGTGAAGACTTTCCATTGCCCATAAAGCATATAATGATAAAGGATTTTCATGGAGAATTGTGCGGAAAGAGAAGATGGATTTCGGAGCAGAGTGATTTCTCTCAAATCTACCAGTCAATGGGTTATAGAAGAAACGTAAGGACGAAGCATGAAGGTAGAACTGGTAGGTGAAACCAAAAGCTACGGCGCCAAACGTATATATTTATATATGTATATATAAAATAAAAGGTTAAAACCAATTTTAACTATGTGTTTAAGGAACAAAAAATTCTAACAACAAAATTTTATAACAAATAAAATCCCAGCGAGGAGTTGATTACCCCCGTTCTGAATTTACGATAAGAATGGAGGGATGATCACCCCCATTGTAAATTTACTCCGCGAACGGGGGTTGATCACCCTTTTATTCTGTTCAGTGTTTACGTGACACTTTTTTCAGAAGAATTTTCTTGCTCAGAAGAATTTTTTCGGTATTAGCGACGTCGATGGATTCTGATTCGAGTAGATCAATTGATTTAGATGAAACAATAACGTGTGATGCCAATATAGACTAATATTCGTACTTCACATCCATATATGGTGATGTTTGGGCATTCGATCACCTAAAAGATAATAAATAAATAAAGGTGCAATCTAAGTCGAAAACTCTAAACGATGAGCTTTGAACATCGGTCGACTTGGAGGATAATGAAGTGGAAAACATACCGCTAAGGAAAGAAATTTTGATGAGATTTTATTTGGGAAAAAATTTAGTTCTTTAAAGGCAATTAGAGAAAAAATAGTATAATATACTTTGAATAATGGTTATGGGATCAGATTCATTAAAAATGAATCTCAGCAGCTGACGACAGTGTGTGAAGACAGATGTGATTGGCGACTACATGGTTCGAAGATGCAAAATGAGTCTACGTTTCAAATAAAGAGTTTCAACGATTCTCACAACTGTTGAAGGAAAATTGAGAATCAACATGCTACTACAAAATAGGTAGCAAATCATTATTTGGATAGGTTCAAAAGTCAATCTACGTGAGAAATTCTTTCCATTATCGAAACAGTGATGAATTATTTAAATGTTAACATTACACGAAGTCTCGTCAGAAGAGCAAGAAAGGAAGCGCGAAAACTTAATGAAGGGAATGGTGACGAATAATACAAGCTAGTGTGGTTGTACACAAAAGAAATACACAGATCAAATTCGAGTAGTACATTAAGCCTACAAGCTTACTTGGTGGGCTCTGCCGATAATAAGTCATGTGTATTCTAAAGAATGTATATGTGTATGGCTTCTTGTAAGATAGGTTTATTGTAGTGTGGTAAACTTATTATCTCTTTAGATGGTTATCATTTAAAGAACTCGTGTCCCGGGCAATTACTGACAGCTGTCAATATTAATGGCAACGATGAAATATATTTTGTTGTTGTTGCCAATGTGGAATCAGAGTGTATAGACTCATGGACGTGGTTTTTGACATTATTAAAGGAAGACTTACAGACTGAATCGGGATACGGATGAACATTTGTCTCGAATTGACAAAAGGTATAATGTATTTCCAATTTTTCTTTCAAATATTGAGGCGTTTTGGTAGTTATATTGTTTTATGTTGACTTTGTTTTTCTTTCAAATACCAGGGGTTGCTGCCTGCTGTGCAGTAGAAATTACCGTTAGCCGACCACCGCTACTGCCTCTAGAATATATACACAAATTTAAAAAATCAATTTCAGGGCAGAGTATATAGAGATGTAATGTAGAATGCGGTCAGGGCAACCACAACTTTTCATTTCGAGAGAAAAATGAGGAACCTATATAAGATTAACCTGAATGCTCACACATATCTTCGAGGCACAAACCCTAGATATTGGGCTAGTCATGCATTTTCTTCTATTTTCAAGTGTGAATTGAGATTAAATAATTTATGTGAGTCATTCAATTCAGTTCTATTACCTGTCAATGACAAATTGATTCTTACCACGTTCGAGATGATCCGAAAGTACTTGATGACTAGGATTGTCAAAAAATATGAGAAGTTGGCATCGTCAATAGACGTCTTGTGTCCCTAGATAAGAAAAAAGCTTGTAAAGCTAGAACGTGCAGCTCGAAATTAGAGTGTTATGTTTGCGGGAGCTACACAATTTGATGTCAACAACGGCAACGAACAATATGTTGTCGACATAAATACGTGTGTGCGCAACTGTTATAGGTGGGAGCTTATTGGAATCTCGTGTGTCCATTTCATTCGCTGCATTTATTTCATGAGACTAGCACTAGAAAATTACATTTATCAATACTATCACTGGGGAAATTATCTCCAGATGTACTTACACTTCATTCATCCCATTAGTGGCCAACACATGTGGTCGTCCGTACAAAATATGAAACAAATCATTTCACAAAAAAAAAAATGTCAACCTGGAAGGCCGAAGAAGAAAAGAGTGCAAGATACCGATGAGCTGCCAAATTCGACAATTACTAAGAAGAGCTCAATGATGTCGTGTGATATATGTCGGCGTCAGGGCATAATAGTCGCACTTGTCCTGACAGGGGATCCACTTCAGGCACTACTTTCGCTTCTGCTTCACAAAACACATTTATGGGTTTCCATATATTTGAGGGGACGCACGACAGAGGCAGAAATATATGACTATTTAGACTATAATTTATGTATTTATTATACTGTGTAATATATGTATTTTTTATAATATGTAATTTAGTGAGATAAAGTTGTAAAAATTGGCAGAGTTTCTTTTGTTTTATGACTCCCTCATAGATAACTTCAAACAATTTATGCATATTCAAATCACAATTGTATAACCAGCAGTCAGTTCTAGATAATTAAGTATCACTAAAGTACAATCAAAAAGTAAAGTACAACTATACACCACATAACATAAACTAAGTGACGAGCATAAACTAAAGTACAATCATACTACTCATAGCATAAACTAAAGTACAAACATAAAGTAAAGTATATAAAATGAAATACAAAACATAAACTAAACTACGGTGGGATATTGTTGTCACGACCCGACCTGACCCCAGACCGAATCCCGATGGATTAGGATCGATCCTCGATTAACATTCCCACTTGTATATCCCTCTCCGTTCATCTACAATAAATCTCATATTAATCAGATAAACGTTCATCACCAAAGCAATACAAGAGGTATTCTAAATCTAGTTGCTAACTTCTCCCTAACTTGTTAGAACTCTTATATATAGTTCTGATACCATACTGTCACCACCCGACCCGACCCCCGGCCGGATCTCGACGAATTAAGATTCTCGAGGTGGGAAATTTGAACAACGACTAAGACGACCACAACCTGGTCAACTAACAGACATTCCCTAAGTGGGAAACCTTCATACACAACATACACATCCAACTTGATATCCTGAATAAGTATATCATCATCAAACCAATCAAAAATATATATTTTCTAAATTGAAATATCCACATCATCATTCTCATCAACAGAATACTTATCAATCTTTACATTAGAATACTCTATCGGAAGTGTAAATAAAATAAATACATAAGTCACAATATGTGACTTTACAACCCAAAAGTCCTATGCCTCATTATACCTTTATTTTGCCTTGATTTTTCAGTACTGGTGAACGTCCTCGATATCTGAAAAATATAAATATTCACGAAATGAGTCATTGATCCAGCAAATAAATCCAACGAATAAAACAGTTAGCCCAAACCCTATCCACACTATCCAGACTCTTACGCCATCTTCCACCTAATCATGATTATTTTGAAATCATCATAAATCAAATATTGTTTTTTATTTGAAATCCATGACATTTATATAAAAATGCAGGATTTAAAACATC
This sequence comes from Begonia masoniana, assembly GCA_022432975.1. Taxonomy (NCBI): domain Eukaryota; kingdom Viridiplantae; phylum Streptophyta; class Magnoliopsida; order Cucurbitales; family Begoniaceae; genus Begonia; species Begonia masoniana. The sequence goes on from CM039509.1 coordinate 4,127,330, forward strand.
TTTTCAAACAGGTTTCCAAAATAGCAGTTTTAACATTCAAATTGACATGTCAAAAATACAATCCACTCTAATCATTGCATATGACTATCACACACACCTACACGTTCCTGGGCTTTCACCGGTAGGGCTGTAGGACTCACAAATTGCTGTCTCGCGAGGTTTAGGGACTTTCAACCCAAAGAGATGTTATACGTAAGGCTCCTAATATTTTCATAGTTATACTTATCGCACACAAAGAGCTGAGACCAGACCAATGGGTTCTTATGTTACCACGTCATTCATTCTTCCTCCTTCCTAAATGCATGCTTTAAAAACAGCTATAAAACAATTTTATGCATGTACAAAACATTCAATCACCCATGAATTGATATTTAAAATTCAATATGCTCAATTCAATGCAATTGACATTTAAAATCAATACCCAATTCAACGTAAATAAACGTTTTCAACACATTACCATTGAGTATTTCAATAAAATATTTGAACTTTCGCTTTTCATAAAAACAAGTTCATTTTAATCACTTTAACACTCAATTTCACTTTAATCATCTCAAACAAATCTATTATATTAATATCCAAAACAGTAATTGAAATCTATCTCCACCTATCAAGATAATAAAGTCCGATCTAACTATTCTAATCGTTAGAGATATTTACCGTATGTCGGTTCCACATCTTTAACCAAAAACCTCCACCAAGCTTAACGATTTCTATGCATAAACGCCCCATTCGACGCACTGAACAACTTTTCATAAAGAACGGATCGACGATTCGCACGTCAACCTCTTCTTTTTCCCCCTCTTTCCTCACAGTTTTCCTCCCTGTTTCGTCTCTGGTTTTTGCCCTTTTTCTTCTCTGGAGAATTCATCATCTCTTTCTTTCTCTCTCCACGTGAAAACACAAAAAGGCAGCCATCTTTCATCTTTTTCAATTTAACCGATCTTATCCTTTTGAAATAGTATTTTATTTTAGGTTAATTTACATAAAACCAATTTTTATCTAGTAAAATACTATTTTGCCCTTTACTTCTTGATTATTTACTATAAAACTAAAATTAATAAATCCTTAACCCTCATTAACTTTAATCTAATTCAAATTAGATTAGTTTTAACCTTATCCTCATTAGATTAGTTATAATCTAATTTTTTTTAATTTATATTAATCTAAAATCACATTAGTTTTTATCCGTAAAATTTCAAACTATTACATTTTTCTCCCTTAAGAAAATTTTGTTCCGAAATTTCTTTATAAGTTACTTCTCAAAAAGTTGGAGAATACATTTCTCAAACCTCACATTTCTGCTCAATTAGTATAGTCATTTCCTTCATATTCAATTACTTAAACATTTTCCATCCAAAATCCACAAAACTTAACCAATCCACAACCCAAAACATAACTATATTCAATCTACAATCCAACACCATAAATCTTTTCTCATAATAATCCAAAAGCAACCATAATCCAATCAAAACCAACATCAATCCTTTCATTTCAATTCCATGCTACAAAATATTCCAAAATCCTCTAAATTTCTAAACCAATTCATCCTCAATCCATCAAAGCATCACAAAAACTCCTTCAAACCATATCAAAATACTTTCACAAAACATACTCATTTCTCACGAAAACCACTATCTCAATAATCCATTAAATCCATAATTCATAACTTAATCATTTTCATAACAAAAAACAATTAACTCTATAAATTCAAAAATCCCAAAATATCAATCCAGCCACAAATCCAAAAACATATATTCATTCAATTTACTATCCAACATCCGCAACTTTTTTTTTTCATCAAAATTCCAAAAAAATCAAATCTAACAAAAACCAAAGCATTAAACTCTATATCCATAGCCACTACTCACAAAATTTCAACAACACTACTTTTCTCAATCACATTTCCCGTTTAACACTGGAGGTTTAGCTTTATGAAACCTCACCAACGACGTCATCGCAATAGTCTCCGTACTCTCAACTCTGTCGCTACTCTTTTGAGCAACGTTCCTCGTCACGATATATGTTAGAGCTATAATAGCTCTTCGCATCTCCGCAATCTCGTCATCTCAATTAACATTCTCACTTGTAGATCCCTCTCTGTTCATCTACAATAAATCTCATATTAATTAAATAAACGTTCAACACCAAAGCAATACAAGAGGCATCCTAAATCTAGTTACTAACTTCTCCCAAACCAGTTATAACTATTATATATAGCTCTGATACTATACTATTACCACCTAACCTGACCCCCGACTTCTCGAGGTGGGAAATTTGAACCAACGACTAAGACAACCACGACCTGGTCAACTAATAGACGTTCCCTAAGTGGGAAACCTTCACACACAACATACACATCCAACCTGGCATCCTAAATTAGGATATCATCATCAAACCAATCAAAAATATATATTTCATAAATTGAAATATCTACATCATCATTCTCATCAACAGAATACTCATCAATCTTTACATCAGAATACTCTAGCAGAATCGTAAATAAAATAAATACATAAGTCACGATATGTGACTTTACAACCCAAAAGTCATATACCTCGTTGTATCTTTACCTTGCCTTGGTTTTTCCATATTGGTGAACGTCCTCGATATCTGAAAAATATAAATATCCACGAAATGAGCCATTGACCCAGCAAATAAATCCAACGAATAAAAAAATTAGCCCAAATTCCATCTACACTATCCAGGCCCTTACGTCATCATCCACCTAATCATAATTATTTTAAAATCATCATAAATCAAATATTTTTTTATTTGAAATCCATGACATTTATATAAAAATGCATGTGGTTCGTATTTCAAACTATTTAAAATCTATCTAATCACAGTTTAAAGTCAATTTCTAGTCATCAAATAAATTCTATGCAATTAAAATAAAATGCAGGATTTAAAACATATTTTCAAACAGGTTTCCAAAATAGCAGTTTTAACATTCAAATTGACATGTCAAAAATGCAATCCACTCTAATCAATACATATGACTATCACACACACCTACACGTTCCCGGGCTTTTACCGGCAGGGCTGTAAGACCCACACATTACTGTCTCGTGAGGTTTAAGAACTTTCAACTCAAGGAGGACGTTATACGTAAGGCTCCTAATATTTTCATAGTTATACTTATCGCACACGAAGAGGCGAGATCAGGCTAATGGGTTCTTATGTTACCGCGTCATTCATTCATTCTTTCTTTCTCCTTCCTAAATGCATTCTTTAAAAATAGTTATAAAATTGACATTTAAAATCAATGCTCAATTCAATGTAAATAAACGTTTTCAACACATTACCATTGAATATTTCAATAAAATATTTGAACTTTCGTTTTTCATAAAAACAAGATCATTTTAATCACTTTAACACCTAATTTCACTTCAATCATCCCAAACAAATATATCCTATTAAGATCCAAAACAGTAATTGAAATCTATCTCCACCTATTAAGACAATAAAGTCCGATCTAACTATTCTAATCGTTAGAGATATTTATAGTATGTCGGTTCCACCTCTTTAACTGAAAACCTTCACTGAGCTTAACAATTTCTACGTCAAAATACTCCTCTCGACGCACTGAATAATTTTTCCTAAAGGACGGATCGACGATTCGCACGTGTACCCCTCCTTTTCCCTCTCTTCCCTCATGGTTTTTGTCTCTGGTTTTTGCCCTTTTTCTCCTCTGGAGAATTCATCTTCTCTTTCTCTCTCTCTCCACGTGAAAACACAAAAAGGCAACCACCTTTCATCTTTTTTAATTTAACCAATCTTATTCTTTTGAATTAGTATTTTATTTTAGGTTAATTTACATAAAACCAAATTTTGTCTAATAAAATACTATTTTGCCCTTTACTTCTTGATTATTTACCATAAAACCAAAATTAATGAAACCTTAACCCCCATTAACTTTAATCTAATCCAAATTAGATTAGTTTTAACTTTATCATCTTTAGTTTAGTTATAATCTAATTTTCTTAATTTATATAAATTTGAAATCGTATTAATTTTTATCCTTAAAATTTCAAACCATTACGTCGTCGTCGTCTCGCTCTATCCAATCCATTAGGGTTTTTGTCAGCTCTCTGTGGGACTCAGCTAGCTCTCTCTGTGTGACGGTGAGCTCCTTGACTCTGTCTATAAGGAACTCTAGTCTCTGCTCCATGTCCCACCTACTAGAGGTCTGGGGGGACAATGGTCATGCGGTGGTCTCCTCCGTAAGAACATCTGCGAAGGTGGAGGCTCCATGATCTCCCTTGAACACCCAATTCCCGTCAACTTCAACTAGGCTCGTCGACTTCAACTAGACTCATCTGAATCAAATGAAGCCTATCAAATACATCGCCAGATCTTTGTGCTCTTATCTGCTCTCCAATCGGTAGTTGAACCCGAGCTCGCTCGATGATTTTCTGAATCAACGTGTTGTACGGTAGATTCTTGTTGCATGTCTGATTGATCTCATACATGTGACCTAAAATCACGAAGTTAGAGTCGAACATCTTCCCATTGTACAGCTTCTCCATCACATAGAGATCGATGCAGCTCATGAGATCTCTATGTCTATCCCGAGGTAGAATGATGTGGGTTATCAAATTGTGAATAACCCGAGCTTTGACGTTCAAATCTCTAGATTTTGGTTTCACCAATCCTCCGATGTTGGCATTTCAATGAATTTTCCTAAGGAAGTCAAGTCCCTCAGCCGATATGAAAAAATCACAATCTCGGGAAGCATGGTAGCTTCTCTCCACCTCATTACCTTTTCCAGCAAACCCGAGCAATTCATTAACCGTCTCTAGACGTACAACAATCTATGTACTAAAGATGTACGTTAAACAATCTATGTACCTTATGACGACGGTGGCTGGTTTGTCGGAACGGTGGGTGATCAACCACCCGTTAAGGTTTGATTTGTTATATTTTAGATAGTTTAAGGTTTTGGTTGTTAAAAATTTTTGTCTAGGAGGTGTTTCAAATTAAACTCATACTTTGAGGTTGAAATTAGTTTTAACCCTAAAATAAACTAAGTTTACTCTCTGCTAATGAGCGGGTAGCCCTAGTACTGTAGCGGGCTCGACTTGGCTCGTTTTACTTTGATTTGAAAGTTGTCTCGAGTTGAAATTTTTTTTAGGCGAGTTTATTAGATTCGCCTCGTTAAGCTCGGCTCGTTTAAAAAGTTAGGCTCGGCGAGCCTTACTTTTTTATAGTTGGCTTGGTTGCCTCGGTCAGGTCATTTGTCACCTTAATTGCAAATGAATGACAATTAGATATGAGTCAACCTAGTTAGTACATGTATAATTTGTAATTATGCAACTCTATCAAAAATTTGTATTGATTTTTGTGTGATACTTTTTATTAGATCATTTAAAAAAAAATCATAAATACATGTCATTTTATACATTAATAAAATAATTTTGTTAACTAAAAAATAATTATATTTTAATATTATAATGATAAATAATTATTATAACTTTAATAAATAATTTTTTAAATATATATATAAATATATAAATATATATATATATATTATATTTATATAAATTGAAAATATTTATATATGTTTAGTTCGTTAGACTCGACTCGTTTAGCCGGCTCGACTCGACTCGTTTAGCCGGCTCGACTCGACTCGTTTAGCATTGGCTCTCAAACAAGCTTGGGTTGAATATTTTTTTTTTTGTTCTGTTTGTTAGGCTCAACTTGTTTAAATCGCTAGACTTGGCGAACTAGATTTACTTAAAATATTCTAACATTAATTGCACCAATCATTGTTTGACACGTTAGCGAGTATTTTAGACTAGTAAAACAAGATTGTAGAATTAACATTACTCATAAAAAAAAAAAAGTAAAATAGGTTTATATAATGATAGTAGTTGATTTCAAATTATAATGTAAATTTAGACACTAAACTTAGTATTAATGTAAAAAAAATCGTAATATAATTTAATTGACGAAAAATTAGAAAAATAAATTATTTATTTATTTATTATTTAGTGGTGTCACAATAATATGTAATATAAAAATTAATAATAATTGGAGTGTATGCTTTGAACACTCATTAGCAATGTTAACTTGAGAGGGAATAAAGTAGATGGATTTTAAAGAGATTAAAGAAGACAAATGAATAAATAAATATCCTTTTTATTTGGTACACATTCAAATGAGAAGCCGGACTCAAATTCAGCTCGTAGACATTCGAAGAACAACACGAATCTAACTCGATTCGGTAAAAAATTGAAGTGGAAAATGAATCAATGAATATCGTTTTTTTCACTCTTCCGAGGTTAATATGAAATTAATAGATCACTCTTGTCTGCTCGATTTCTTAAGCACCATATGGCCGGATTCGTCCTTATCGAAGATCCGTTCGATCAACTCGTCCCAAGTTTCTCTCAACTTGCTTATTCTCGAGGAGCCAACATGGGACCCTTGGCTAGAACCAGCCGACTCATCTCCTTCATCGGGCTCGGGGAAAGTTCCATAGGGAGAAGGCAAATATGCATGTGGGACGGCTAAAGTGACAGCCCTGTGTAATGCAGCTTTGTGCTCTTCTTTGTGTTCTCTTGCTAAGGTCTCCCGCCTCTCCATTCTTTGACTCGCGGGAATCTCAGTGACGTTATACTTTTCAAACATTAGCTGAAGATAGCCAAAAACGATCAATCATATCAATGAAAATACGAAAAGTTGATATTTTGAGGATTGGCATTCGATAGCAAATTGCAAGTTTTACCAAGTAATTCGTAGAAAACTCGATCACTAAGCGTAGAATCTCAAACGATACAAATGCATGAAGACTAATTAAACGATATATTAGCTAAACTTTTTTCGATGAGTAATTTTTTGTGAAGTAAATAAAAAGTTAATGAAAAATAGAATTTAAAATTCAGTTTGCCATTCGCGGGCAAAAACCCGTCTTCGGTATAAACATGAAAAAAAAAAAAAGGAAAAGATGATGCAGATGGAATAAGTAGTAAATTATAAACAATCACAGCAAAGAAAATGTGATTTAAAAAAAAAAAAAAAAATCTCACTTGCAATGCCCTCTGCGCTTCCCTCTCTATCCAGATGATGGCATGATCAGAAGTTGCATTACAGGAAAGAACAATGTGTTCGAACCTTCCATCCACCGGCACTGCCGTCTTCACAACCGGTGGAAACCTTCCGACCCTGCATCACCATCATATGATATCTGAAAGCTTGTTACTAAGTTATACCATACACAACGTTAAAGTTGAGTAACTCAAATTTTCTTTTTTGAGTTGAACCGAGAAATTTGTATTGTGGATCTCTTTTACAGAATTCGTATTAACGTAGAAATTGTTAGAATTCAATTATCCTAATTCATTTTGGATCAGGTCAATGAGTTCAGATTATAAACCTCTTTTAGGACTTTGTTTTGCTCTGTAAATATATAAAAAATATAATCACAAAACTCGCAGTTATAATTTGATCTTTTTACAAAAATAGTTTTTCGCGTTAAATCTCACAACTCATTATCGTTTTTTTTCTCTTCATCACGTGTTTTTCAAACGCTTTCTTGTAATATGATGTTTTTGATGTTTCTAAAAACCAAAAACCCATTTTAGAGAAAAATTTATACCATCCACGGTTTGGAAATGAATCGATAGTCTCAGTTGTACCTGAAGGGCTTTCGTTCAACAATGTGGTAGAGTCGGCCCGGAGCATAAAGCCTCCTTGGATCTTTGATCTTCTTCCCCTCTGGTATGCAAGTATCTCGCATGCACCTTAGGCAAAGTATGCATGGTAAACTAATCCACCAAAGAAGAACTAGCTTTATTAAATATTCAGTAAATACTCGGAAAGAAAAAGTAAAATAATCCGTTTCTCAAGGGCTACACACTGATAAAGGGTTGTCATTAAGCACTCAACCTTACCAGAAAAGCGACTTAAATATGTCTTCCAAAGGCGTGGCCGTCCTCGGTAAGAAGTCATCCTGTCTCGGAGACATTATACTAGTTAGTTTGAAATAAAAACATTATTGCTTCTACTAAGATAACCCAGAAATTGTCACATAGTTTTCAAGAATATACAACATATTCTACTTCATATTCCGGGAAGTTATTTTTGTAAATCGATTAAAACATTAAATCTCTTGTCAAATTAGTAATGTCCATCATTTCATCTGTAGAATCTTCAGTTCTCTCAATACAATATTGTTCATTTTTGTGCCGGAACCCGCATGAATTTGTTTTTAGGATTATCCAAAAATACGTTTTAATTAGATTGAGAGGAGAATTCTACTTATAAACTATGTATTTTTTACTCGCCCAACTAATATGGGATTGTGCACCTCTACAGGTATGGACTGATCCCTCACACTTTGATCGTCCTTACCTTCACATGACATGTTGTCATGTCATGCAACAGTAGCCAGTTCACTAAATCCATTTGCAGGGGGAAGCCAAGTGAAGAATAAATCACTTGCATAGATATTCAACTGTGGCAAAACCTTTTCCCCCATTGTTAAAGATGTTGGTCATTAGAGAAATTATGCATGCAATAAAGGGACTAAAGGAGGACTCGAATAAATGCATTTAAATCTTCCACTCATAATCAACAAACAAACTGGAACTACAAAAATTGAAAACATTAGTCAGCTTCTAAAATGACTTCTATCCATGATAGCTTAACTCTTGAAAACGAATTATAAGATGGTAAATCCTATTAGCATACGATATGTTCGATATCCCTCTTTTTATGTTCGCTTATTATTGGCATTAAGAGCTTAATAATAACGCTCAAACAACATAAGACCAAAAAAAGAAACGAGATCTAGATCATTGTAATATACTTAGCATGAAAAGCGTAGACTCGAAAAAATAATAACCGTATTCCGGTAGGCTGTGGATGGAAGGAAAATTCTTCTAAGGGAGAGCTTGCTCACCTCTCGAATAGTCTATCCTATCGTGTTGTTATTGTTACTAATTCACTAGTATTTTCTATTAAATCAAGGGTGTGCAGCAGTGTTTTCTATTGCACTTACAGCATACTTTATAAGTCACTAGACTTATCTCACAAACTATGCCGTGGGAAGTAAAACAAAGAGTAATTACGAGAACTTGCCTGAAGAATAACCGAGTTGATAACATCGGCATAGCGGACTGCCAAGTTCAAGGACATGCACCTCGCAGGTGCAATAGCATAGCATCGGATCCTCTTTCGGTCGATTTTTCCCAATTTTTCCCGATTTTGTGCTACCACCATTGTAAGTAAGGCGGCTACGCCTGAGCCAAGGGAATGACCCGTGAAAGTCAAAGTATAATTTGGATATTTCTTCACCAAATCAATTAAAATATCGTGCTCTGCATCCATCACCCACCCGGCTGCCTTTAGAAGCCCATTATGAACATACCCCCCATCAAATTTTCTTTTGCCAAGCTTATTGTCGAGTAAAACTGCATAATCACTCTCCTTCGCCAAATTAAGACCTCTAATGGCAAGAACAATGTCGGCATGCTTGTGGTCGATGTATAATAAGTATGGAGGAGCTATTCCTTGTGTATCTTCATATGTTTTTTTCAAAATCAAGCAATCTAGATTGATTCCATATCCATCTGCAGGCTCCCAAACTGGGTGTCTAAGATCATCTTCATACACAGCAAGAATATATCGACAGAGACGAGGAATGGGCTCAAATTCATCGGCAGTGGCAACACCCCATGTCTCGCTATCATGGCCTGCTGTGTGGAGGCATCGTTTCCAAGCCCATCGAGCACATGCCAGACAGTAGACACACTCAAGAATAGGCAGACCACATAGAATCGACATGGACGCCTATAGTCTAAGCATGTTACTAGAGAAAGCAGAAGACTTTAAGTAAAACACCTAGAATTAACCAATGGCTGAAAATCTGTCGATGAAGGAATGTCGATGAAGTGAGGGTTAAACTGAAGTTCTAAAGGGAATTTGAAGTACTAAAGGGGAATTCAAATGAATATGAAACAATCACCAGCTTGAATCAATGTTCTTGAGGTTTGCAGATGGGATCTGGATAATAATTCAAAACGTGAACTGGGAATCAAATTGGGTAAATTTAGAAGCAAGCACTATATGATTAATTTCAATAAAATCAAATAGTGATAAGGAGGATGAAAAGATAGCAAGGACTTCACTCCGATATAAGACAAATCAAAGTGCAAGTAAGAATGAATGCCAAATCAAGGTACAAAAAAGAGCAAAAACGCAGAAAACAAAGATTCTACAACAATGTGAGATCAAGAACCATGGGAAGGTAAAGGAACCTCCAAAAAAACTGAAATTTACAGAAACTTAGGACAATATTTAAACAAACGAAGTACATTGGCCATCAGGAGAGAATTTTCTCAGCATCAAAATACTTTTACAAGCAAGTGATCACATATCCACCTCAAAAAGGACGAAGAAAACAGAAAGCTATTTCACAAATAATCACAAGACCTGAAAGCTAAGCCCACAGTTTTAGCTTCCAGGCAGAAAAGAAGCCAAATCTTGAAGACCCAGAAACAGTAACTCACAGAGAATCAAGGAAACTGAAAATTCAGACCATTGAAGAGGGTTCTTACATGGAAACCGAGAGAGGTGAAGACTAAGAACAAGAACTTTTAATGTCAATTAAAATGAGAAAGGGATATGTCCAGTGATTGGGCGTTTGCTTAGCTGTGAACAAAACGAAAACGTGGTCGGAAACTGTCGTGAAAAAGTTTTGAATAATTTAGAGAAGCAGCCAAAAGAGCTCTCTACCTGCAAGTCAATGCCCATTAGTGCTTAACGGAGAAGATGGTTGAATCACAGAAATACCAGAAAATGCTAGGCATATTCATTTGCATTTGCATGGCATTGGAGTAAATATATTGATAATCACATCGTTTTCAGTCTTTTCAGATTGTTTTTCTGGTTCTATATTCTCCTCCTTTCCAAGTCACGTGCTTTAATTCCTCAAAACTGAAATAAATTTTGACTCACTTGTTAAGCATTAATTATTATCGAGCCAACCCAACTTTGATTAGGGTGGATAAAATCCGAACCAATTCAACATCATCGAATTGAACTGAATGGTTTGGGTCAGTCTATTCAAAATAATTTTTTTAGATCGTTTACAGAAGATTAAACTTTAAAATATTTGTTCGACAAATTGTAATATCCCTAAATATTAAATATTATTGAATTAGGATAAAATCAGAAAAAAAAAATCTCAATTAAATAGGAGATGAAAGTCTTATTAAATTATATCCTTATATTTTGCAAAGTCAAATCTTAAATTCATATAACTAAGTATAATTAAATTAATATTGCAACAACCTAATTTTAAATCCTAATTTAAAAATCTTAAAATTTTTTCCAAATTGATTTATAAAATTTGAGCGTTAAAACTCTAATTTCAGAATAAAAATCTCTTTAAATAATAATTGAAACATTAAATGAGCGGAAGTCTTTAAACAAAATTAAAACATAAAATAATTTAATCAAAATTGAAATAAATGCAGAAATTAAGCAATTCATAAAACTTTATTAACGATAAATCCAACATAAGAGTTTTAACTAAAATACAAATATTAATTGTCATTGAAAACTAAAACATACTAAATTAAATTTTTTCCGTTGAACCAAAAATATTTTATTCTTCTGTATGTTTATTTGCCTCTAGGAGATTCTCGAGCAACGTCATTTCTTTCTCAGACAAAAAAGCACATACATCACAAAATTATAAACTATGAGAAAAACTCAGTAAGCGAAAACATGTACAAGTGCAAAATTAATATTACTTTTACCAAATTCTGATTTAACAGTTATATACTAATTGGTACTCATTTCTCAACCTTCGATCAGACTTAGTTATCTCATTGTCGTTCAAAATTTGTCATCTTACTATTGTTTAGGTATAGTCATCTTATTGTCGTTTAGGTGTAACCATCTTATGTTCAAGCTCACAATATCATTGTCGTTCAAGCTTTTGTTATGACGTATTTTTCGTTAATTTCATCATATTCATACACATACAAAATTTCCTACCAATTTTATTTTTATACAATTCTATGTTAATGCCTAAACATGCATGTTCAAATATTGAAAACATGTAATAAAATAATAATCAGAAAATAATATAGATTTTGTGATGTAGGACCGTAGCCAAAACGTTAAAAATATGGTATTTTCACTTATTTGAATTCCGAAAGCTTAGAGTTTATCGGGTTATTTCAATATTCCAATGATATTCTGCATAAACTAAATCTTGGTGTCAAATTTCCACTTGAGTAAATTCATTTTCATAAGAATTGGACATAATTTCCTTACATGTGGTCTTAGGTCGGATTGGGTCAAAAATTTCAGTTGGTTCGGATGACTTTCATAATTTTCCTGTCCAAATAAAATATTAAATATTAATTTTCCACTTTAATAAATTTATTTCAAAAGGATTTAGGCAGAAATTCCTTACCGGTAAAATTTTAGATTGGTTCGGTATGATTCGGGACAGAATTTCGGTTGGGTTCGATTCAGTTGGACCGGATCTAATTCGGCTGGGTCGGTTCAGTTCGACTGGCCGATTCGGTTGGACTTAAGCGAACCGGTTCTGTTGTTTTAAACAGAATCACACCTCTTCTTCCTCCTTTTGAGAGAGAGAGAGAGAGAGAGAGAGAGAGAGAGAGGAAAAACTTACGCCGATGGTGATTGTTCGTTGTACCGGAGAAGGTTCACTAAGGAGCTTGACTTCTCGAGTGTAGCTACTGCTTCCTTGGTCGGAGTTCTTGCTGCGTCTGGAGGCCGAGGGGTGGTCGGCAGCTGCGAACTGAGGTAACAGTTCTCTGACTGAAGAACTCGAAAGGGAGAGCGGGGGAGAGAGAGAGCTCTGGTGTGCTTTCCCTCTTCACCGAGCTTCTCTTTTTATAGGAGAAGTTCTGAACCAATTTCTCCGAAAAATCCGAGTTCACCTCGGATTTTCCGCCTCAAATAAATTCGAGTTTAGCTTGGATTTTTCATAGATGCTCTCTGTTGAAATCGGTCTTCATTTGAATTTGGATGATTTTCAGACTATATTCATATAGAATAGATATCTTAGGGATTTTATGAATCAAATCTTAGATTAGTTTTTTTTTTGGATTGATTTGGGGATTTTCAAATTTAAATATGAATTTGAACCCTAAACTGTTACAATCTCCCCTCCTTTAAAGAAATTTCGTCATCGAAATTTAAAGTATTACCTGAATAGTTCTGGGTAGACATTTCTCATGTCCTCTTCTCTTTCCCAAGTTGTTTCCTCAATGTTTCGATTTCTCCATAGTACTCTAACCAGCGAGACCTTCTAATTCCTTAATTCTTTTTCCGCTGAATCTAGAATTTGAATTAGCCTTTCTTCACATGATATGTCAGGATTGATTGCAAAGTCCAGAGATCTCATTGGTAAGACATGTGAGTAATCTGGAACATACTTCTTCAACATTAAAACATGAAAGACATTGTGCACGTGCTTGAATGAATCCGACAAATTCAACTGATAAACAACTTCTCCCACTCTTCTTGAGATTTCAAATGGGCCTATGAATCTCGAGCTCAACTTTCCTTTGTTTCTAAAACGCATCACGCCTCTCATTGGCAAGATTTTCAAGAAAACTTGATCTCCTACTGCAAACTCCAACTTTCTTCTTCCCCGATAAGCATAACTTTTTTGTCTACTCTGGGCCATAAGAATTCTTTTCCGGATCAACAACAATCTCAGCCGTTTGCCTCAAAATATCCGGCCCAACAAGTATTCCTTCTCCCATTTTATCCCAATGCACTGGAGTTCTACACTTTCTGCCATATAAAGTTTCATAAGGTATCATCTCAATCGAAGATTGATAACTGTTGTTGTAGGTGAACTCAACCAATGACAGGTTTTTACTCCAATTTTCTTGGAAATCGATAGCACAAGCCCATAACATATCTTCCAAGGTCTGAATCGTCCTTTCTGATTGTTCGTCAGTCTGAGGGTGAAAAGCTGTATTGAAGTTCAACTGACTACCCATAACTTTCTTCATATTCTTCCAAAATTTAAAGGTAAAACGCGTATCTCGATCAGATACGATAGAAATGAGTGATCTATAAAGTCTGACAATCTCTTGAATATAAAACTTAACATACTGATCCATAGTATATGTAGTCCTTACAAAGAGAAAATAGGCCAATTTGGTCAGTCGATCAACTATGACCCAAATAGAGTCGTGACCTTTAGCTATCTTAGGAAGCCGCACTACAAATTCCATAGTGATATGCTCCCACTTCCACTAAGGCACCATAAGTGGTTACAAAGTACCAGCAGGTCGTTAATGCTCCGTTTTGACTTGATGACAAGTGAGACATTTCTCGATGAATTTAGCTACGTCCACTTTTAATCTACGCCACCAATAATGTTGCTTCAAATCTCGATACATTTTTTTTTAACCGAGATGTATCGAGTAAGGGGTTGAGTGTGCTTTCTCCAATATAGCCCTCTTTAATCCAGCATCCTTAGATATACACAATTTCTTTCTGAACTGGATAATCCTGTCATCCGACATAGAAAATTCAGAAACTTTTTCAATCTCTATCTCCCCTTTCACCTTGCAAATAAATGCATCGCCACGTTGCTTATCTTTTATTTGCTCAAGCAAACTTAGCTGAAGTGTCATAGCAGACAATCTTTTCAATAATCCAAACGGTACAACTTCGATATCAGATTTCTGCATCTCCTGAGTTAACTATCTTGGAATTTGTTGCAGTGAATAAACTTACGACGATGCTCTTCTACTCAATGCATCAGCTACAACATTAGCTTTGCTATGATCCCACAGTCATAGTTCTTTACTAACTCCAACCATCTGCGTTGTCTCATATTCAGGTACTTCTAAGTTAGAAAATATTTCAGACTTTAATGATCCGTACAAATTTTGCATTTTTTTCTATAAAGATTGTGCCTCTAAATTTTCAATGCATGAACCACCGCTACAAGTTTCAAATCATGAGTGGGGTAGTTCTTCTCGTGATCTTTCATTTGTCTCGAGGCATATGTTACCACTTTTCCTTTTTGCATGAGAACACATCCAAATTCATACTTGGAAGCATCACTATACACCACATATTTTCCTGATCCAGATAGTATAGTAAATATGGGTGCCGAGATCAATCTCTTCTTTAGCTCCTAAAAGTTTTGTTCGCACTCTTTAGTTCATAAGTACCTTACACCTTTCTTGGTTAGCTTTGTAAGCGGGTTGGTTAATCTTGAAAATCCTTCTACAAATCTCCGATAATATCCTGCAAGACCAAGAAAACTCCTTATCTCAGCTGCATTCTTTGGTTGATGCAATTTACTAACAACTTCAATCTTCACAAGGTCCACTGCTACACCATTCTTTGAAATAATGTGGCCAAGAAAAATTAGATTCTCCATCCAAAATTCACACTTGGAGAATTTTGCATATAGCTTCTCACGTCTCAACGTTGATAAAATAATTTTCAAGTGTTCTTTATGTTCCTCCTGATCCTTCGAGTAGATAAGGATGTCGTCAATAAAGACTATCACGAAATCATCCAAATATGTCTTGAAAATTCGATTCATTAAATCCATAAACGCAGCTGGTGCGTTACTCAATCCAAACGGCATGTCTCAAATTAATTCGATTCATTAAATCCATAAACGCAGCTGGTGCGTTACTCAATCCAAACGGCATGTCTCAAAATTCATAATAACATAACGTTGATAAAAAAATTCTCAAGTGTTCATTATGTTCCTCCCGATCCTTCGAGTAGATAAGGATGTCGTCAATAAAGACTATCATGAAATCAGCCAAATATGTCTTGAAAATCTGATTCATTAAATCCATAAACGCAGCTGTTGCGTTACTCAATCCAAACGACATAACTCAAAATTCATAATGACCATATCTTGTGCAAAATGCCGTTTTGAACACATCATCTTTTCTAATTCTAAGTTGATAATAGCTAGATCTGAGATAAATCTTTGAGAAAATCGGCTCTCCTTTTAATTGATCAAATAAATAATCAATTCTTCAGTGGAAATGCCCTTTGAAAAGGGTATTTTAGTTGTTTTACAATTATGTTAAGTGTTCAGGGGTGATAGCAAAACATAGCAGAAAATGATAAAAAGACCACATCCACCGCTGACATTCAAAGGCCACATCCACCGCCAGCTAAACGAAAAAATCCACCACCGCTGGCATTCTAAGGCTACATCCACCGCTAGCAGAAAATAGTGTACATCCACCGCTGGCATTCAAAGTTTACATCCACCGCCAGCTAAACGACAAAATTGCACATCCACCGCTGGGATTCAAAATCGACATCCACCGCTGGTTATTTAAAGGCTGCATCCACCCTAGCAGAAAATGATAAAATAGTGCACATCCATCGCTAGCATTCAAAGGTGACATCAACCGATAGCTAAACGACAAATTCTGAAGACATCCTCCGATAGCTAAACGACAAATTTCTGAAGACATCCACCGGTAGATTTTCAAAGACAACATACACCGCTGATCTCCAAAGGCGAAGTCATCCGGTGAACAGTATCCACCGCCAGAAATTTAAATAAACCACGAAGCTACAGTGATAGTTGTCCAGAGCTTTAACTTCTGTCCATTAATGGCGAAGTACGAAAGCAACTTCAGAACGCAACGGCTAGCTGTCTAAGTACGGATGCTTCTCCAATGGTAATATTTTTCCATATCCAGAAAGAAGCATTCAAGTATTGAAGCCGATTACAGACAGGGTATAAAAGAGGAGAAAGTAGCTCGGGGAAAAGAACTTTTTGCTGAAATTAATCTTCGAACCCTAACGAGCGATATTATTGCATTACTTTGAATTTTCTGTACATCTCTCTATTCCTAAACTTGAGATCTATCTTGAGAGAGTGTAACTTTGTGCTAAATTTATTATTCTGTAAAAGTGTAAAGGCTGTGGATTGTCGCCCGTGAAGAGCAATCTAGTTGTTGTAAAGGCAGTAGATTGACGCCCAGAAAGTTCGATCTGGTTTTCTCGTGAGGAGAAGAAAAGAATCTTCAAGAGGGAGCCTTGAAGCGTGGACGTAGGCAAGCTTAGCAGAACCACGTTAAAAACTGTGGTGTCAATTTATCTCTCTCTCATTTTTATTGTTTGATTATTTGTTGTTTTCTTATCAGTTGAACATAAGAGAGAAATTGATTAGATTAACAAATTAAGTTTAAAAAGTCTAATTCACCCCCCTCTTAGACAAATACGATCCTTCAATTAGTATCAGAGCGGGTTAAATATTGTCTAAGATACTATTACAATGGCATTCAACACAAACTCCACACACGTAGAAGGTCAAGCTATAAATAGACCTCCTTTTTTTTATGGTAGTGATTATGTATACTGGAAGGCAAGAATGAGAATATTCGTTCAAGCCATGGATTATGAGATCTGGAACTTAATAGAGAATGGTCCTTTCAAGGCCATGAAGACTGAAAATGGAATCAATATTCCTAAAGAGTCTCATGAATTAACAGATTCTAACAAAAGAAATCTAAGCCTAAATGCCAAGGCAATAAACACTCTGTACTGTGCTCTAAATAGAGATGAATTTAATAGAGTACAAGGGTGTGAGAGCGCTCAAGAGATTTGGCACCATTTAGAGATCACACACGAAGGCACAAATCAAGTGAAAGAGAGCAAACTGAATATGCTTATACATGAGTATGAGCTATTTTCTATGCCTAAGGATTAATCTGTTTCTTCTATGTTTACGAGATTTACTAACATAACTAATGGTTTAAAAGCTCTTGGTAAATCCTACTCTAGTGAAGAACAGGTTAGGAAGATTCTCAGATGTCTTCCAAGAAGTTGGCAGCCGAAGGTGACTGCCATTCAGGAAGCAAATGATCTCAAAGTTCTAAAACTTAAGCAACTCATTGGATCACTCATGACGCATGAGATCACAATGAGGGCAAACGAGAAGGAGGACCTCAAGGAAAAAGAGGTCACAAAGAGAAAGGATATTGCTCTGAAAGCCTCCTCCAGTAAACAGGAAGTCTCTGAGGAAGAAGAAGAAGAAGATGATGAGGATATAGCTCTCATCACTAGGAGATTCAGCAAGTTTCTCCGAAGGAAGAAGCTGTAAGGGAGAAGTTTTCCCAGGAATGATAGGCAACCTAAAGACAAGGAGATTACCTGCTTTGGGTGTGGAAAGCCGGGTCACATGAAGGCCGATTGTCCACAAGCTAAAGGCCCTAAGAAATTCAAAAAGAGGGCAATGGAGGCCACTTGGGATAACAGTGAAAGTGACTCTTATTCAGAAGATGAGGAAGTTGCCAATCTGTGCTTCATGGCACACGAAGATGAGGTAAATCATTCTTCCTGTGACAGTGATAATGATAAGGGTGATCTAATAGATGCCTTCAATGACTTAGTTAAATAGTATAATATACTCAAAGCTAAATATAATTCTGTGAAGAAAGAAAATGCAAACTTGATCGATGAGCATGCTAAGAAATGTAATCTGCATGAAAAGGAAATAATGGACCTTAAGTGTAGAAATGAAAAACTGAATAATCTTGTTCTTTGGTTCACAAATTGTACCAAGAACTTAACCTTGCTGATAGGAAATCAGAGAGCTACTCATGATAAAACAGGTCTAGGTTATGATCAGTTCAATAAAAGGAAAGCTTTTAAGAACTTCTTTGTTAAACCAACTACCTGTCATTCTTGTAATGAAGTAGGGCATAAATCATATGAATGTTCCTTGAAAATTAGTAAGAAATCAAGTGGTAAACTTCAATGGGTTCCTAAGGGAACCCGACCTAACACTAGGACCTAAAAGATTTGGGTACCTAAGAAGACCAATTGATTACTATTTTGCAGGTTGACTGTTCTCCCGGAAAAAATCAATGGTATCTCGATAGTGGTTGCTTGAGACACATGACGGGAGACTCAACAAAATTTGCAGTGGTCAACAAAAAGAAAGGAAGTGTTACTTTTAGTGGAAATCAAAATGACAAAATTGTTGGCATCGGCAATGTAGGTAACAGCGTTAATCCTATTATTGAAAATGTGCTGTTGGTAGATGGACTAAAGCATAATTTGCTTAGTATTAGCCAGTTATGTGATAAAAGATATAAAGTAATTTTTAAATCAAATTCTTGCATAATTAAGGATGATTCAAATAGTAAGGTTCTGTTTTCAGGTTATAAGAAAAAAAATATTTATATCATTGACTTAGATAATATTGTTTGCAATGATGAAAAATGTTTTGCTGCAAAGTCTTCCAATGATTGCTGGACTTGACATAGGAGATTAGGACATGTAGGTATGGATACTTTAGCTAAGATTACTAAGAATAATTTAGTTAGAGGGATTCCTAAAATATCTTTCGAGAAGGATAAAGTCTATGAAGCTTATCAAATGGGCAAGCAGATCAAAAGTTCCTTTGCATCTAAGAATGCAATCTCTACTTCTAAGCCTCTTCAACTTCTTCACATGGACCTCTTCGATCCTTCTAATGTAGCCAGTCTAGGTGGTAAATTCTATGCATTTGTCATTGTAGATGACTTTTCTAGGTACACATGTGTATTCTTTCTGAAGTCAAAGGATGAGACCTTTGATACATTTTCTAGCTTTAGGAAAAGAGTTCAAAATGAAAAGGAGTTCACCATTGTTGCTATTCATAGTAATCATGGTGGAGAATTTGAAAATGAGAAATTTGAACTCTTGTGTCTCAAATATGGAATTGAGCACAATTTATCTTCCCCTAGAACTCCTCAGCAAAATGGTGTTGTTGAGAGGAAGAATAGATCCCTCCAAGAGTTTGTTAGGACTATGCTAAATGAAAATTCCCTTCCAAAGTATTTCTGGGCTGAAGCTGTTTCAACAGCTTGCTATGTGCTTAATCGGGTCTCTATAAGACCTATTCTTGAGAAAACTCCGTATGAGCTTTGGAATGGAAAAACTCCCCTTGTCAAGTATTTTAAAGCTTTTGGTTGTAAATACTTCATTCTTAACACTAGGGATAACTTAGGAAAATTCGATTCCAAATCTGATCTTGGAATTTTTCTGGGTTATTCTCTTTCCAGTAAAGCTTATAGAGTGTTCAATAGGAGAACTCTAGTTGTAGAGGAATCTGTACATGTCAACTTTGATGAGTCCCCTCAGCTCACAATCAATGTGGATGAGGATGTTTCTTTAGAAAAGCATCTAGATTCCCTTTCCCTAGATAAGCCCACAGATACCCTTCAAGGAGAAAAATCCCTAGAACCCTCTTCAATTTCTCTAGATATTGTTCCTGTCAATGATGAAAATTCTGCTCTGCCTAGAGATTGGAAGTATATCAAAAATCATCCCTTAGATGAAGTCTTAGGTGATCCTTCCTTAGGAATAAAGACTAGATCATCTCTTAGGAATTTCTGTGCCAATGTGGTATTCATTTCACAAGTAGTGCCTAAGAAATTTGAAGAGGACGAGAATGATGATAATTAGATTTTGGCTATGCAAGAGGAGTTAAATCAATTTGAAAGGAGCAAGGTATGAGAACTTGTTCCACGGCCTAATGATCATCCTATTATTGGAACTAAATGGGTTTACAAGAATAAAATGGATGAAAATAGGATTGTTGTAAGAAACAAGGCTAGACTAGTTGCTAAGGGATACTCTCAAGAAGAAGGTATTGATTTTGAGGAATCTTTTGCACCTGTAGCTAGATTAGAGTCAATTAGAATGCTCTTAGCTTTTGCTTTCTACAAGAACTTCACACTCTTTCAAATGGATGTAAAGAGTGCATTCTTAAATGGTTACATCACTGAAGAAGTTTATGTTGAGAAACCCTTAGGATTTGAAGCCTTTGATAAACCCAATCATGTATACAAACTTAGAAAGGCTCTTTGTGGTTTAAAACAAGCTCCTAGGGCTTGGTATGATAGGTTGAAGAATTTTCTTGTGGAAAGAAAATTTAAAAAAGGTATTACAGATTCAACTCTATTTACCAAGCAATCGGATAATGACATACTTATAGTTCAAATCTATGTCGATGACATTATTTTTGGATCAACTAATGTCACTCTGTGTGATGAATTTTTCTCTCTAATGCAAAGTGAATTTGAAATGAGTATGATGAGGGAGCTAAAATTCTTTCTAGGATTCCAGATCAGTCAAACTCCTGATGGCATTTTCTTCTGTCAAGAAAAATACATTAAGGAGCTCCGAAAGAAATTTGGTTTAGAATCTGTTAAGTCCTGTAGAACTCCCATGAGTACTACTACCAAATTGGACAAAGATTAAACTGGAACAAGTGTTGATATTAAAAAATATCGTGGTATGATTGGATTTTTGTTATATCTGACTGCTAGTAGGCCAGATATTCTCTTTAGTGTCTGTCTCTGTGCTAAATTTCAAGCTGCACCTAAGGAATCTCACTTATCTGCGGTCAAAAGAATTTTCAAATATTTGAGTGGGACTTATGACTTAGGTTTATGGTATCCGAAGGGTACTTCTTTTGATCTCATAGGATACTCAGATTCTGATTATGCTGGAAGTCTAGTTGATAGGAAAAGCACCAGTGAAACATGTCAATTCCTTGGTGAATCTCTAGTTTCCTGGTACTCCAAGAAGCAAAATTCTGTTGCACTTTCAACGGCTGAAAGTGAATATATTGCTGCTGGCAGTTGTTGTACACAAATGTTGTGGATGAAGCAGACCTTGGAGGACTATAATCTTTTCTACAATAGGATTCCTATTCGGTGTGATAACACCAGTGCCATTAATATTTCAAAAAACTCTATCCAACATTCTAGAACCAAACACATAGAGGTTAGATATCACTTCATAAGAGATCATGTTCAAAGAGGTGATATTTCATTAGAATTTATCAATTACGTAGATCAATTAGCTGATATCTTTACCAAGCCTTTGAATGAAAAGACCTTCAACAATATTATAATAAGGTTAGGTCTCATTCGTGTTGAGAAAAACTGAGATTCTTCTTCTGTTGGTAAATTTTGAGTAATAGAGCAGATTGGTTAATGCAGGCATCGGAAGATATGCATCATCCATTTACTATCGGAAGAAGTATATCTACCGATATGTATCGGAAGATATATTCTTTAATTTGATGACACGTGTCACTCATCGTGCGATATTGGTGTTACTAGTTTGTCTCCTTATATTCGGGCGAAGTCCTAATTTAAACTCATCTGTTTGAGACGCTTCATAATTTTCGAGCTCTTTCGAAAACTCCTGCCCTATCTGTCGTTTCCACACTTCCTAATCTTCCTCTCTTTCGAGTTTTCGCATCCAGAAAGTTGTTTCATCGATCATGGCATTTTCATCTCGCGCTGTTCAGGCACCAGCTACGAAAAAGGCCAAGGTTTCAGTTCGTCAGCCACGAGAACTTCCTCGTGCAACTCAATGGCCGTCTCTCTACTTTCTCAGTCGTGATGCCGAAGAAAGGTATCACAATGATTTCAAGCTTACAACCCTTATTCCAAGTCGAGGTATAATGTTTGAGGATTTAGATGGCTTGAATTTAGTAGAATCCTTGAAATGTCTCGGGTTATTGGGGCTATTTGATGTTGAATCTTTTTATTACCCTGTTGCCGTCCAAATGTTTTATGCCAACCTTAGCTATCCTTCAGATTTCTCTACTGTTTCGAGCTATGTGTATGGAAAACACATAGTTCTAACCTCTCAATTTATTAATGAGCTTCTGGAGAGTCCTCAGTTGGATAATCACGTCAAGTTCTTTGAGACAGGTTCTGAGCCCCATTTTCTTGACTCTCCACAGGGTCATCAGTTTTTGAAGACCATTGCTCTTGACCCTACTCACATCCCTAGTCGCTTGAAGAGCAAGCATCTCAATATCAGGGCTCGGCTCTTTCATCAGATAATATGATATAATATCATTCCAAAGGGAGGTCACTACGATGATGCGAGTGGCATGGAACTGTTTGTTCTTTATGCACTCTACCAAAAGGTCCCCTTCGACATAGGGTTCATAGTGTTAAAAAGGATGATCCAAAGTGTCTCAGCCAGGGCTACGTCTTTGTCCTACAATCTACTTCTCATGAAGATTTTTGAGAAGTTTGAAGTAGAATTTCCAGAGGAAGATGACCCCTTCCACCTTCAGCCTTCCAGTTATTACTCGAAGTTCACTTTGAAGAGGATGGGGATCACAAGAACAAAAGAGGGAGAATTTATTTTGGACGAGGCCCGCAAGAAGGTTTCTAAGGCAACTACTGTTCGGTTGGGGAAAAGGAAGCTTACCCTACAGGAGGATGAGTCTACTCATGAAGGTGTGGATGAATCTGAAATCCCTGCCTTTGTTGATTCTCCATCATCCTCTCAGGTGTCACGCTCTATTTTTCCTTCTATCACGCTTTATTTTTCCTTCTGCCGTTCCATCTTATACCTTTGTGGCACCTCCTGTTCACCCATCTGTGCCCCTTCTACCTCCAGAGAGTCCAACTTCTCCTTCACCTACTCCTCTTTTTCCATCTCTGCCTGCTCCACCTCTCATTTCTCTGGTTCCACCCACTGCTTCTCCAGTCCAAACCTCCTCAAATCCAAACCTTCCAATTACTCCTCAAACTCTAAAGACCTATCAGAGGAGATCAACCATAAGTGAGGAACAGTTCACTGAGTTAATGACCCGCATAGAAAGCCTCGGCACTGCTCTCTCATCTGTTAAGGATCAGATGAATAAATCTTTAGATGCCAAGCTCACTCAGTGCCGAGTGGACATGAGCATAGATCTTGACTGAGTTCTGGACAAGTTGACTAGAAGGATGGATAGACTTGAAGGTTCTTTCTCCAGGGACTTTCGGTCTCTTCAATCTGACATTCAAGGTCTTCAGCTAGAACCGCCTCGACCTTTTTGTTACTCAGCGGCTTGTTTTGAAAACTTCCTCCCTCCTATCATCAGACCTGAGGTTGACCAGGAAGTGAACTTCATGCCTTTAGATATCCAAGATGCTGAGCTCAGGTTCATTGATCCTTTTAGTTCCCATGTCTCTGAGTCTACATCTGATCTTCAAGGGTCAATGGCTGCTCTTCAAGCTGCTCCTCCAGTTGAACCACCACCATGTCTGGACTTGGTGGTATATCGATGACCATCTCCATCTTCTGCTCCTCTGCTAGAGCCTCCTCCATGTATGGATTTGGTTGTCTATCAAGGACCATTTCTACCTTATGCTCCTTCAGCTCCAACTCCTGATATTGCATCACTCATAGGTCCTTATTTCTTTCTGGACCTTGAAGTGCCTTCTTCGCTTATCCAAGAGTTGTGGAAGCATTTTTTTAGATTTAGATTAAATAGGTGATATTTTTTTTGTAAACAATTTTACTAATATCCACATATTTGGTACTCTGATTTTCCTACTTCTTCAATATCCACATGTTGAGTAGTTGAGTGTTGTTTCCTGTTTTTCTTTTTGATAATGTCAAAGGGGGAGAAAGCGTGCCAGCACTGTGTTTAGAATTTAACTTAGATTGCTTGCACATGCTGTGGGGGAGCTAGGATTATGGGCGAGAGATAATTTAATCAATTTTTACTTATAGTTTGTCATCATCAAAAAGGGGGAGATTGTTGACTTAACTTATGTTTAAGTCTAACGATGTTTTTGATGATGTGTTTTTCAATTGTGTGTAATTTGATTAAGTTAATTATATGAGATTAATAAATTGATTAATAAGTTAAATATTATCTCTCATATATATGTCTCGAAATCTTCAGTGAAAATGCCCTTTGAAAATGGTATTTTAGTTGTTTTACAATTATGTTAAGTGTTCAGGGGGTGATAGCAAAACATAGCAGAAAATGATAAAAAGACCACATCCACCGCTGACATTCAAATGCCACATCCACCGCCAGCTAAACAAAAAAATCCACATCCACCGCTGGCATTCTAAGGCTACATCCACCGCTAGCAGAAAATAGTGTACATCCACCGCTGGCATTCAAAGTTTACATCCACCGCCAGCTAAACGACAAAATTGCACATCCACCGCTGGGATTCAAAATCCACATCCACCGCTGGTTGTTTAAAGGCTGCATCCACCCTAGCAGAAAATGATAAAATAGTGCACATCCACCGCTAGCATTCAAAGGTGACATCAACCGATAGCTAAACGACAAATTCTGAAGATATCCTCCGATAACTAAACGACAAATTTCTGAAGACATCCACCAGTAGATTTTCAAAGAAAACATACACCGCTGATCTCCAAAGGCGAAGTCATCCGGTGAACAGTATCCACCGCCAGAAATTTAAATAAATCGCGAAGCTACAATGATAGTCGTCCAGAGCTTTAACTCCTGTCCATTAATGACGAAGCACGAAAGCAATTTCAGAACGCAACGACTAGCTGTCTAAGTACGGATGCTTCTCCAACGGTAATATTTTTCCATATCCAAAAAGAAGCATTCAAGTATTGAAGCCGATTACAGACAGAGTATAAAAGAGGAGAAAGTAGCTCGAGAAAAGAGCTTTTTGCTGAAATTAATCTTCGAACCCTAACGAGCGATATTATTGCAATACTCTGAATTTTCTGTACATCTCTCTATTCCTAAACTTGAGATCTATCTTGAGAGAGTGTAGTTTTGTGCTAAATTCATTATTCTGTAAAAGTGTAAAGGCTGTGGATTGTCGCCCGTGAAGAGCAATCCAGTTGTTGTAAAGGCAGTAGATCGACGCCTGGAAAGTTCGATCTGGTTTTCTCGTGAGGAGAAGAAAAGAATCTTCAAGGGGGAGTCTTGAAGCGTGGACGTAGGCAAGTTTAGCCGAACCACGTTAAAAACTGTGGTGTCAATTTCTCTCTCTCTCATTTTTATTGTTTGATTATTTGCTGTTTTCTTATCAGTTGAACATAAGAGAGAAATTGATTAGATTAAAAAATTAAGTTTAAAAAGTCAAATTCACCCCCCTCTTAGACAAATACGATCCTTCAGATACTTGTTTTTTATAGTGACTTTTTTGAGTTCTTTTTAATCGATACACATCCTCATAGATCCATCATTTTTCTTCATGAATAATACCAGTGCTCCACAGGGTGAGAAACTAGGTTGAATAAATCATTTCTCCAACAAATCATCAAGTTGAGTCTTAACTCCTTTAATTCGCTTGGTGTCATTCTATAAGAAACTTTAGAGATTGGCGCCGTTCCAGGTAGCATATCAATGCTGGAAAGACATCCAAAAATTCACTAACTATCGGCACCATATCCAATGTCGTGACTCCTTCAGGTTCAAAATATATAGCACTAGCCAGAATTTCGATGCATCCAGAAATCAGTAGTCTTCGAGCTCGCATACCTGATATGACAGGAATTCTTAAACCTTTAGAGTCTCCGTAGAAAATAAATGGCATTGCTCTAGGCAACTGAAATTTTACCAATTTCTTGCCACAGTCAATAGTCGCATAGTGCTTGGTAAGCCAATCTATCCACGGGATGACGTCGTAATCGTGCATTGCCAAAACAGTTAAATCTGCCTCCAATTGATTATCCTCAATGCACACATTGTATCTTCTAATAATAGAGTTGACAATCATAACTTTGCCCGAAGATGTAGCTACTCTCAAATTATACTCTAGAGATTCTACTTTGATATCTAATTTCATAGTATGCTCAAATGATATAAAAGAGTGTGTAGCTCCAGAATCAATTAATATGCAAGAAGATATGTGAGAAATAAAAAGTAAACCTGTCACAACATATGCATTTCCTTCAGCTTCATCCTTGGTCATGGGAAAACTCTAGCAGTCATCTTGGGTTGCTCCCTGCCATTATTTGGTCAGTCTTTAATAAAATGTCCATGTTGACTGCACTTAAAACAAGCCATGGTTTGAGTGCGACACTCTCCCGAATGTGGCTTCTTGCATGAGGGACACATAGGTATATTAGACATCGTCGTTGGCTCCTTTTTAACGCACTTAGAAGATCCTTCAGCAGATCCACTGATAATGGATCTCTTAGATCTAGCCCATTGTTGTTGCAAAATTTTGCTCCAGGCAGTCTGAGTTGCATGACTGTACCTGATTCTAAATTTTTGAGCTTTGATGACTTCCTTTTCACCTTTCTCTCCACGCAATGCTTTTTCCACTACGAACACAAACAGAGAGTCATTAGAAGTAATAAGATGGATGTCCTTGAATATCTCTGCTCTCACGAATCATTTCACCTTCATGACTTCATTACTAACTATATGAGGGACATAATAGGAAAGTTGCTCAAACTTGTATAGATAATCAATTATGTTTCCGGTCTGCTTTAGAGTCATACATTCCTCTGCCCTTGCACCCATCATAGAGTCCATAAAATACTTCTCATAGAAAAATTCTTTAAACTTCTCCCAGGTCATAGTGGTGACTGGATGCATCACCCTCACAGAATCTCACCAGTAACGTGCCTCCATTCAGAACATAGAGGATGCACAATCCACCTTCTCTTCTTCAAAAATCTTGGCATGGTAAAAAATCTCACCAATGGTTCTGATCTAATTATCGACTGCTGCCATATCTGCTAAGTTGCCATTAAAAATTGGAAGATCCAATCTTTGAAATCTGTCAAAAACGATATCAACAAAATCGATATTAACTACCTGGGCCGTGGTAGTAGCCTCCTGGGCTGCAGCATTAGCTGCTTGCGACAGCTGTTCAATTTGTCTAGCTTGCATCTTGATCATATCCATCATCCGATCGAGTGCATCATCCCTTTCATTTCTATTTCCTCTATGATTGACCATAATTCTACATCACAAAAACTTAATTTAAGAAAATTTATCTTTATATACTACTTTGAAATGTACTACAAAATTAGCAAACATACTTTTATAAAAAAAAAAATTAATCACTTACTTGTTGATCGACAATCTTCTAGGTGCAATTGAGCATACATATAAGTTTACAAAATCATTTTATAAACCTGGTAGCTCTGATGCAAAACTATAACACCCCAATTTTAAAATCCCCAATTTTGACATCCTAATTTGAAAATCTTAAAATTTTTTCAAAATTGATTTATAAAATTTGAGCGTTAAAACTCTAATTTCAGAATAAAAATCTCTTTAAATAATAATTGAAATATTAAATGCGCGGAAGTCTTTAAACAAAATTAAAACATAAAATAACTTGGTCAAAATTGAATTAAATGCAGAATTTAACCAATTCATAAAACTTTATTAACAATAAAATCAACATAAGAGTTTTAACTGAAATACAAATATTAATTGTCATCGAAAACTAAAACATACTAAATTAAATTCCTTCTTTTCAACCAAAAATATTTTCTTTTTTTGTATGCTCATTTGCCTCTAGGAGATTCTCAAGCAACATCATTTCTTCCTCAGACAAAAACTCACCTATATCACAAAATTATAAACTATGAGAAAAACTCAGTAAGCGAAAACATGTGCAAGTGCAAAATTAACATTACTTTTACCAAATTTTGATTTAACAGTTACATACTAATTGGTACTCATTTCTCAACCTTCATTCAGGTGTAGCCATCTCATTGTCGTTCAAGCGTAACATCTTATGTTCAAGTTCACCATTTCATTATTGTTCAGACTTTTACTATCACATATTTTCCGTTCAAACTCACCATCTCATTGTCGTTCAGGCTTTTGCTATCACATATTTTTTGGCAATTCCATCATATTCATACACATACAAAATGTTCTACTAATTTTATCTTTATACAATTCTATGTCAATGCCTAAACATACATGCTCAAATATCGGAAACATGTAATAAAATAATAAAAAAAAATAACATAAAATTTGTGATGTAGGATCGTAACTAAAACGTTGAAAACGTGGTATTTTCACTTACTTGGATTCTGAGAGGTTAGGGTTTATCGGGATTTTCTAATATTCCAATAATATTCTCCTTAAACAAAATCTTGGTGTCAAATTCTCACTTAAGTAAATTCAATTTCTTAAGAATTTGGACAGAATTTCCTTACGTGTGGTCTTATATCAAATCGGGTCGAAAGTTTGGGTTGGTTCGGATGACTTTCAAGAATTTTCCTGCCCAAATAAAATATTAGATATTAATTTCCCACTTTAATAAATCAATTTCAAAAAAATTTAGGCAGAAAATCCTTACTAGTAAAATTTTAGATTGGTTCGGTATGATTCGTGAAAGAATTTGGGTCGGATCCGATTTAGTTAGACCAGATCTAGTTCGGTTGGGATGGTTTGGTTCGGTTCAGATGTGTCAGTTCGGTTCAGCTGGCCGGTTCGGTTGGACTTAGGTGAACCAGTTCTGTTGTTTTAAACAGAACCACACCTCTTCTTCCTCCTTTTGTTCTGTTGAGAGAGAGAGAGAGAGAGTGAGTGAAACAGACAGATGGAGAGAAAAAATTTATGCCGATGGTGGTTGATCGTTGTACTGGAGAAGGTTTGTCGAGGAGCTTGACTTCTCGAGTAGCTACTGCTTCCTCGGTCGGAGTTCTTGCTGCGTCTGGAGGCCGAGCGGTGGTCGGAGGCTGCGAATTGAGGTAAGAGTTCTGTTACTGAAGAACCCGAGAGGGAGAGGGAGAGAGAGGGAGAGGGAGAGAGAGAGAGCTCTGGTGTGATTTCCCTCTTCACCGAGCTTCTTCTTTTATAGGAGAAGTTCTGAACCAATTTCTCCGAAAAATTTGAGTTCAACTCGGATTTTCCATCTCAGAGAAATCTGAGTTCAGCTTGGATTTTTCAGAGATGCTCTTTGTTGAATTCGGTCTTCATTTGAATTTGGATGATTTTCAGACTAGATTCATATAGAATCGATATCTTAGGGATTTTAGGAATCAAATCTTAGATTATGTTTTTTTTAGATTGATTTGGGGATTTTCGAATTTAAATATGAATTTGAACCCTAAATTTTTAGAAATATCAAATAATTAAATTACCAGAAAATTTTACTAATATCACACTTATAATTTTACTAAATTCCAATTTTGAAATAAAAAACTGTGAACTTAGCAAATATATAATAGGGGTGGAATCAGTCGTGTTTGGTTCGATTCCACTCGGTTCGGTTTCTGATTTTTTGAAACTGGAATTGAACTGATTGGCCTTCGGAATCTAAATCGGATCGATATTTTTGGTTTTGTTCGATTCAGTTTCGATTTTTCATTTTTTTCAGTTTAAACTCAGTTTAGTGTCGATTTTGTCCAGTTTAAACTCAATTTGGGCCAATTTTGACCGGTTACTTTTATAATTTGTAATTGTCAATTTAAAATTTTTAAAAATTATATAATTATTATAAATTTGGTTTGATTCGATTTTGACCGGTTTGTAAAAGAAAAAACCAAGAACTGAACCAAAAATCTCAGTTCGTTTCCAAAATAGACTTTCGTAAAATTGAAACCGAACTTAACATTTA
Source organism: Begonia masoniana (assembly GCA_022432975.1). NCBI lineage: Eukaryota > Viridiplantae > Streptophyta > Magnoliopsida > Cucurbitales > Begoniaceae > Begonia > Begonia masoniana. The sequence continues at coordinate 4,157,668 of CM039509.1, forward strand.
TGTTCTTTTTAGTTTGGTTTGGTTTTTTGTTTTGACCGAACCGATTTTCACCCCTAATGTACAATAAATGAAATCAAATTTGAGTTCCAAAAAATATGGCAATAAAAATAGGATCAATGAGGAATTTAAATCTCTTAAATTGCTAGGCCTTTTTAGGCCGAATATATTGATAGATACATAGCTCTACTAATTCAACATCACTCGTATGGAAGGAAACTCGAATATTATTGTACAAATTGATTATGGTTCTGCCTACCCCCACAACACTATAGGCCATCCTTAATGCTCCACTCTTTAATAATAATTATAATTAGTGTAATTAATGTTAATTTATTATATTTATTATATCAAATAATTATTTAATTAAAAAAGAGAAAAACTGACCAACTCAAAATCCTCTTCCAAAATCTCTATCTTTTACCAAGTTTTCGTTAATCACAGAACCCGACTTATTGTCAATTAAAGAAATTGAAATCACCCGAACTCGAACGAAACCCACCAAGAAGAAAATAGAATCGGATCTCCGGAATCAATCGAGCACCAACAACGAAGGTCGGGTGCTTTTCTACATCTAGCCAAATGGTTCCCCCAACAATTTCCCACACGACCCCCACATCGTCCATAGCGAATCAATGAATACCCAAGAGGAGATGAAGAAACAAAAAACTGCAACTCTCCTCCCTCCTGGGCCTTGATTTGGTACAGTTTCCTTCTTTGTCAATTTCCTTTTTGCTTCTACTCTGCTGTTGTGAATCAATCGAAGAAGGAAACCCAACAATCAACTCGCTCAACGGCCGTGCGCCAGAGTGAACAAAACCCTTTTGCTTGCGCCAATTAAAGAAATCATGGAGAATAATAGGCAACAAAAGAGACTGAGCTTGAGTTTTCCTTCATATTTCATTCATTTTTGGACCTCACCCACTAACTTCACTTGTTGCATAATATTCTTATTTGGCCCACAAGTTGTTTCAGCAATGCCAAGCGAAAATATCACCAAGATTTAAATAGATGTAGAAACTTACAAATTGATTATTATTAGAGGTATTTGAGGATTTAAATATTATGTTGTTAAATACTAAATGTGAATACTTAATTGACTTTTGAGGTAGAATTAAAATAGTTTGAACTATAGTAAATAAAATTAAATAGTCTTTGTACATTATGAAGAAATGAATATTTATTGATCTTAATATTCTGGATTAATCATAATAAATGTTATTAGAACTTTAAGAGCTTCTGTATAATTAATTATACATTATTGTTTGATGACTCACGTATTTAGAAACTTAGGGTTTACAACAACCTAATCCCGTTTGATTTGAGGAATAAATTGGAAAAAAAAAATTCTTAGGACTTGAAATTTTGGAGATATTGAATTTAGGGTCGTTACATAAATCAACCTTCATCTTTTAGCTACTGAGAACATAGATTTTACTGTCAACTTATCTGTTAAATCCAACATATATACAACATAATTTTCACTCAGTAAGATATTTTAATCTGACTTCTAACTTCTCTTGTCATTTTTAACCCGATTGCAAACTCTATTGATCTTCTATATGACATTTGAACTTTGTTAATCACGTGATAAAGTTTGAAAACACTACAAGAGACATAAATCACGTTAAAAAACTTATTAAATAGAAAATGTGGCATATTGACGACAATGTCCAAATTAGTGATAACTGAAAGATAGAGGTTTGATTTGTCTAAAAAGAATATTTTAATATATAAGACTTAAATGACAGTTCACATTAAAGTCTAAATTGCGCATTACATTTTTTTTTTTTTTTGAAAATTGGCTACTTTGGTTTTATCATCAATTTTTATGTTTAAAAACAAATATTATGAGCAACTAAACCCAAAGACCAAAATTGATCCACACTCTTCGTGAATTCAATCGTGATTAAGGTTGTTTCGTCAGCGAGCCAAATATTTTTGCTCATGTACCGGTAAAGATAGGATTATATATATAAAATTTAGGAAAATTATCGATTTGAACCCTGTACTATACATGTTTTTTCAATTCGGCCCATGTACTAAAAAAACCGGCAAACCAAACCTTATACTTTGATCTGTTATCAGTTTTGGCCTTCTATCAATAATTTCATTAAACCCTCATTGAAAAAACTATCAAATAATCGTAGATTCAGTTGAAAGTTTTACCACATGTTCATTACTTAATGAGAAGATAATCTGGAAATTTTTGTGATTTTTTAACACATCTACTATTTATTGTAATTTTATTTTAGTATTTTTTAAAAATATTATAATAAATCATACAAATTTTAACAAATTACGCAATTTTTTCTATTATCTACCCATAATATGGTGAACATCTGGAAAAAGTTTCAAATACATCCAATATCTTTTGATATTTTTTGAAATTAATCTTATTTTCTTATTTACTTTATAAATTAATTTTTAAAAAAAATACCAAACAATATTTGATTTATTTGAAAACTTTTCCACATGTTCAACTTATTATGGGCAAATAATAGAAAAAGTTTCGTGATTTTATAAAATTGGTATGATTTATTATAATATTTTTATAAAATACAAAAATAAAATTCCAATAAATCGTACATGTGTTAACAAATCATGAAAATTTTCAGATTATCTTCTCATTAAGTAGTGAACATGTGGTAAAAATGTCAACGGAATCCAATATCGTTTGTTGGTTTTTTCAATGAGGGTTTAATAAAATTGTTGATAGAAGGTCAAAACTGATAACAGAATCAAAGTACAGGGTTCGGTTTGCCGATTTTTTTAGTACAGGGGCCGAATTGAAAAAAATTGTATAGTACAGGGTTCAAATCGATAATTATCCTAAAATTTAAATCATATTGTAAGAAATCTTTATAATCTAATTATGCTTTATAAATTCAATAAGCAATTAGATGTAACAGAATAAATATTTACATATAGGGGTGGGTAGAACCGAACCAAGACCGCAAAACCAGATCGGACCAAAGGTCTCGGTTTGGTTGCGGTTGATTCTCTACGGTGTTCAGTCCGAGACCCGTCCTTCCACTAAACAAACCGTCAGTCGGGGTCCGGATACCAAAATCTTGTGGAGAAATCTTGTGGAGAACCATACCTGTTCTTTTGATTTGAAATCAAAATTAGACCTTGGTCAGCAACTTCAGCCTTCACTCTTTACTTCAGTACTCACTCTCAAGTCTCAGCCCTCGCGCACTAGGCAACAACTTCAGTGCTCAATGCTCACGGCCCAGTGCTCACTCTCAGCACGCAGCCACGCACGACAACACTTAATGCTCACGTCGAGCAGTCAACGACTCAGCATTCGCCGTCGCCAAACGCCATTAAGCCTCTGCTGAATCGAAGCATTATGCCTCTCCGCAGCCCGCGCATTTTACCTTCAGCCAACGCTCGACGGTAAGAGCCAAGAGGTGCGTTTATTGCTTGTTGCCGAAGGACTTCGTTTGGTGAATGTAGATAGAGTTGTTGTAACGCCCCGAGTCTTCCAGACTCGGTTTCGCTACCCAAACATTGAACTGAACTAAGAGAAATTACGAAAAATTTTAAATTTTCTCTCAGTGACGATAATTCTATCTTTAATCCTCGACTTTACAGCAGAAAACTCAATAAGTAGACAACGTTTATAATTAGACAGAACGTTAAGACATCTGGCCGAAGGGAATTGGAAACTCATGGACGTCTACCGATCGCAAAACGACAAAGCATGGTGCACGCTCTTACCGATTGACACATGCATCCCACATGATTCATTAAACTTCATCCGATCACAAAACAACAAAACTTAATACATACTGCTGCCAATAATGGAAAAACCTACATCTACCGATTGACACATGCATCTCACGTGATTCATTAAACTTCATCCGATCACAAAACGACAAGACTTAATACATACTCCTGTCGATAATGGAAAAACCTACATCTACCGATTGACACATGCATCCCACGTGATTCATTAAACTTCATCCGATCACAAAATGACAAGACTTAATACATACTCTTGCCGATAATGGAAAAAAACCTACATCTACCGATTGACACATGCACATCACGTGACTCATTATACTCCTTCCGATAGAAGACATCATCCGATGGAAGACATCATCCGATAGAAGACATCATCCAATGGAAGACATCATCTGATAGAAGACATCATCCGATAGAAGACATCATTCGATAGACAAGAAACTTTCAGACTTTCACAAACTTCAACATGACTGAATAAACTAACACACAGTTGGACCATAATCTCATCTAGAATACGTGTAGCGAGAGACTCTAACAAAACAAATCATTCTATCATTTCATGATCATTCTCAAACTCAGAAGTTAGTCAGTCAGGTTCCAGTATCCATTGTGCCCCAAGCCCATGGTTGCTAGGGGGTGCTCTTAGTCTGTCTTCGCTCCTCTCTGTCAATAAGCAGCTGAAGGTGGGCAAAACCATTCTGCCGAGTATTGTGGACGCCATTGGCGTTCTTTTCCGCTAGAAGCATATTCTTACTTCTAGGGCAGCCTTTCCGGTTCCTTCATTGCCGTCATCCACCATCGGCCTCTTCTGAGGTTGCTGAAGCAACACCCACCTCCTCAAATGCTCGGTATCACCCTCTTCCCTCCTCGCCATCTTCCTCTGTTTTTTTGTCTGTTTTGGCGTCTGTCTTGGGTGTTTATTGAGCACCATGTTTCTGCTCCTCTTTCGTCTTCTGCCTGTATGTCTTCGTGGCCTTGGACCACATCACTTAACTTCGGAGTTCTGATGGGATCCGGTGTAATTGTGCTTCAAAACGTATTTTACTATCTTTGGGAGGAATCCTTTACATATGAAACATTTCCATCTTCTCCCCAAGCGATGTGGGATTGCGCCCAACCCCCTCTCGGGTTGTCACACCCGATGAAAAAGGAGACTTTAAGTTTAATAAAACATATTAAAGTATGCAAAAAATTTCCACGAAATTTAGACCGTAGACAAAAAACTTTGATCTTTAGATCTAATGAGAGAAAAATTGTTGGTGTTCCTACATTTACTATAATGGCTGCTCGAGAATTTCACGTAAAGATGATTATCTTGGATGAATTGTCACCGAAAGTGGTGGAATAAATTGGTTTTAGGACATTTTTGTCTGTATCTCAATCCCAAGTTTATTATGTCATATAGAAGAACAATAGCAAGAGATATTCGCAACATATTTCAGAGAGAAAGAACCAAGTTGAAAGAGTATTTTTTTTATAACATCACAGATGGTATGTTTGACCACTGACACATGGACATCTATTCAAAATTTGAATTACATGGTGCTGACATGCCATTATATTGATCAAAAGTGAAATGTGCAAAAGAAAATATTAAATTTTTGTTTGATTCTGAACCATAAAGGTGAATCTATTGGTAAAGAAGTTGAAAAATGTTTGCTTATTGGGAGATTGAAAATGTTACAACCGTAACCGTTGACAATGCGTCTTCCAACGACGTTGCTATTTCTCATTTGACAAAGACAATTCGAAATTGGAAGAGGTTGATTGTAAATAGAGATCATATGCACATGAGATGTTTTGCACATATCATAAATTTGATCGTTTCTGATTGTTTGAAAGAACATCATGAGTCCATAACGATGCTACAAAAAGTTTTTAAGTACGTAAAGTCTTCTTTGGGAAGATTGCAACAATTCAAAGTCGGCGTTGATGCGATTAAAATTGCTTGTAGAAGTAATTTATCGATCGACGTTCCTACTCGCTGGAACTCTACGTATTTGATGTCGACAAGCGCTGAGAAGTATGAAATGACTTTTGAAAAATTAGCAGAAAATGATAGTTCTTTCTTGCATGAAATGGGAGGGGAAAGTTCACCCACAACTGAAGATTGATCATGCATTCGAGAATACATAAAATTCTTAGAGACATTTAATACTATGACACACAATGTTTCTATTTCTCTGCATATTACATCGAATATGTACGTAGGTGAAGTCTGTAATTTGAAGATTGTTATTAAGACATGCTAACGGTGATAATATAACGCTAAAAAGAATGACCATCGAGATACAAAAGAAGTTTGATAAATATTGTGAATCTTTTGAAAAAATAAACATGTCTGTATATGTTGCTGTTATTATTGATCCAAGTTGCAAAACAAGATTTTTACGGCATTGTTTAGCCATTTTATTTGGTAGTGAAAGAGTTGCACAATACTCAAAGCAGGTAGATGATGCAATTGAAAAGTTGTATACCGAATATAAAGGTAATACAACCAATGAAGACCAGACTCCAAGTAGCAGCAATAGTCAACAAATGTCTCCAAAGTCAATGAGTTCTTTGGTGCAAGTTTGTTCAACTGCAGTACACTCGTTCTTTGGTGGAAATTCTTCTAAGAGAAATGATGAAAGTAATATATCAGAAATTGATCAATATTTGTCTAAGAAATTAGAGATTTTTTCAGACAGTGCTAACATATTATTTTGGTGGAAGAGGAACTCTGATAAGTATCGAGTTTTGAGTGTAATTGCAAAAGATATATTGATTATTCCAATTTCTACGGTGACATCAGAATTTACTTTTAGTTGTGGTGGTCATGTTCTTGATGTCTTTCGCAGTTCTCTAACTCCCCAAAGTGTTGAAACTTTTATATGCTCTCAGAGTTGGCTTAAAACATTCAATTCTTTTAAAATTTCTAATGTCATTGATGATGATTTCGAAGATAGTACTATCACGACTATAAAAGAAGATTCAAACATTCTAATATTTATTTGTTTTACATGTTTATCTCTAATGATTAATTAATGTTTTCAATATTTTCATTTTGCAGATTCCGCTACCGATGAAAATTTTCTAGAAAATAATACATCGATGACTTGATGTGGACCTGATTACAATTATAAACTTCATTTTAATGTTTATCTCTAATGGTTTGAAATTGATTGCTTGGAAATTAGAATGGAATTGACTATTTAGTTGAATTTACTATTTAGTTTGTATTTTTAAAGTATTTTGATTAATTTTAGATCTTGGATTTAGTTTATTAGGTTTCATTTTAATATTGGATAGTTGGATTTAGTTTGTATGTTAGATAGTTCATAGTTGGATTAATTTTAGATGTTGAATTTAATTTCTTAGATTTCATTTTTAATCATAGATAGTCAGATTGAGTTTGTTAGATTTAATTTTAATGATAGATAGTTGGATTAATATATGTTGATTTTATTTTTCATTCTTTTGATTTATTTTTATTTTTTTTAAATTAAAAAAAATTCAAAATTTGTTGGGAAGAATCGGTACCGAACTGTGACCGGACCGAAAGGGGCTGGTTTTGAGACCGAGATAAAAATCTTAAAAGGTTCGGGCCGGTTCTAGTTCCGTCTTGGACCTGGACCCAGACCCGGACCGTGCCTACCCTTAATTTACATTCCTCACGCTATTGATCTACTCTTCATTTCTTCGATATTTTTTTGACGAAATCTCCCTGGGTTTAATAATTTTATAGAGACGTGAAAGCCTATGGGGTCCTTTGAATTCCATATTCGAAGTTGCGATCAAATCTATTGAATCGATTCAATACATTTCTTATGTACTCATATGTGTTATATTGGATTTGAATATCGATCTATATTGATTGACTGCCTCCATTATGTTGTTGTTAGCAAATATTTTTTTATTTTTATTTTTATTTTGGAGCTTCCAAATTGGAGGTCTGGACCCATTTTTTTCTGATAATTCGATAAAAGGATTCACTCTCTTCATAAAAAGTAGGAGGTAGAATCAATAAATATTTTTTTTTCGATTCATCCATAGAGTTGAATACCTTATTCAATAATTAATTTTTTTCCAATCCGTATGAATTAATAGAAAATGCAAATCCCTTATGATACACCAGATCTGGTTCGGTTATTGATGGAGTTTATAGATATGCAATTTCTCGAAATTTCTTTTCTAATTCAAAATCATGGTGGAACATGTATCCCTTCCTGTTTCGGTCATGCAATAGATAAAATAAATCAAAAGATGGGTTTTTATTCAATAATGAAATCTTATATGTACCTTGCTAAAAAACCGATCATTGTTTACCAACCATATGTTGTCTAACCAAATTCAATTCTCTCTCGATATGTTCCTCAAAAAATTCGATTTGTGCATATTTTTCCCCCAACTAAAAGAAGAGATCTTTGCAGAATTGCCACATGAAATTGAGCACAATTTTGCAAAGCAATAGCCTACTTGTTTCTCGAGAAGTGATGAGAAACATGCTTAATATCATTTAATTGAATAGTTGACCTAGTTACTTGTTGTTTGAAGAACTGTCCATTTCAATTAATATTTTTTCATGAAAAACAAATATGAGGTAACAAATCCAGTATTTTACTAGGATTTCGAATAGTTGTCCTAAATTCAACTTGATTATGTTTCGCCTCTTCCTCGAAGAAAGACGATTAAACAATTTCAATCATGGTCCTTGCGGATCTGATCATTCATGTAACATACAAAAAGAAACTCTAAATGTCTCTTTGAATGACATCTCAATTCCCTTATATCTCTCTAGTGATTGGGGTGTTAATTTCTATTTTCTAAAAAACTAAGAAAAAATTATAACAAAAGGTTGGGTAATTGGTTCGCTTACATTAAAGTAAAATCGGCTGGCAAAAAACCTAGCGTGTCGTAAATGACGAAATTACCCTCTATCGCTTCTACTATGTTGGCAGTATAAAAGCTTTGCATTTCTCTCGATAAACCCTAGCTTTGCGTTTCCTTCCACCTCTGTCAGATTCAGCCCGAAGGTCAGTGAAAAATTGGCCGCCCCTCGCATCATTCTCTTTTTTCTGTACTATGAATAGTTCTTGTTTGTTTCGTTTTTGAGAAAACTCAAGAATTTTGAAGAATCGGTTGACGACCGTTTTTAGTTACTAATTCTTGTTTTTTTAGTCGAAGTTTAGATCGTTATGCCGTAATGGTATTTGCTTGATTTTCATTCTCACATACACATGAACATGTCTCAGTTACATGGTTTGATTCAGGGAATATAGCCAGTCTCATGTTCCATCGCCTTCCTGAGATTCTCTTTTTTACGAAGATTTAATTTTTTTTATTTTTTGTATTTTGATTGTGCCTGTGATGAAATCAGTTACAAAGTAAACCATCTTTCGGGGCTGAATGGCTTTCTGAAAGCCTTGATGTAATTCTGCAATTCTGAGGCATTTCTTGGTTTCTTTCACTCTTTGATGAATATGTTTTCTTGTCGTTAAACTTGTACAGTTGTTCCTTTCGTGCTTCAGTTAATATTGTTCTTTCGCTTGGATCTTATTTTATTCACAAGAAATTGGAGATTAGGTTAAAAAATATGTCCAATAGTTTAGAAAAATCTGTAGATGAGGAATGTCGTTAGAGTTGAACTGTGCATAATAGTGTGATATTGTGGTATGATGTCAAATAATATGTCATATTATCTCAAGACAATTGATTAAGATCTCTCTTTCTCTCTCTATAGTTAGGAAAATATTGGTAAATGTATGTCAATTTCATTCATTCTTGCCTGTTTAACTTTCTCAGGCAATTTCTATTATCTTATTTTTTTGGGTACATGAATTGTTTTTCCAAAAAGGCTGATATTTTTCTAAGAGCTGAAATATCAGGAGGAAAATGTTGACATTCATAAACAATGAAATATAGACGACACTAGAAGATTGTTTGAAGATGATATTTACATCTTCTGTGGATTACACATGAAGATATTTCATAAAATTTTAATCTTCTGACAGATCATCTTAATTGGTCCACTATTTATTTTGCCTAGCTAATTTGAGGTTTACATAACTTTAACCGGATTAACTAATCTGATTTTCCTTTTGAAGCAGGTAATGGCTCCAAAACAGCCAAGTACGGGCCTCTTTGTGGGACTTAATAAAGGTCACATAGTCACTAAGAAAGAGTGTCCCCGGGGACCGTCTGATCGCAAAGGAGTAAGCGATGTTTTAATAAAATTTTTGAATTTGAGAACTCGGTGCTGTATCAATAAAACTTTTTAAATTTAAAAGTCATCTTTTTTGTAATCTTTTTATATAATGAGGCGTATTAATGGCTAAGTAATAATTTCATTTTGTTTTATCAAAAATATTTATGTAGATATCATACATCATTTAGGAATGCAACTGATTTCAGTTGTTGAGGTGGTATCTATATAACTGGTGAGTTTTAGTGGATTCTTAACAATTTCTGAATCTTACAGAAAACCAGCAAACGGGTTCATTTTGTGAGGAGTCTAATTCGGGAGGTAGCTGGTTTTGCACCCTATGAGAAGAGGATCACTGAACTTCTTAAAGTCGGAAAGGACAAACGAGCCCTGAAAGTAGCTAAAAGAAAGTTGGGAACTCACAAGAGGGCTAAGAAGAAGCGTGAAGAAATGTCCACTGTTCTCCGAAAAATGAGGTAATTTTGAAGGAATGCAGCTTCTGTTATGGCCTTGTGAAAGATTTTAATCTTAACTTTAACTCAATTGTTGAATGCTAAAGCTCTTTGTTCTTATTTTCTTTTCCAGGGCTGGTGGAGGGGGTGAGAAGAAGAAGTGAGGAATGTCTCCGTTTGCTTAAATCCGCAGTTGAGATTGATGTTTGCTTTGTTCTAATTTGTGAGAGATATTCACTTAGATTGCTCAGTGATTGAATCCCAGAGCTCTTTATTTTTTTCTTGGAATATATTCATCTAGAAATATAGAATGAAAATTGTTTGGGTAATTATCGATTTGAACTTTGTACTATACACGTTTTTTCAATTCTGCCCCTGTACTAAAAAAACCGGCAAACCGAACTCTGTAATTTGATTATGTTATCAGTTTTGACCTTCTATCAACAATTTTATAAAATCCTCATTTAAAAAATTACCAAACGGTCTTAGATTCAGTTAAAATTTTTACATCATCTTCATTACTTAATTAGAAGATAATCTGAGAATTTTCGTGATTGTTTAATACATCTACGATTTATTATAATTTTATTTTAGTATTGTTTAAAAATATTATAATAAATCATATAAATTTTAGAAAATCACGAAACTTTTTTCTATTATCTACCCATGATAGGTTGAACATGTAGAAAAGTTTTCAAATAAATCAAATATTTTTTGGTATTTGTTTAAAAATTAATTTATAAAGTAAAGAAGAAATTTATATTAATTTAAAAATATACCAAAAGATATTGAATTTATTTGAAACTTTTTCTAGATGTTCACCATATTATGGGTAGATTATAGAACAATTTGCGTAATTTGTTAAAACTTGTATTATTTATTATAATATTTTTAAACAATACTAAAATAAAATTATAATAAATCGTAGATGTATTAAAAAATCACGAAATTTTTCAGATTATCTTCTCATTAAATAATGAACATGTTGTAAAAATTTCAAATGAATCTAAGATCGTTTGGTAGTTTTTTTAATGAGGGTTTTATGAAATTGTTGATAGAAGTTCAAAACTGATAACAAAATCAAAGTACAGGGTTCGGTTTGCCGGTTTTTTTAGTACATGGGCCGAAGTGAAAAAACGTGTATAGTACAGGGTTCAAATCGATAATTTTCCAAATTGTTTTCAATGAAAGACCTCATAGAGGATTTATGGGCAGTAACATATACATTAAAGGCCGTTTTTGAAAATTAATTTAATTTTAAATGAACACAGATTAGAAATTTGTTTGATTATAGAATATTTTTATACTAAAAAAATCAATTAATAATTAGATTAACTAAATAAATCGTTACGTTAGCCTGTCCTTAGGTATGTTTGTACATTTTTCCATTCTTGTCAAACTAGCATAATGAAGGTCATATAGGTAATTTGGTCATTGTCTGATGGTCAGCCACCCAATACCCATCCACCATTTTCTTCATCCTATAACTCTCCACCACCTGTCCCTTCCAAAATGCTCCCACGAAACGAAATGACCACGGCCGCCTGAAACGGCAGCCGCCACCAGCTCTGCAATTACGAAAACACCCTCTTTAACTCTTTTTTTAATGAGAATGCATTTGTTGCTTCAACTTCCCGTTTTACCCTCTCTTCCATTGTCACTCTCTATCGCTACTCCGCTGTCTCTATTAATCGGACACAGAAGCAGAGGGAGAAGAATATTAAGTTGGGAGATTCGGAGAAGTTCGGTTAGGAGAGGTGGTAGGGTTAGGGCGATGCCTTCTACTGGTGGTGGAAGTGATGATAATGGCGCTCTGTGTAAGTTCAAGCTGAACGAGTCGACGTTTTTGGCTTCTCTTATGCCGACGAAGGAGATTGGTGCCGATCGGTTCATCGAAGCTCACCCGGAATATGATGGCCGCGGTGTCGTGATTGCTATTTTTGGTATTTATTATGTTTTTTTTTTTATCCTTTCAATGAAAAGAAAATGAAAAAATAAGTTGAGTGGTTGCGTTTGACTTTGTTGTTTCCATTTCTTCCTTGCCGCTGCTTGTAATTGTTGAAGTAGGGAGAAAAAGAGAACTTTTGGTTGTTGAATAAAACGAAAGAAGTTAGTAATTAGTATGATGATTAATCTGATGAAATGACTAATTCCGCTACTAAGAAGTGAGATACAATTGAGTGTATGCTGAAGAGTATCCCAGTTTCATTTTTGTAAGGCTTTGTGTACAGATTTTAAATTGCACAAGGCTTTGCATATTGAAAATCTTCAATGATTCTTCAATTGCAAGTTTTATATATTGGCATAAAAGTTTAGTTGTGATGACATTGCATTCTTATATACTTCATTTTGGTTTAGTAGGTGTCATTTCTTGTCTTTCTGTCAAATGTTGACATGTGTACTTGATTATTGTTCTGCAGATTCTGGCGTAGACCCAGCTGCTGCTGGATTACAAGTCACATCTGACGGAAAGCCAAAAATACTAGATGTTATTGACTGGTATTAGAAACAATTATTTTTAATAATTATTGACTATAATCGTAAATCTAAACTCAGTTGCTTGATGACATTTTTTCCCAGCACTGGAAGTGGAGACATTGATACCTCAAAGGTTGTTAAAGCTGATGCAGATGGCTGCATTATTGGAGCTTCAGGTTAATGTCAATTGTGTTTTTATATTTGTTTAGTCTATGATTTAATTTAATTGTTCAAAGTTAGTTGCTTGATTTTCTTCTATTAAGATATATATTTGTAAAACAAAATAAAAATACGAGAGTTTCTTTTTGGTGCTGATTAACCTTCATTCGTTTGTTCGTAGTTTTAAAAATCTTTTTTTTTTGTTTTCTAATTTGCTTTTCTTTCACAAAGTCTGCATCTGCACACACATGCCTTAGCATCAATGCTTGCAACAGTTTTCTCTTGTTGATTAAGGTGGTTAGTTGTTAATCTATTGGTCTCCTCCAAGATTTTAACTGTGATTGGTCTAGCACGAGATGATGATTATGTAGTTTCAGTGTCACATGGAGACCTGCACGGCTCTAACTGCTTCATGATTTTAGTTGAGATTACTAATTTAAAAAATAATCTATTTAATGATTTTTTTGGTCATAGAGAAGTATATATTGCTTTGAATGTAAATTTCAACAAATTCTTTCGAACATTCCTTCATCGTATGCTTTTCCTAGTGTTTAGAATAATTGTGTTTTATTAACATTGTAGTGAAGCTATATTATTCATCATGTTATTGTTTTTATGTATTTCAATTAGGAGCTTCTCTGGTGGTCAATGCTTCATGGAAGAACCCTTCTGGTGAGTGGCATGTGGGTAGTAAACTGGTATATGAATTATTTACGAACACCTTGACCTCTCGTTTGAAGGTAAGTTTCACAATCATATGAGCGCGTTCTTATCTAAAAGAAAAAAAAAAATACATGCGAAAAGATATCAAATAGTTTAAAGCCTGCAACATGAGAACATTTTCTCTGATCTATGGCAGTATCTGTTCATCTTCTGTGCAGGGAGAGAGAAAAAAGAAGTGGGATGAGAAGAACCAGGAGGAGATTGCCAAAGCTGTGAAGAATCTTGATGAATTTGATCAGGTGAGGGACCATTATATTTGTTAAGTTTCTCTTTTACGCTTGAGTAGAGCTTGAAAAAGTTATCAAATCATTCTAAAATTTTTTCTTTATCTTGACTGACGGTTCATATTAAAATTATTTTACCTCCTGTTATGTATTTGGATGAAGCACTGTGTTTAATTTTTGAAATCCCTGTTGCAGTAGTCTTCAGTCTTGTTTTATCAATCTTTTACTTGTGTGTGTGTGGGGGGGGGGGGGGGGGGGGGGGGTGGGGGAATTGAGAATACAACTGGAATCAATCTAGCTACGTAAAAGAAGTACTTAAATTACAATAGTTAATGATGGGGTACTCTCAACTGTTCCTTGGTTAAACTCAATAGTATTGACAATGGGAGACGGTTTGATCCAACTGTATTGACCAAATTCTTGTATTGTGTGTGTTTTAAGGTCTTTATTTAAGTTTTAAGATTCCATTGTTTCAGAAACATGCCAAAGTGGTGGATGCAAATCTGAAAAGGACTCGTGAAGATCTCCAAAATAGAATTGATGTTTTACGCAAGCAAGCTGATGTCAGTAGCAGGATTTAATCCCTTTCAAGATCTCTTACTTTTGCTCAAAGAAGTTATACGTTAGTTATTTTTGTTATGTTTCAATACATTAGAGCTATGATGACAAAGGCCCAATCATTGATGCTGTTGTGTGGCATGATGGAGAGGTGTGGAGAGTTGCCCTTGACACACAATGTCTCGAGGATGAACCAGATTGTGGAAGACTTGCCAACTTTGTGCCCATAACTAATTATAGGTAAATTGAGAGGGTCATGGGATGTTTTTTTAGTGTTAGATATTGATTAGATAGTCACACATATTTTACTTCAAAGTTTAAGAAAAGCATTCTTATGAATCAAAATATAGTTCTGATTACAGGCATTCAATGGCATGCCATATATTGTGTAACTGTCAAGGTGAGATTATGAGAAGAGCCTATATTGCATTATTCATTCCACTCTTCTTCATCAAATTGAAAAGTTGCCTCTTTGGCAGTACGAATGATATTTAGCATTTTTTTTATCAAAATACTGAGCACATATAATCTTCGATGAGAGACTATCTATCTTCTGTTTTCATCATTTCATGGATGACAAGTCCTCAATATTTTTCTTTTTTTTTGGGACGGATTATATGGTCAAATAATACTTATAGTTGGAACTGATCACAATATTTTGGATCTTATATATTTTGATGTTTAACTTGTATATATCAACATACATTTCAGGATTGATCGTAAGTTTGGCGTGTTTGGTAAAGTTGATGCCTGCACATTTGTTGTTAATGTGTATGAAGAAGGAAATATCTTAAGCATTGTAACAGATAGTTCTCCTCATGGTACCCATGTCGCTGGTATTGCTTGCGCTTTCCATCCTAAGGTACTATTGTGTAAGTTAATGGCCATTCAATTTCATTTTTTTTGCAAAATTTTAAGCCATTAGCTTTTACGAATGATGGCAATTAGGAACCTTTGTTAAATGGAGTTGCACCAGGAGCACAGTTAATCTCCTGTAAAATTGGAGACTCACGTTTAGGTTCAATGGAGACTGGAACTGGCTTGACTCGAGCACTGATAGCTGCAGTGGAGGTGCATTATGGCTCTTATTTCAATTGGAATGGAATTATTTGAAGTCACATTATATATATACATCTTGTGTGATTGTTTTTTGTTCAGTCAATTGCAAATATGATAATCATACTTTTATTTACTGGTGAAAAAGAAAAATATTGTTCATTCAATTGATTTCCAGATCCATGTTTCTGCAGCACAAGTGTGATCTTATCAACATGAGTTATGGGGAACCTACATTACTACCAGACTATGGTCGCTTTGTTGACCTCGTCAATGAAGTATATATTCTTAAGCCTTTATAATTTTAGCTGGGTTGACTACGATGATTATTTCTGTCTTTGGTCTGTCTAAGACACTATGGATACCATATAGGTGGTGAATAAACACAAGTTATATTGTGAGTAGTGCTGGCTAATAATGGCATGCTTTGAACACTGTTGGTGCACCTGGTGTATGTTGTTGTGTTTTTGTCAAGTTTTTTTTTTTTTTTTTTTTTTGGGACGGATTTATGGTCAAATATACTATAGTTGCACTTATCACAATATTTTGGATCTTATATATTTTGATGTTTAACTTGTATATATCAACATACATTTCAGGATTGATCGTAAGTTTGGCGTGTTTGGTAAAGTTGATGCCTGCACATTTGTTGTTAATGTGGTATGACTAAGGAAATCTTCTAAGACTTGTAACATAAGAGTTCTCCTCATGGTACCCATGTCGCTGGTATTGCTTGCGCTTTCCATCCTAAGTACTATTGTGTAAGTTAATGGCCATTCAATTTCATTTTTTTTTTTTTTTTTTTTGCAAAATTTTAAGCCATTAGCTTTTACGAATGATGGCAAAGCCTTTAAATTTAGCTGGGGTTGACTACGATGATTATTCTGTCTTGGGTCTGTCCTAAGGACACTATGGATACCATATAGGTGGTGAATAAACACAAGTTAATATTTGTGAGTAGTGCTGGCAATAATGGACCTGCTTTGAACACTGTTGGTGCACCTGGTGGTACTAGTTCTTCCATTATCGGAGTTGGTGCATATGTCTCTCCCTCAATGGCTGCTGGTGCACATGGTTTAGTCGAACCTCCCACTGAAGGACTTCAATACACTTGGTATATCAAGCTGAAACATGAATTTTAGACAGGATACTTGGTTGTTTGTACAACTTTGTAGTCAATTCTTTTGTAATTAGGAAAATATGGGATGTAGGTCAAGCCGTGGGCCAGCAGCTGATGGAGATATTGGAGTTTCTATAAGTGCTCCTGGTGGGGCTGTTGCTCCTGTACCAACATGGACCCTTCAACGACGTATGCTTATGAATGGAACATCAATGGCATCTCCATCTGCATGTGGGGGAATTGCATTACTTATTAGCGCCATGAAGGTCTTCATCGTGATTATTGTATTTTTTCTGTTTTATATTCTTGTTGTAGCTCTTCTTTTTATCTCTCTTTTTCACTGGTGAAAGAATTCGCTTGCAGGCCGAGGGCATTCCAGTGAGCCCTTACACTGTGAGAAAAGCTTTTGAGAATACATCTATTCCTATAGGTTTCAATCCTGAAGACAAATTATCCACTGGGCATGGTCTTATGCAAGTTGACAAGTTAGAATTTGTGCCATATCAATTCCTTCTTGCTAACTGCAGAAAATAGACTGAACTTGATGATAGTCTGAACTTATGTTGGGAATAATTCGAACAGGGCTCACGAATATATTAAGCAGTCCAAGAATCTTCCTGGTGTTTACTATCAAATGAAGATCAACAGAAGCGGGAAATCAAGTATGTTTATGTAGCATTTAAGCTTTTTTATGTTTCACTTGATTGGTAATACTTGTAGGCACGTCAGATTATATTGACAAACTG
Organism: Begonia masoniana; assembly: GCA_022432975.1. NCBI lineage: Eukaryota > Viridiplantae > Streptophyta > Magnoliopsida > Cucurbitales > Begoniaceae > Begonia > Begonia masoniana. The sequence goes on from CM039509.1 coordinate 4,175,118, forward strand.
ATATGCATGCATACATACATACGTACGTACGTACTACGTACGTATATATGTTTTGAATGAATTAGAAATTAAGTATGATGGTTCAACTTTCAAGTACTAAATATACCAGGGGTTTTTATTTTTCTCCATTATGAACAGTCTTGGCAATATATCAGATTAAGGAATATATAAATGCCATAGTTTTTCATTTATGCAGCTCCCACATGGCGTGGCATCTACCTTAGAGAGGCTTGTGCTTGTCAACAGACTTCAGAGGTGAGAATTTTATAAATTTGGACGACTTTCGATTATGCTTTTTAAAAGTGACTTTCGTTTGGTCTCGTGTGGAGTAAAATAGATAATTTTTCTGTACCCATATCACTTCTTGTTGATGTTGAAAAGCATTTCATATTTTTTTCTTGTTTGTTTCTATATTTTCTTTAACACAAGGAAGCTATTTTTTTTTGCAGTGGACTGTACAAATTGAACCTAAATTCCATAAATGTGCAAACTATTTAGAAGAGTTGGTTCCTTTTGAGGAGTGCATTGAGTTGCGTTCATCTGAAAGCACTGTTGTGAGAGCACCTGATTATCTCCTGCTCACTCATAATGGTCGCAGCTTTAAGTAAGTAGCCATTTATTACTTTCTCTATATTACTTTAAACGTTGGGGTATTTCCTTACTCTGATTCTCTATCTCCCTAATCTCTATTTTTCTAGTTACCTGACTGGTCGATATTATTCAGTCTTTTTTCCCTGAAAATTCTGCTATAATACTTCTATTATATTAAGTGTGCTATTTCAGGTACATTAATAAGTTTAATAATTGCTGCTGATCATTACATTTCATACAAACAAATTTTTCTGCGTGTTTCAGTATTGTTGTTGACCCTACAAATCTCAGTGATGGTCTGCACTACTATGAAGTCTGTGGCTACGATTGCAAAGCTCCATGGCGTGGTCCTCTGTTCAGTATCCCGGTCACCATAACAAAGCCTACAACTGTTGTGAATCGACCTCCGGTTATTTCATTTTCAAGAATGTCCTTCTCACCAGGTGCATACTTCTACATGAATATGTTGGTGGCTTTACAAGTCTTTTAGTTTAGCTTCTTGGTTTCCCTCCATACTCTGTGTTTTCTTAATTGTTTTGTTGTATCTCACTAGGCCACATAGAAAGGAGATTCATAGAGGTGCCACGTGGTGCTAATTGGGTTGAAGCAACAATGCAAACATCTGGATTTGACACAGCACGGAGGTTTTTTATTGATACTGTTCAGGTATACAGTGTGCAGTATGAACTTGCATCTTGTTTTCTGGGTGGATAATACCATGCTTGAAATATCTAGGTTTCACCTTTAAAAAGGCCTATCAATTGGAAGAGTGTTGCAATGTTTTCTTCTCCTGCGGCGAAAGGCTTTTATATTCCTGTTGAGGATGGTCAGACATTGGAATTGACAATAGCTCAGTTTTGGTCAAGCGGCATAGGAAGTCATGAAACAGCAAATGTTGATTTTGAGGTAGAAACTTAGTGACTAATAATTTGGATTTTAGAAAGTTTGTTGCCCAAAATTTTGATAGTGGTAAGTTCTAATGGTCATTCCAAATGTCTATCATGGAGAAAAAATTATTTCCCAGTTCTTAATATATAATGCAGCAGTAATAGTATCGACTTTCAATTGACTTCATCTTCTAGTTTTTCCTCGAAAAGTTGCTAGATTGTTTAAAATGAGATGCATCTGTCAGCTTAGAAGAGTTGGTTTGGTACATATAGGCAATACTGATTTAGGAAAGAGCAAATAATTTCCTAATTTAGTGTTGATTAAAAATTACAGATCATATGGGAAATATACAAGCTGTAAATTAAAGATTATTTCTTCCATTTAGGATTTGATATTTCTTCCTTAGTAAAAGAGGTGACTGTTAGAGAAATTTGTTGAGGATTTTGGCCACTTTCCTTCGTGTTGTATTTGGTAAGAAAGGTAGAGAGCACTTTGATATTTTTGTTTTGGATCGCCCCGACAGTATAAATGTTTAATATAAGTCATTTTAGTCTATTGAGATTAATTTAGTTATAAGAGAACCAGTTTGGGCTCTTCTATCTTTGGACTTTTTTCAGAGAAGTTGCTTTGTATCTCACAGTTGGAACGAATTGGAAGAATTTTGTTGAAATTAAGAGGAAGATTTAATTTTATTTAGGGTATATTTTAGTTTCTTGCTTTGTTTTAATAGATGTTAATCCAAACGTGTTTCTTATTATTCAGAATTGGGAAAGATATATGGGTGTTATTTTGATTTTGATTGCTGATGCTGAGGAAGATTTTCTTACTATGTTGATAAAAATTTTTGGTACTTGTCTTAAAAAGTTTACTCATGGATTCTTGTATAATTGTTAAGATTAAATTTCACGGGATCAACGTCAATAAGAAGGAAATAATTCTTGATGGAAGTGATGGACCTATCAGAATTGATGCTGAAGCTTTATTGACATCAGAGAAACTTGTCCCTGTTGCTATTCTCAACAAGGTGAAGTTGGTGTTATTAGAAAGATCGTGTTGACTTTTTATAAAAAAAACATAACAGCAACAAAAATGAATGTTATCTCTACCAGTACTGGTATATATTGAAATAAAAATGCGAAGGAGCTTAGTTTGATGCAATACCGCACAACAGGGTCGGGGGGGTGTTTTCAGCCTCTCAGCCGTCGATGTTTGGCTTATCTTTATGTATGTCATTTCAATTTGCAGTTAAGAGTTCCATATTGTCCAATTGAATCTAAACTAAGTACTCTCGCAACCACTCGTGACAAGCTCCCATCAGGAAAGCAGATACTGGCATTGACATTGACGTTAGTCGGTTATCTGTTTTTATTGGCTATTTCATTTGGTTAATTTGAAGGTTTATTAAGTTCAAATAATAATTTCAGGTACAAAATTAAATTGGAGGAGGGTGCTGAAATCAGGCCTCATATTCCATTACTTAACAACAGGATATATGACAATAAATTTGAGTCTCAGTTTTATATGATTTCTGACATGTACAAGGTATTCTAAAATTTTGACATTTATGTTCACCAGATGCAATTTTAAAAAATCTTATTTAATTGTGGGAAGTCATGGGCAACCCACAGGAAGCTTTAAGGTCCTAGGAGTTACATTTTTCAATTTGTTCTCATAACCCATTCATGTGAAGTTCCAGTCATTTAGACAGTTCTTTCATATTGCCGTACATAAAAGTCCACTTCACACATTGCTCCCTAGAAAATTCTGGTCTTTGCTAATATCTATTACCTTTTCTTTTTCAGTCTCTTATTTTTCTCATTGTCTTAATGTTAGCGTGTATATTCTCTTGGCGATGTGTATCCAAAATTTTCTAAACATCCCAAAGGAGAATACACTTTACAGTTGCATATCAGGTAAGTCTATCAAAAGCCATTATGTTTATCTCTTTTTGTTGTTAATGGTATTTTATTTATTTCTTGTAGTAGAAGTTTAGAGTTTTGCCTTAACAAATTAACTATTTTTTTCATGTTTGAATCTGAGATTGTTTAAGATAATACACGGTTACAGAAAGTTAAATATTCAGTTTGTCAGCCCTCTTATTCAATGAATATTTCACAATTAAAATGAGATTTTTTGGTATCTTTCACCTTATATCCATTGCCTTGGGTGGTTCATGTCTTCCTTTCATCATTGATATTTCCCTATTAGTGCGCTGTTTTATTGTTTTCTACTTCTTTCCCTGAATCCTTATCCCAACTTTGTAATTTTTTGGTGCATTATTTTTTTATGTTAGTGGTGCATAAAATTTCACAATGTTGATCATAGTATAATAGGTTCAGATTTTTATTTTTTAGAGTCGTCTATTCTATGCTTCATGTTTTTTTTTTTTTTTGTAAATTAGAATTGTGTTGATGATTATATTTTACTTAAAAAATAAATTCATTTGATGTCTTTGTAAGCCTATTTTCTCTTAAAAAAATTAATCCTGAAGTATGGAAGAAAGAGAAGAGAGTATGTTGACATCTACTACTGTTGTTGATGTGCTTGAAAAGGAAGATAGTCTTTTGATTTATTAATGAAACTTAATATTGGTAAATATAATATGAATGAACCCTGCACATCAATCAGTTAAAAAAAGAATAATTTTTTTTTATTGTCTTGTAATTTATACGGGAACTCTTTGAACCCAATAGTTAAGAAGAATCATTACCTAGAATAGAATAAGCGCTTAGAATAATGAAAGAGATTAGATGTGTGGAGAAGTACAAAATCATATGTAATTACATATGGATTTTTATATTTGAATGTCATATTTTATTCTTAAGAAATGTCTATAAAGGAATAAAATATTTAATATATAACATATAACTGTTAAAATGTAAGCAATTTTTTTCAATTTCTTTTTTGATTATACTTACATACCATGCATAGCACACACAACCAGTATCCCTTCAAAAGCTAGTTGATTTGGAGATTTTAGAAAAACATATTGGAGGTTCCATTAAAATTTGTTTTATTTTATGTAATGGAATGTGGAGAATAGGTTCTGCACCTTTCCACTCTCTTTGCTTACGCAACTTTCTTGTTTCAGGCATGAGAATTTGCATTGTTTGGAAAAAATGAAGCAGTTGATATTATTTATTGAAAAAAAGTTGGAGGAGAAGGTATGGCATCAGTTTTGAAGGATTCTTATACAAACTGCGTCATCTTTTTTTTAATGTTCCCATGTGGGTTTGAGCAATTACGCATTGGAGAAATTTTCAAAATAGTAATTATGTATTATTAGCAAAGGTAAAAACAACAATAAAGAATAGATTTTTGGAGAAAAATTATGAAGAGGTAAAAGAAGAAGCAAGAAGGAATGGTCTGAAATACAATTTAATAGTAATTCAATGTATCCTCAAGATGGAATTCTTCAGCTCTTATTCACAACAACGAAAAAATACAGTAGGTACACAGTACCAAGTACACAGAGTCTGCGAGGGCTCTTACCTCTACTTCTTTTCTTCTTACTTCGATAACTCTCCTCTCCCATTATTAGGAGTTATATTTCCTCCTTACACTCACACATTTCCTTTAACGAACTAACTACCTTTACAGTTATGTAGTTACCTATTTCTTCTCGCTTTTGACCTCCTAGCATAAGTAAATCTCAAAGGAGGCTTATCATTACTCCTGACCCATAAAATAACCTTGTCCTCAAGGTTGAAGGATGGAAACGCAACCGAATCACATCATAATCTTCCCATGTTGCTTCGAATGACTGCAACTGCTTCCACTTAATTAATACAGTCAACTTTGTACCATCCCCACACTGACTCTTCACATCTAGAAGCAATTCTTGGCCCTAACAATTCTTCATCGGCTGGCAGCATTTCAGGAAATGGTGTTATAGTAGACATTTCCCCTTGTACTTTCTTCAACAAAGAAACATGAAAAACTGGATGTATTTGTGAAGCATCTGGTAACCGTAGCTTATAAGCTACCCTTTCAATCTTCTTCTCAATCTGAAAAGGCCCATAAAATTTTGGTGCTAACTTCACACTTAAATGTTTAACTATCGACTTCTGCCTATAAGATTGGATCTTCAGCCACACAAATTCCCCCTCTAAAAACTCCACATGCCTCCTATGCTTATTAGCTGTAATTTGCATTTGATTTTGGGCAGATCCCAATTGAAATTTTAGCATTTCTAGCACATTATCTCTTTCTGTTAATTGATTGTCAATAACAGCAACCCTTGATTTCTCCGGAAGTTCAAAACGCAGCACTGTAGGAGGTTCCCTTTTAAATACCGCTTTAAATGGAGTTATCTTAATAGCCAAATGGTATGAAGTATTATACCAAAACTCGGCCCACAGTAACCATCTATGCCAAGCTTTCGGTTTATCCCCCAAAAAACACCTAAAAAACATCTCAATAGGTTAGTTGTCAACTTCCGTCTGTGTGTTCATTTGAGGACTATAGGCCGAACTAAACTTCAAAGTCGTTCCGAAACAATTCTTTCCAAAATAAGCTAACAAAAACCTTGTGTTGATCCGAAACTAAAGTTTTTGGCATTCCATGCGATTGAAACACTCCATTAAAAAATGCATCTTAATCCCATAAAATGGGAGTATTTACTCAAATGGTCGACGACCACAAAAATAGTATTATACCTTTAGGATATCGGCAACTTTTCAATAAAATCCATTGACACATCTTCCCATATATTAAGAGGAATTGGCAATGGTTGGATTAACCCAGCTGGAGCCATTGCTTCATACTTAGTCTCCTGGCAGACTTGACATCCTCCAATAAATTTTTTTGTCTTCACGTATCCCTTTCCAAAATACTTCCCTTGCAATTCTTTGATATGTTTTCCTTATCCCCTTATGGCCTCCTCCAGGACCATATAGAACAAGTTCAAAATTTCAGGAGTAAATGTTGAGTGCTTTGATATTACCTTCCTGTCTCCAAAAAAAAGTTGATCATATATGAGCTTATAGCCATGTTTAGAAGCTCCAGATTGTTGTAACTTTGTTTCAGTACCTCATCGCTTTCTACTTCCCCTTCCAACTATGAAATATCAATTATTCCTCCACACAATAGCTCTGTAAGTTGTACCACGCCTTCACCTCTGCGAGACAGCGCATCGGCTGCTCTATTCTCATTTCCTGCCTTGTACTATACTTCAAAATGATAACCCAACAGTTTTGTCAACCATTTATGATGCTCCACTGCTGCTATAACAAGAATTTTAAACTTCGCTGATCGGTTCGTACCACAAAATGATTTCCAAGCAAATAAAGCCTCCACTTTTGGATTGCTAGCTCTATTGCCATCAATTTTCTTTCATATACCGGCTTGAGCCTTGCTTGTCTTGATAGTTGTTGACTAAAATATGCTATCGGTTTTTGATTCTGCATTAGTACGGCTCCTAAACCAGTTTCCGATGCATCCGTTTCTACCACGAGCGTCTCTTTAAAATTAGGTATAGTTAAAACGGGTAAAGTACACATTACTTCTTTCAACTTTTTAAACGCCTTTTCAGCCTCTTCTGACCAATAGAAATTATCCTTCTTGAGCTGTTCTGCCAGCGATAAAGTTATACTTCCATAACCTGAAACAAACTTGCGGTCATACCCTGATAGTCCCAAAAATCCCCTTAATTCTTCTAAGGATTTGAGAGAATCCCATTCTCTAATAGCTCGGATTTTATCAGGATTCGCTTCAACTCATTTTCTGGATACAGTATATCCCGAGTATTCCAATTCAGACTTATCAAACAAACACTTTGAGAATGGTGCTTCCCTTATCTCTTATGTAATTTCTTTCTATCAATATATATTGTTTCATATAAAAAACCATTATTCCAAAACTTGCGTCTAAAAAATATTTTAATATGAGATTTGGGTTCTACATTAAGACGAGTTGGATACATAGAGAAAGAAGTTTACCTATAATAGGAGAGAACATTATTAAAAGAAAATATTAGATTCTATGTTACTTCTTTGAAAATTGCACCATGGAAGGAGCTGAATAAATGGAGACAGTGTACCTTGTTGTCGGGGAGAACATTAATTACATATAGTAGATTCAATGTCATCGTTTTGGATATTATAAAAGAAAAATATATAGGGGGAGAGAATTGACACTAGCATTTCAAAATATCAACGTTTTCCTCATATTAAAAAAAAAATTATGCATTGATTTAATTTGACTTGTTTCATATTTTTCATACCCTGCAATTTCATCTCGTAACTTGTAGTGTGAAGTGTTGATGTGATGACCCGGATGTGTAAGTATGTGTACGATGGCTGCACAGACCGGAACTCGGATGGGAATACGTCCGTGCGGGCGAACCGGAAGGTGACAGGTCGTAAAAAGGGGGTCGTCACAATCCCACATCGCTTGGGGAAGTATGTGAAAATGAAACATATGTAAAGAGACCCTCCCAAGATAGCAAGACGCGTTTTGGAGCACAATTGACAATGGATCCCATAAGAACTCTAAAGTTAAAAGTGATTCGGCGAGAGTAGTACCAGGTTGGGTGACCGACTGGGAAGTCCTTGCCAAACAAAGCCGTTAGGGGAGGATATTGGGCTGCGGCCCAATCCCCAGAACGGACAATATCTTGCTAGGAAAAAAAGGTCGTTACAAATGGTATCAGAGCCTGTACCCAACAAAAAATGTGGCCAACGAAGACGTTGGGCCCCCGAGGAGGTTATTGAGATGACCCGGATGTGTAAGTATGTGTAGGATGGCTGCACGAACCGGAACCCGGATGGCAGTACGTCTGCGTGGGCGAACCGGAAGGTGATGGGTCGTAAAAAGGGGGTCGTCACAATACCACATCGCTTAGGAAAGTATGTGAAAATGAAACATATGTAAAGAGACCCTCCCAAGATAGTAAGACGCGTTTTGGAGCACAATTGACAACGGATCCCATAAGAAGTCCGAAGTTAAAAGTGCTTCGGCGAGAGTAGTACCAGGTTGGGTGACCGACTGGGAAGTCCTTGCCAAACAAAGTCGTGGGGGGAGAATATTGGGCTACGATTCAATATCCAGAGCGGACAATATCTTGCTGGAAAACGGGGTCGTTACAGTTGACATTCTACTTTCAATTTTCTTTCTTTGTTTTGTTATGATAATTTTAATGATTGTGCTACCTCAAACCTGATAGCTCCATTAGAGGTAATGTACAATCCTCATGGATATGGAAAAACATATCTGGCCATGGGAGAAGTTGGTAATTTTTTAAATGGTTACAAAATTTCTATTTACTGGTGAAGATGTACAAGAGAATAAGAATTCTCTTCTCATGATAACTACATGTCCTGTCTTAGCTCGTCTTCCACTAAGTTAGGCAAACAAGAATGATTAGTTTTGAAGGGTGGTAGAAGGGTAATCACTGTATAGTTCTACTAATTTTTCATCTCATATATATATAGTTGGAAACAGTTGTAAATAGGTGTTATTGTATATTTGTCAAGTAGCATATTTTTAGTAGTGTAAATTGAGGAGTAAATATGGTCTCTACTATTTCTATTGGCAGCTTGTATCTCTTCTATGGTATGAATGAAAATACATATCTGATAGGGTGATCCCACAACACCAAATAAGAAGAAATTCAATCTACTGCCAAATTAAAAAACAATAGAAAAGAAAAAAAATGCAGATGAGTTTGAGTGCACTGCAACCTTCCCAAAACAATTCCAGAATATTTAACATATCCCCCTCTCCTTTTCACATAGCCTATATCCCTTCCCCATAACAGAATCACAAGTTCTACGCCCACTTTACCCTCATCCCTATAACAGAAACGAGACAAAGGTAATAATGCTATTAGCAATGAAAATAAACAGCAACTTAGAAGCAGCATGAATCATTCTATCAATCTATCATAAGTTCTATACCCACTTTACCCTCATCCCTATAACAGAAACAAAACAAAGGTAATAATGCTATTAGCTATGAAAATAACAGCAACTTAGAAGCAGCATGAATCATTCTATAATTCTATCATTTTAGTCTCTTACCAAATTCTATGGTCGTTTTATCTATGATGAAGGATGCAATTAGATTGAGTTTTTTCTCTCAACCCGATGATCATGTGATGGGAAATGGTTCGTTTAAATCTTCGGTTTTAGTTCCAGGGTATGCTTATTTACTTATTTATTTATATTTTTCTAACATGTAATATCATACAATATTCACTTGCTGCTGAATTTTCTAATAGGGATAAAGAAGCATTCTATCTTGGCCCACCATCCAAAGACAAGCTTCCAAAGGTATTGAATTTTCCTTTCCTTGGTTATCCATTAAGTGTGAGGATAAGATCATTTTTAATAAAGAAAAGCCTGAAGTACCTGCACTTTTTTTTTTTTTTTGTCTAAGGATTATTCTCATCCCACGTTACTGTCGTAATTTTAATACAATATTTTTTTAACTTTTGCTGAACAAACAACTGCGAGAAGTCCTCATTATATTTCTCATTTGATTACAGAATTCTCCGCAAGGATCTATTTTGGTGGGGAAAATCTCTTTCGGGAAGCTAAAGTCTCATGGGGGTGAAGAGGGAAAAAATCCTGAAAATCATCCTGTCTCTTATCAAATTTCATATATTGTTCCACCAAATAAGGTTGAATGGAAACCTCCTTGTCTTTTTACGTGGTGTAGCTTCTGCGTTTTAAGCAATGGTAGAATTATAGCTACGCCAAGTGGTTATTTTCTTAATATTAACTTTTGACAGGTTGATGATGATAAAACGAAAAATAATTCGTCAGCTTCTACCAAGGCAGTTTCTGAACGCTTAGAAGAGGAGGTAAGAGGCTCATGAAAGTAACTATGATGCAATATTGATTTCTCTATTGTGTCGGCAGTTTCCTATCAAGTATCATTATTGTCTTCACATGGCATCTATCTTTCAATTCATATAAGTTCTAATGCATAAAAAGTCTAGATGCTTTTATGACATTTCTTGATCAATAATTGATCCCTCCTGTTTTAAGATGATTACAGATGAACTCATAATTATTTGTTTCATTACATATGAAGTGTATAAAAAAGTGAATTTTCCTCTTTTTATGTATAAGGTATAGTTATAACCTCAAAATCATCATGCATTGAAAAGAACTGCTAATGTAATGTTTTTTTAAGAGGGGATGCGAAGGGAAAGCATTAGGGCTGAAATAATTCGGTTATTGTTGCTGAAATAATTAATTTTTTTTGTCTGTATTCTCAGTGTCCATGAGCCAAGAAAATCCTTATTATTTCAGAATGTTGAATCCTTCACCATTTATTTACATGGAATGTGTGTAAAATTATTGTTGCTTCTACTCTTCTGGAATGGAACACATAAATATTGATGATTTGTTTTGATATTACAAATTTTTATATTAAAATTATCCGTAGTCTATTAACTTTACTTTTTCCTGCACTCCTGTGTTTTCAATCATTTTTGTTGATATTCCATGTATGAGCTTCATCGCTTCATTCTTATGTACTCGATTTTCAATCAGGTCCGAGATGCAAAAATAAAAGTTCTTGCAAGCCTAAAGCAGGAAACCGATGAAGAGCGCTCAGAATGGAAAAGCTTATCCATTGCTCTCAAGGTTCGAGCTTGTTTTGTAAATTTTGTTTACTACTCAAAATGCTTCTAAATTAAACAAATTGATCACTTGTATATTTTTTCCACATTTTCCTCCACAATTTCTGTGCAGTAATGTTTGTCAAGCTCTTATTTCAATCGTCTCCATAGATTCAAGTGATTTTTTTGTGTTTGCATTTTTGGGATTACTAATGGACTTCCATTGATGACCTCTTTCATGTCATTTGGAATTTTTCATTTCAAACTTTTTGCAGATTAAGTATTGTTTTTTTTCTTCTTGTTATTATAGAATCTTCTTTTAAAGATCAATATCTCTGGCTGCTAATTTTTACTTTTTTGGCAGTCTGAGTACTCTAGTTACACTCCATTGCTTGCAAAAATCTTGGAAGGTTTAACTTCTCTAAGTAATGTTGAGAGCAAAGTCCTTCATTATGAGGAGGTTAGCTCATCTCGATCTCCTAAATAGTAGCATGGTATAACCTGAAAGTCTAGCATCCTTACCGAGAGGAAAACTAAGAAAAAGATTTAATATGCAGGTCATTGAAGCAGCAAACGAAGTCATAGATAGTATAAACAAAGAGGAATTGGTAAAATGTTTTGCCATGAAATCTGACCCAGAAGACGAGGAGGCAGAAGTATGCATTATATTCCACATGCTTCATTAATTTTTCCATATTTTTCATTAATTTGTATCCTATGTTTCTATTCCATGGCTTGCGTTTGCTTAATTATTCTGGAACTTGCTGGATTAGTGATTGACATATCATCCATTCTGATTTTAGAAAACGAGGAAAAAGATGGAGATGACTCGTGATCACCTGGCCGAGGCACTCTACCAAAAAGGTCTTGCTTTGACGATGATTGAATCGTTAAGGGTAGGATCATCATCCTTTTTTATTTTCTCCTTAATTCATTATGATCAAAATCTAAGTTTATTGGAGATTTCGTTTGTCTGAAGTTACATATCTAGGTCGCTCATAAGAAGTGAGTTAATTGGTTACGTTTTAATTCAACAGGGGGAAAAGGCTGAAGAAGATTCTAAAGATGAGGGGAAAAGTGATGATCAATCTGCACCGGAGTCTGGGATGGAGGAAGATCTCTTTGAAGAAAACTTTAAAGAACTAAAAAAATGGGTGGACGTCAAATCCTCCAAGTACGGAACACTCACTGTCCTTCACGAAAAACGAAGAGGACGGCTTGGAACAGCTCTCAAGGTAATATGTATAATAATTTTGATATTTTCTTTTAGTTTTATGGATAAAGCTTCAAGGGTTAAAATCAATATAAACCTCAAAGTATGAGGTTTCTTTAAATTACCCTCTAAGCTATAATATTTAATAACTAAAGTCTTAAAATATCAAGAAACTAACAAATAAAACCCTGGCGGGGGCCGATTTCTGAGATCGACCCCCGATCTAAATTTACTCTTAAAACAAGGGCCGATCTAAAATGAATGGTCTCTCATTCTGTTCAGTGTTTACATGGCAATGGTCGGGTTGGGGGGTCAATTTGGAAGGTAGAGATTCCTTGTTTCACGTGCAGCCGACATGATTCTAAAACGGTAGGTTGCCGCCTCAGAACGGCCCCTCCGATCCATGGCCCCCAATTTTAAGGGGTGCACGGGAACAGGAGGTTCTTGCCTCGGAACATCCCCCATCCCTGCCCCCAATTTTAGTGGGAAGAAAACTGTCTGGCAAAACATATGAGAGTAGGGTTTTCAAGGGAATTAATAGGCTGAGCTGACAATATTAGGGTAGAATAAGGGGGTAGAATAAGAGGAATGGAAGAGGATTGGATTTACGTTGTTTTTCTGCTTTCTGTAAGGGATTACAGTAGAGATTTTAAGCTGAGAACTGGAGCTATGTTTATGTTTGTGGGTGTTTTGGCAAGGATCTGGATAGGGGTCATTTGTTAGCAATTGAAAAAAAAAATCATATACAAATAAAAAAGTTCTAGAAATGTTATATTAAATTTTAAAAAAATAAACAAAGCTCTATTGTATCAAGTTAAGAGTGACACCCTAATATGACAACTTAAGTGACATACTATGATTAACATAAAGTAAATCTGATAGTGTCACCTATTCACCTGAAGTGTCACATTATGGTGTAGTTTTAATTTGGTAAGGTGGAGTCTACCAACGTTCCATTCTTTTCGTGACAAATCTCATCCTATGCTATTATTTAGAATAATTTTCACATTTCATTATATAATGGTTTTTTTTTTTTTTTTTTTTGTGAAAAATAGTGACACATCACTACTTACCATCACGTTGACCTTCTAATCTTAAATTAATTGAAAATTTTCAAATCAATATGACCATCGTTCTTTAGTGGTTGAATGTAGGTGTTAAAATGACTCATAGCCATGTGTTAGTTTTTTATGGAAATTTAAGGCGAAATTTTTCAAGAAAAAGAATTCTATCCCCAAAAATATCAAAAACCGATGGTAAATGGGAACTCAAAACTTGGAACTTTTGTCTTTTTTTGCAATTGGCTTTTACGTTGCTTTATTTCAATTTTAGTTCAAACAATTGTTACTCTCGTATTTTCTTTTATTGATAGATTAATTGAATCTATTTGGTAAGTATTATTATTATATTCTGGTCGGTTTTTGAATGAGTTACCAAGTCTTGCTCAATTCTTTGTCATCATAGGTGTTGAACGACATTATTCAAGGTGATGGTGACCCAGCAAAGAGAAGGTTCTATGAACTGAAGCTCAAATTGCTTGACGATATTGGATGGAGTCATTTGGCGACGTATGAGAGACAATGGATGCACGTACGATTTCCTCCGAGCTTGCCTTTATTTTAAATTCTGTTCAAATCAAATTTGTATTAGATTTCTCCTGACTAAAAAAATGAAACCCCCGATTGCAGTTTAGAGCTATCAAATCATGATATGATTCAAAAATGTACTCTTTTTCCGTTTCTGTCAAAATAAAGTGAGAAATTTTGTGGAATATATACTTCATTGTTTGCCTAGCATTTAGACAGTCTATTGGTAAGCATTGCACAATTTATTCAGTGCCCTGTACTCTTTTTTTTTTGGGGTTTTTTTTATAAAAAACCCTGAAGTAACGGTTGCCAATGAAAAAACCCCTAAAAACACTGTTCATCGAGAAAAATCTCGAGTATCGAAAACATTCATTTTAAACCTGGCAGGGGGGTGAGGAGTACGTACTCGCTCACTGAGTACGGCCGGTCCAGCTCGACCGGTCGTACTCGACTCGATTTGCAAAATTTTTGTAAATATCGGAGGCCGAGTAGGGCCCATAGGAGGACCAGCCGTCCTCCTATGGGCAAAACCCATGACAAAAGTCACGTGATTTGGACCGGCCGTACTCTGGGGGCAAAAACTCGTGATTTTGTCATGGGTTTTTGTCCGCTAGTGCCGAGTACGGCCGGTCCATTTGGACCGGCCGTACTCGGGGGGCAAAAACCCGTGATTTTTGTCACGGGTTTTTGGCCGCTAGTGCCGAGTACGGCCGGTCCATTTGGACCCGCCGTACTCGGCGGGCAAAAACCAGTGACAAAAGTCACGGGTTTTGTTTTTTTGTGGAGTGAGTACGGCTGGTCCATTTGCACCAGCCGTACTCACCCCACAAAAAACAAAACCCGTGTCTGATCGAGTACGGCCAGTCCAGTTGGACTGGCCGTACTCGACTCCCCTATTTAAACCCCCATTTGGGGTTTGAAAAAAACACACACCCTCGCTCCCTTACTCCTCTCAATTCTCTCGAAGCTCTCTCTCTCTCTCGAAGCTCTCTCTCTCTCTCAAATCTCTGCTCTCACTCATTTCCAATTTTAACTTCTTATTTCGACCATATTCTTCGGTCTTTATTTACATGTACGAAAATTTTGTTTAATTATTTTAATTTGTATTTGAGTTTTTTTATTTAAATATTTATAATGTTATTTTTTTGATTATCGATGAATATTTCTAATACTATTTTTTTCAATTTTATCATTTACCATATATTTTTTTAATAAATATTTCTAGTACTGTAAATAATTGGATTGCATCTATTTTTTTTATGAAGATTTTATTAGCAACGAAAATGGATTCTGATTCAAGTAGATCGATTGATTTAGATGAGCGATCAAGTGGTGATGCCGAAATGGATTGGGATTTGGACAACACGCCGGAATATGGTGATGTATGAGCATTCGATAATCCACTGGCAAATGAAGAAATATATGTCTATTCGACCTCCAAATCGCTAGACGATGAGCTTCGAACACCGGTTGGCTCAGATGATGACGAGGTGGAAAGCATGCCGGTAAGAGAACAAATCTCACTGGGATTTCATAAGGGTAAACAATATGGTTCTTTGCAAGAACTGAAACACGAGATAGACCAATATTCCATAGAAAATGGTTATGGTATTACATACATTAAATGGAAAAAAAGTCGACTGACGGCTGAATGTGGAGATGGATGTGGGTGGCGACTGCATGCTTCGCTGATGCAAAATGAGCGAACATTTCAAATAAAGAGCTTGATCGACTCTCACTGTTGTTCGAGGCAAGTTGAAAATCGACGCGCTTCAGCAAAATGGCTGGCGAACCATTACCTGGACAGGTTCAAAAGTCACCCTACCTGGGACATCTCATCTATTATGGAGACAGTGAGGAATGATTTCACCGTCGACATATCACTCAGTCTTGCCACAAGAGCAAGAAGCATAGCTCGAACCCTTAATGAAGGGAAGTGCGACGAACAGTACGGGCAGCTGTGGTCGTATGCAGCCGAAATATTCAGATCAAATCCGGGCAGCACAATGAAAATTGATGGAAATCCAGTGGGCCGTAATCAATTGGGATTCCAAAGATTCTACATGTGCATGACTGCTTGCAAGACTGGGTTGCTAGAGTACGGGAGACCCGTTATCTGCTTGGATGGCTGTCATCTAAAGGGCTCGTGTGCTGGCCAACTACTCACGGCCATCAGCATTGATGGAAACGATGGAATCTACCCCGTTGTTGTTGCCAACGTCGAGTCTGAGTGTGCAGAGTCATGGATATGGTTTTTGCGTATATTAAAGGAAGACCTCAACACTCAGCATGACTACGGTTGGACACTTATTTCAGATCGACAAAAGGTATGATGCATTTTTATATGTTATTTCAAAATTTTTTTGCTTTTGGGGTTTAATATTATTTTATTAACGCCATTGTTCACGCAAATATCAGGGGTTACAGAGCGCAATTCGAGATCAATTCCCATACGCTGAACACCGCTTCTGCCTCCGGCATATGTATGCAAATTTCAAAAACCATTTTCGGGGCAAAGCATACAGAGATGCGATGTGGAATGGCCTGAGGCACATTTCGAGCATGAAATGCGGAAACTACACGGGTTATGTCCGGCAGTCCACGAATGACTTCGAGCAAAAAAGCCGAAATATTGGGCTAGTTATGCATTCTCTCCGAATTCCAAGTGCGATCTGGGATCGAATAACTTGAGTGAGTCATTCAATGCACTTCTTTTGCCAGTCAGGGACAAACCGATTCTGACCATGTTCGAGATGATCCGAACACGCTTGATGACTCGCATCGTCAAGAAATATGAGAAGCTGTTTGATTCAAATGAGATCTTGTGTCCCAAGATCAAAGCGAAGCTTGACAAGCTTAAGAGTGCATCTGGAAACTGGCATGCAACGTTTTCGGGAGCTACACGATTTCAAGTTAGAAATGGATACGACCAATTCGAGGTGGACATGACTTTGGGTGTGTGCAACTGCACTCGGTGGGAGCGTACAGGAATCCCGTGTGTCCATTTCATTCCTTGCATGTACTGGATGAGAGTCGCGCCAGAAGACTACGTGCATGCATGCTATTACAGGGGAAGATACCTGCAGATGTACTCACACTATATTCGTCCGATCAGTGGCCCAATAATGTAGCCGATCGTACGAGATATGAACGAAATCATCCCGTCAAAAAGACGACGTCAACCTGGTAGGCCGAAGAAGACAAGAGTGCGAGATCTCGAAGAGCCGTCAAGCTCCAGAATCAGTAAGAGGAACTCAACATTGCGTTGTGGTATATGTCGGCAGCAGGGGCATAATACTCGCACTTGTTCTAACCGGGGATCAACTTCAAGCGCTGCTTCGCATGACACATTCATGGGCTTTAACACATTTGATGGGACGCAGGAATCTTCGACACGCGGCCGTGGCAGAAATTTGTAAATATTTTTAATATACCATGTATTATTTTTTTTTAATATACTCTATGATTTTATTTAAAAATTTTATTATATTTAACCCTAAAAATAAATAACTAAAATTACAATAAATCATACAAATGTTATTAAATCACGAAATATTTACCATATTTACCATAAATTGTGGAAATATAATCTAAAATTTTCCGTGATTTTCTAACACTTGCACGATTTATTATAATTTAACTCAAAAATAATTAACTAAAATTACAATAAATTGTACAAAATTTATAATAAATCGTACAAAATTTAGATTCTTTTCTTACGATTTGGTCTACATATGGTAAAAATTTTGTGATTTAATAACATTTGTACGGTTTATTGTAATTTTAGTATCAAATTACAACAAATCGTGCAAGTGTGAGAAAATCACGAACATTTTGAGATTTCCTTCCCATAATGTTATCTACATATGATAAATATTTTGTGATTTAATAACATTTGACCTATTTATTATAATTTTAGTTAACTATTTAAGTGTTAAATTACAATAAATTATGCAAGTTTTAGAAAACATGAAAAATTTCAGATTCTTTTCCCATGATTTGATCTACATATGATAAATATTGCGCGATTTAATAACACTTAGTTTGATTTATTGTAAATTTAGTTAATGTTTTTAAGGTTAAATTAAAGTAAATTGAGTAAATGTTAGAAAATTACGAAAATTTTCAGATTATTATAATAAATTGTGCAAGTGTTAGAAAATCACGAAAATTTTTAGATTACCTTTCCATGATTTGTTCTACATATGGTAAAAATTTTGTGATTTAATAACATTTGTATAATTTATTGTAATTTTAGTTAATTATTTTTAAGGTTAAATATAATAAAATAAACTCATTTAATTATAATTAAAGTACAACAAATTTACATACAACAACTAAACAGACTACGCAGGAGGGGCATCATCGTCAGAGTCTGTGGCGTTGTTCGCCATCCAAGTCGTCCACCTCTCGTTTATCTCTTTATAAGACTCATTGAGATAATGTTGAGTAGATACCAGTTGTTGAATGTCTCGTTGTTGGTTTTACTGTGATTCCAGCAATTGCTGCAGCTGCTGCTGGTGTGTTCGCTGCATCTGATATATTTGCTGCTGTTGCTGGTACTGTTGGTGGTGGTGCATTCGATGCATCTCATTTATCTGCTGCTGTTGCTGGTACTGTTGCTGGTGCATATCATTCAACTGCTGTTGATGCGTCTCTTGCATCTCATATAGCTATTGCAGATATCGCCTTGTATCCCAGCCGCTTCTCTCATCCTCTTGAGGGGCATTTGGTGGCGATGTAGTCTCATCCATCGGCATTGCCCGAGAGGTGGATGCCCGAGAGGTGGATGCCCCCTGATTTCTCCTCAGCACCCACTCGCCATCGACTTCGACGATCCCCATCCATATCAACTGGGTCGTGTCAAATACGTCGGTCGATCTACGAGGGATTATCTGCTCTCCAACCGGTATGCGAATACTAGCTCGCATGATGAGCTTCAGAATCAATGCCCCGTATGAGAGATTAGTCGTGGGTGCCCTCCCGATCTCACGCATGTGATTTAAAATCAAGAAACCGGGGTCAAAAAGCTTCCCGTTGCATAGCTTCTCCATGACATAGAGGTCCATGCAACTGACATGATTTCGATGGCCCTCTCTCGGCAGAAGGGTGTGGGCGAGCATGTTTCGGAGAACCCGACCTCTAACATTCAGCTCGTGCGCTCTTGGCTTCACGAACACCTCAATATTGGGGTTACAGTGAATTTGGCGAAGGAACTCTACTCCCTCGGGTAATGTAAAAAATGGGCAGTCTCGGGAAGCATGGTAATATCGCTCCGCCCCTTCTATGTTAAATCCCAGGACTTCATTCACCTGCTCTGCCCGTATCATAAAATCAAACCCAAGAATGTACGCCCTCAAACCTGTTAAAACACCATCTGTCCCGACCGTTCTCAAGTTGGCGTAGAATAAGCGAACTATTCTCTCGCATGTGTCGCCTGTTAATGCATTGATTCCGTTTAGGCCGATGTTCTCCAACATCTCTTTGATGCCCAACGACTCCCAACCGCTGAAGTCCACGTGCATGCAAAAGTTTAGTGAGCGTTTTCGCAGATCTTGCTCAAACTTTCTTTGACAATCTTGGGACAAAAATTCCATGGTAAGATCCTGTCAAATTCACGTAAAAATAAAATTTAGTTTTTAAAGTTAAACCGTGTAGACTACGCTAAACGAGAAAAAAATTATCGATAATTGAAAAAAAATATTACAAATATTTATTATTTAAATAAATAAACATTAGAAATATTTAAAAGTATTAAAAAAGTATTAGAATTATTTGAAATTATTTAAATAAATAATCTTAAATTAGAATAATTATACTTTCACATATATGATATAACCAACAAAAATATATATATAAACAACAAAAATATAATGTATATATTTTGACATTTGTGATATAAATAATAAAAATATTAATATAAATAGTAAAAAAAAATAATACCTGGAAGTGGAGAAAAATAATATTGGAATGAGAGAGAAATATTAGTGGAATTAACAGAGGGAGAAGATTGTGAGTAAATAGAAATGGGAGAGGAGTGTGTGATTTCAAAAGAAGGGGGGGGGGGGGGGGGGGGGTTTGGGGTACGCAGCCCGTGACATTTGTCACAGGTTTCTGCAATGGACCGGCCGTACTCGGCAATAGCGGACAAAAACCCGTGACATGGACCGGCCGTACTCGGCAATAGCGGACAAAAACCCGTGACTTTTGTCACAGATTTTTGCCCGCCGAGTACGGCCGGTCCAAATGGACCGGCAGTACTCGGCACTAGCGGCCAAAAATCCGTGACTTTTGTCACGGGTTTTGCCCATAGGAGGACGGCTGGTCCTCCTATGGGCCGTACTCGCTCACCGATTATGGCCGGTCCAGCTGGACCGGCCGTACTCGGCCTCTGATATTTGCAAAAAATTTGCAAATCGAGTCGAGTACGGCCAGTCCAGCTGGACCGGCTGTACTCGGTGAGCGAGTACGTACTCCTCACCCCCCTGCCAGGTTTAAAATGAATGTTTTCGATACTTCGAGGTTTTTCTCGATGAACAGTGTTTTTTAAGGGTTTTTTCATTGGCAACCGTTACTTCAGGGTTTTTTTATAAAAAAAACCCTTGTTTTTTAATTTGAGATTTATTAGCAAGCATTGTTAGATAGAAAATATGACATACACTTGTTTAATTTTATGAATAAATTGATAATAATGTTTCAATTGCAGATAATTAAAAGATTGAGATTCTATTTGTCGAAAAAAATAGTTTAAGGTCAATCAGTAAATGACCTTAAATTTTAGATTTTGAATTGTATTTTACTATTTTTTATATAAACTAATAGCTAAAATGTAAAGGGTAATATTAGGTTTTCACTCTAGTTTTATTGTCTAATTTTATATCATAATGTAACGTTTAAGTGTAACTTATTGGTACAATACGAATAATAAAATTAATAAATTATAAAAATCAATGAATAAATAATACGTATCACGTTAGAGCGCGAGATTAAAATGTAAAATTAGACTGTAAATATCATATTAATCAAATGTAAAAATAATGGGCACTTGGAGTTTTTGAGTATTAGCAATGCTTGCTAAAATTATGTTTTTGGATTTCTTTTTTAGGTTCTCAAATCTTTTCAAATTGAACTTTTTAAGCTTGTTTATTACTAGGTAAGTTAAAACTCTATACAATGTCACCTAGTCCTTAATTTGTGTGACAGCCCGAAACCGGATCCCGATCAGAATCCGAGAGCCAAGTCGTCACTCCGGACATTTAACGGAAAACGGTGACTATTTTTTTTTAAACATTTATACTTTTAAAACAAACAGAAAACGGACTGAACTTTTAAGAGTAAAACCTTAAAGCTTAACAGAGAAGGAAAACATTTTCGGGATTTGGAATCAAAACAGAGAAAAAGGAACAGTTAAAGAAACTAGACTACAGAATGAATGGCAAAAGGAGAAATGAAATAGTGCAATCGGTGGACGTGAACAGTGAAACAGTGGATGTAAACTACAACAAGGTGAACAGTGCAATCGGTGGATGTGAACAGTGCAATCTGTGGATATAATAAGACAAAAGTGAACAGTGATAGGTGGATGTAAACTACAACAAGGTGAACAAAGAAATCGGTAGATGTGAACAGTGCAATCGGTGGATATAATAGGATAAAAGTGAACAGTGATCGGTGGATGTAAACTACAACAAGGAGAACAAAGAAATCGGTAGATGTGAACAGTGCAATCGGTGGATATAATAGGACAAAAGTGAACAGTGATCGGTGGATGTAAACTACAACAAGGAGAACAAAGAAATCAGTACATGTGAACAGTGCAATCGGTGGATATAATAGGACAAAAGTGAACAGTGATCGGTAGATGTAAACTACAACAAGGAGAACAAAGAAATCGGTAGATGTGAACAGTGCAATCGGAAGACATAGTTTTAAAGGCAGAATTTGACAACTTTTAACAGGAAGACAAACAAACAGAGAGCATAAAAACATAAACGTTTCAAACCTTCAAAACCGATTCAAAACATGATTTTTCAGACATAACAGTAAACCACGGCAGAAACTTAAGAAAATCAAACTACATGGATAGCTCTAAAACCAGAAACCATCCATGCACAGGCCAACATAAAATATTCCAAACAATTCCAGAATACTTCAGAACATGAATTCAATTGTCAAATACAGAGGTTTATGGATTATTTTAAAATTTCAGAAGTTAAGCAGAACTTGACATACATTTCCGGAATTCCTAACAGAGTTTTTAAAACCAAAACACCAGAATCTATACATTATTTCAAAATTTCAGAGACAGTACAGAACTTAACAAGTAATTGCAGAATTTCCCAAAACAGAATTTCTCTACAGAGTTTTTGACACAAAAACCAGAATTTCAGAAAGCTTTACAGATATTAACTTTACTTTAAAGACTTAAACCTCAAAACAGAAAATTATGTCTAGCTGCAGCAACCACCCCCGGAGCTCGAACCACCAGCCACCTATTCATCAGACCGAGGCACGAAGTCCTCATTTTCGAGTTCAGTACCTACATCAGGGAGTTCACCTATGAGTCTAAAACTCACTAAGAACATTTAAAACAATGCAGTGATGCATATGCTATGCATGAACTTTCAGAAATACAGTGACAGTACAGAACATTACGTTTCAGTAGCAGAGGGGTATAAGTGGGGCTTATAGGGGAACTAGCAAGTGCACGATAGGTACATTCAGACATTCAGTAGTTTTTCAGAATTCCAGGGAGGGATAAAACCAGAGGGTCCTTGGCAAGGACAATTTTTCAGAATCCCAGGGAGGGATAAAACCAAAGGGCCAGTCCCCGTCCCACACTTAACCAATACATTACATTCAGATTCTGTTTTATCTTTCTTAACTTCAAAACTGTGTACAGAAAACATTGTTTTGCATGAACTTTCGGTAAAACGTGTATGTATGAACTTTCACAGTGCTTAACTTGAAACAGCAGTTAACAGAATAATACAACAGAATCTAGAGAAAAAACAGATAACTCAGAACTTAACTCTAACTTTCTCTACCTGAAACCTCCCGACAGAAGAAAAACCTAGAGTCTCCGTGATGTAGGGCCTTAAGGGCCAACCTACGGATATGAACTTACCTGGTTGCTGCAGAGTTGATGTTCTTGATCGTCTCGGTTTCAGTAGTTTGTGAACCTAAAACTTGATTATACGGTCATTAACCCTAAACCTCTCAAAAATCAGAAAATAGTGTAGTTAAACTTGTTAACTACCGACGAAAATTACCTTCACTGAAGAAAATAGAAGAATGCAGGAGAAAGAAAGTGTGGAACTTTGTTTCAGTCGCCTGGAAGAGAAGAATAGAGAGAAGGAAGGGAGGAAGCAGAGAAGTGAAATGAAGATTTCACGTAGGAGGAAGAACATGGATTCTTCAACAAGTTGCCAAGTGTCAATCATCTATTGGCTTTCTCCTACCAACCTTAATTCCTTCCCAATTTACCCTTCTATTGTTTCTTGACTAATTTGTTAAATAAATTCTTCAACCTGGTTTTTCCATTAAACTCTCCGACAATTCATAAAACATATATCAGATTTTATATAAAAATTCATCCCGCTAAATAATCCGGGGGAATAATTACAAGGGCAAAAATGTCGGGTGTTACAATTTGAGTTTTGGTGCTTTGTAAATAAAGTTTTATAACGATGCAATTCAAGACGCCTTTATATCTAAATCAAGAAAATATATCCTATATTGAACAAAGTTATTGTAGCTAGCCAACATGTATATATATATATATATCATGAAACGCCCTTGATAAGAATTAAATAGGAATTTATTTAATGCATTAAAAAAAAAAATAATTTATTTACATTCTTGGCAATGTGGTGAATATTTCAAACATGGGTTCATTCTACAAAGGGTGAACAAGGAGAGGAAGACCATGGGAAGGTCTTAGAGAGAGCAAAGTTGTAGGAGAATGAACATAATTAGGAGACATGGTGAAAGAAAACCTAGTCAAAATTAGGGTTATGGCAATCCTGTACTCCATGTGACTCAAGTTCCTCCCAATACACATTCTTCCTCCGAACCCGAATGGCAAATACCCCATCTTGTGTGTACACCCGCCATATACGTCGTCCTTGAAGCGGTCCGGTCGAAACTGGTGCACGTCCTCACCCCATATCGACTGGTCGTGATGGATGGCTACTAGGTCTATCCAAATGTTGGTTCCTTTTGGAATTGTCAAGTCTTCCACTTTAATGTCTCCTAAAGCTTGCCTCTGCGCATTTGGTGCCGTCGGGTACAGTCTCAATGTCTCGCTCATCACCCATCCCATCTGCAATTGTTTGCTCGACGTTTAACTATTTTTCTCAAATTTGTAGAAAATGTTAAGTTTCATATAATTTCGATATAGATAGGGAGACACGGGTACAATACAAGGCCTTAGTCTACAATGACTTATTCCATATTTAGCATGGAATCCCACGTGCTAAATAGAAAAAAAGACAGTTTTGTGTTTTGCTCCTCTTATGATTGTTGATAAGACAGAAGAATCACATGACTTCCTTTTCATCCCACCAACTCTTGCCCTATGTGTACTTTTGTTGACCTTTTACCTTATTTTGCTCTTCACAATTTATTTAACTTCAACTTCTAACACATTATTTAAAAATAAAAATAAAAATATAAGAATTATGTATTTGTACTTGAAATTACACAACATCCCATTTAGTTTTTAAAATAATAATTATTTTACTAACAAACGAATAACACGCAGAAATCATGATATTGTACAAAAAAAATTAAGAGTATAAGTGTAAAAGTACAACGTATCTGATCGATAACATACCAAAACAAAATCACGCAAGCGATAGAATTGTGTACCTTTTTTAAGTTGAAAATATTTCCGAAGTTGAAATGAGACTCTTCCTTCCAAGAACTTCTTTGATCTCCTCTCTCAACTCAACTTGCCAATCAGGATTCATAGCCAAGAGTAGAAGAGTCCATGTGATAGCCAGCGCCGTCGTTTCATTCCCACCAAAGAAAAATGTCTTACACTCGTCCACCAATTCTTTAGTTGCAAGTCTTCTCTTCCCTTCTACTTCACCCTCCTTCGTCAACAAACTTAGCAAATCTTGCCTCCTGTTATAATATCCCGATTTTCTTCTTCCTTCGATGATCGCTGTAAAGAGTTCGTCAATCTCTTTTCCCAGATTTTTGGCTTTCAGGGCTCTTTTAGGGTTTAAGAAATCACTATAAGGAACTCCTAAATATGGGTTTGTTTTAAAAAGAGTCTTTTGTAGTGCTCTTAGTTTGCCGGAAATATGTCTCGCGTTATCGTAGTCAATCCCGAAGCTCGATTTGGCTATGATCTCTCCGGCCAACCATATTATTTCGCTCTCAACGTCAATTTCTCGGCTGCCGGAGTCTAGGATTTTTCCCCACCTTTCTAGCATTTGGGTAATGGAATTCACCATCATGCTTTCCATAGCCTTGTTTAACAAAAAATATATACTTGATGAGTATCAAATATAATAAAACATAAGACCTCCACAGAAAAAAAACGTACATCTTTCTCAAGATTGAAGATACATGAGAGAAAAAAGAGAGAGAAAGAGGGAGAGAGTATAAAACTTTATATGGGATTAATCCTAAGTATGGCAAGATGGTGGTTTGACCTAATTTCAATGGATAAACACAGACGAACACAGATGAATGAACGACGTGTCATCTTATAACACATCCCATATAAGTTTTTTTCTTTTGTCCAAGAGATATGAAATGAAGCTTTGGAAAAAAAGAAGAAGAAGAAACCTGTAAATTTCTGGGGTTAAAAGCTGGAGTGATGACATGTCTGTGAAGAACCCATTCTTCACCTTCAACCATGACCAAGCCATTTCCAAACATGGCGTCTCGATCAGTTCTGAACAAATTAGGTTTTCCCCAGCCCTTAGCCGATACTTCTGCAGACATTTTCTTCAAAAACTCCGGCTCTGCTATATACAAAAATGGCTACGTCCCTAGCCAATACACAAACACCTTCCCTACAAAACATCAACACAGCATTCAAAATCTCCATTTAAGGAGGAATAATTTAGAGAATTGAGCTCTTAAGTGAATCTTTTCTGCTAGAAAATAATGGATTAATGGAGGAAACAAAGAAGAAATAAAAGATTACCATGGGAGGTTTGCCATTTGGAGAAGTAAGGAAACGCTATAGAATGTATGTTATGGGTGATATCTGAAAGTCCAGATGCAGAATTTTGTGTTTTAGATTTCATTTCGCGGAGGTTTCCAAGCGGGAAAACTGGAGGTGGACCTCCGAACCCATTTTTCTTCACCTTCAAGTACTTTTTCATGGGTGTAATCCAGAAAGAAATCACTGCTTTTAAGAGCAGCAAAGAAAGCAAGAGCGCCATAGCCATGATGAGAGAAGAGTACAGATCCATGTCTTTCTCTCTCTAAACTCCCACTCAGAAGCTTTTGTTCTTCAAGTTTTGGAGAGTTGGAAATGAGAGAAGAAATGGGTATTTATGGAAAATTTGACTTCGGAATTTGATCCCATTTTCACAACTTTCAATGCCGTCAGTTCACTTGGCTCCTTGCTGGTTTCTGATTTCTTGCTCTTTTCTTTTTGGGAAAGGTTCATTTCAGACCCCTAACATATAGGGTCATTTGTCATTTAATCCATAACATTTTTTTATCCAATCAGATCCTATCGTATACACCGTTTACAATTCAAACTCTTTAATTAAATTCTCCATTAAATTTTGCATGTGCAGTAAACTCCCAAATATCCTTATTTCCCCTTCCCTCTTGAAAATGAGTTTTCGCAAAATACCAAGCCTATCTTCGACAATGGCCGAGCCAATCCCCCCACCAATTTCCTGATTCTTCTCTCTCACATCATCTTCGACCGTTGAACATAAATCTCCAACGACTGCACAAGCCGCTATAACATAATTTGGATCTCCTCAATGAAACTGGTGCGGCTTAACAGAGTGAAGAAACTTGAGGCAGTGGCAATGTCCGAGCTGCAAGTGTGGTATAAGAGCACCGCTACTTCTTCCCATCGCTCTTGCTTACCCTTTGCAATCAGATTTTTGGATTTCTCAAACAGGTTTCAGCTTTATACACCAGAAATCTTCAACCGCCAAACGAGAAGAGCGATGATATTTTGCAACAGAAGAATTGAAGTGTATTTATCTCGGCAATGGTGTTTCTCAAATGATTTTTAGGCTTACAAAGCCTGTGTTCGATTAGCTTTAGGCTCATCTACGCTTTCATCTTCCTCTCATTCTTTCCCCTTCTTTCTTGGATCTTCCCTTTTCCTCTCCTCTCAGATCTCCTCTTGTTCTTACTAATTTTCTAATAAATGAATTAGAAAATTTATTGCGGGTTTAAGAAGCCATAGGAGGTGTTCTCTCTTCCACCTCCGCATCAAACCCTAACGATTCTCACTCAGCCACTTCCTCCTCCTCCAACAAATCGTCCTGGGAAGATTCTCTCCATACCTCACCTACTCTGAGGATGTCTAATTCTGATTCTATATCCCCCAATTTAGAAGAAAAGGCTGGCGTAAATGAAACGCAGGAGGATCAGGCGTCGAGTTCCTTGGTTGAATTGAGAAAAGTTGAAGATGGAGGACGCAGAGGAATCGTGGTGAATCAGAAATTGTCGATGACGATGGAGGTGAGGTTGGAGAGGAGGAGGGTTAGGAAGGGGAAGAGGAAGGAGAGTGAAGGGGAAAGAAAGATATTTAGGAGTTTTAGCAGGGTACGTGCAGAGCATGTACAAAATTTAACGGGAGGGTTTGAATTGCAAACGGTGTGTACGATAGGGTTTGATTGGGTAAAAAAAAAACGTTAGGGACTAAATAACCAATGACCCCATACGTTAGGGTCTGAAATGAATATTTTTCTTTTTTCTTTGTTCAAAACAAAACAGAAAAAGATAACGGTAAAAAATAATTTAAATCCTGAAATATGAATTTTTTTAAAAAATCTCTCAAACTAAAAATCCTAACAACGTGAATCTTAAATTATCTAAAATATAACAAATTAAACTCTGACGGTCGACCGATCACCCTCCGTTCAATATTTACATCTTGAACGGGTGATTGTTCTAAAGAAAACGGGCGACCGTTCTCTCAAGTGCCTACGTGGCACTGGACACATTAGGTCGGGGGGTTGACAGGGGGTGAAGACCCCCCGATCCACATGCGGTGCACGTTAATTTAGAACAGGGGGTTCCCGCCTCAGAACGGACGACTGTTCTGTCCATTATTGTCCCACCCGTAATTTCAGTCAAGGGTGAGACAATAATTGAGAAAGGGGTGTCCTAGCTCCGGAACGGGACGAGACTGAATTATTGTCCCACCCGTGACTGAAATCACGGGTGAGAAAATAATGGAGAGAATGGTCGCCCGTTGACGAGAACGGGTGACCGTTCTCAAGCATTATATAAGGAGGCGACACGACACTCTATTCTCACACCTGGCTCAGAAAAAACTCTAAAACCTATATACTACTTTCTTGCTTCTGCGAATTTTCTCATTTTATTAACAACGGTGATGGATTTTGATTCAAGTAGATCGGTTGAGGCAGACGAGATAACAACTTATGATGCCAATATGGACTGGTATTCGGACGCCACGCCCATATACGGTGATTTCGAGCATTCGATCACTTAGAAGGTAGTGCATTCAACCTCGAAAACTCTGGACGATGAGCTTCGAACCCCAGTTGACTCGGAATATGATGAGGTGGAGAACATACCGGTAAAGGAAGAAATTTCAATGAGATTTTTTTGGAAAAAAAAATATAGTTATTTAAAAGCTATTAGAGAAGAAATAGTCGAATATGCTTTGAATAATGATTATGACATCAAATTCATCAAAAGTGAACCTCGGCGACTCACGACAACATGTGAAGACAGATGTGAGTGGCGACTGCATGCTTCAAAGATACAAAATGAGTTTACATTACAAATAAAGAGTTTCACCGATTCTCACAGCTGTGCAAGAAAAATTGTGAATCGACATGCTACTGCAAAATAGGTGGCAAACTATTTTTTGGATAGGTTCAAAAGTCAACCTACGTGAAAAATCTCTTCCATAATCGAGACGGTAAGGATGAATTTGAATGTTAACATTACACCAAGTCTTACCAGGAGAGCAAGAAATGAAACTCGAAAACTTAACGATGGGAAGAGCGACGAGCAGTACAAGCTACTGCGGTCGTACGCAGGGGAAATATTTAGATCAAATCTGGGTAGCACAATGCGCTTACAGACTTACTTGGTAGGCTCTGGCGCTAATGGAACATGTGTATTTGAAAGAATGTACATGTGTATGGCTACTTGTAAAGCAAGTTTGCTGCAGTGTGACAGACGTAGATCTGTTTGGATGATTGTCATTTGAAGGGCTTATGTCCCGGTCAATTACTCACAGTCGTCAGTATTGATGGCAACGATGACATATATCCCGTTGTTATTGCCAATGTGGAGTCAGAGTGCAAAGACTCATGGACGTGATTTTTGCAAATATTAAAACAAAACCTAGACACTGAAGATGGATACAGATGAACAATTGTGTCAGATCGACAAAAGGTATAATGCATTTTCAATTGTTATTTGAAATATTGGGCCGTTGTGGTAGTTATATTGTTTTATGTTGACTCTGTTTTTCTTTCAAATATCAGGTGTTGTTTCCTACTGTGCGGGATGAAATAGGTTTGGCCGAACACCGCAACTGCCTCAGGCATATGTACGCAAACTTCAAAAATCAATTTTGGGGCAAAGTGTACAGAGATGCAATATGGAATGCGGCCAGGGCAACCACAAGTTTTCATTTCGAGATAGAAATGAGAAAGTTACATCATATTAACCTGGAAGCCCACAAATATCTTCGAGGCATAGAGCCTAGATATTTTGCTAGCCATGCATTTTCTTCAATTCTCAAGTGCAAAATGAGATTGAATAATTTATGCGAGTCATTCAATGCAGTTCTATTGCTTTCCAGGGACAAACCGATCCTTACCATGTTCGAGATGATCCAAAAGTGCTTGATGACTCAGATAGTGATAAAATATGAGAAATTGGCATCGTCAACAGACGTCTTGTGTCTGCAGATAAAAAAGAAGCTTGGGAAGCAAGAACGTGCAGCTCAAAATTGGAGTCCTATGTTTGCGGGAGCTTTACGATTCGAGATCAGCAACGACAATGAACAAT
The DNA here is from genome assembly GCA_022432975.1 of Begonia masoniana. Classification (NCBI taxonomy): domain Eukaryota; kingdom Viridiplantae; phylum Streptophyta; class Magnoliopsida; order Cucurbitales; family Begoniaceae; genus Begonia; species Begonia masoniana. The sequence continues at coordinate 4,205,185 of CM039509.1, forward strand.
ATGTTGTCGACATGAATACGTGTGTGTGCAACTGTAACAAGTGGAAGCTTACTGGAATCCCGTGTGTCTATTTCTTCCCTGCATGCATTTCCTGAGAGTGGCACCAGAAAATTACGTGCATCCATACTATCATCGGAAAACTTATCTACGGTTGTACTCATACTTTGTTCAACCCCTTAGCGGCCAACAAATGTGGAGGCCCGTTGAAAATGAGAAGGAAATCTTGCTGCCCAGAAGAAAGCGCCAACCTGGTAGGCCGAAGAAGAAAAGAGTATCACCAGAAAACTTATCTACAGATGTACTCACACTTTATTCAACCCTTTAGCAGCCAACAAATATGGAGGCCCATAGAAAATGAGAAGGAAATCTTACTGCTCAGAAGAAACCGCCAACCTGGTAGGACGAAGAAGACAAGAGTGCGAGATGTCAATGAGCCGTCAAGTTTAATAATTAGTACGCGAAACTCAATGATGTCGTGTCATATATGTCGGAAGTAGGGTCATAATAGTCGCACTTGTCCTCACAGGGGATCCACTTCAGGCGCCACTGCCGCTTCTGCTTTTCAAGACACTTTTATGGGTTTTCACATATTTGACGAGACGTAGGTACGTTTATTTTTTCTAATAAACACACTTTCATTATTTTCTAATATAGTTTTTATCATGTACATAAATCTTCTACACACGACTGGGGCAGAAACATATGTCTATTCAAACAATTATAAGCTGTAATTTAAATATTTATTATAATATGTAATTTATGTATTTATTGTAATGTGCAATTTATGTATATATTATATTTTGTAATGTAAGTATATATTATAATATAAGTATTTATGTATTTATCACGTGAGAGTTACAAACATAAAGTAAAGTACATAAAATGAAATACAAAACTTAAACTAAACTATGGTGAGAGATCGTCAGCATTGTCTGTCATCCACTCCATGAGGTTATGCCTGATGTCTCTATAGGATTGCAGTAGGTCTCTATGAGACTCCATTAGATCTCTATGGGACTGCATTAACTCTCTCTGAGAACCCATTAGCTCTCTCTAGGATACTGTGAGCTTCTCGACTCTGCCAACAAGGAACTCTATGCGTTGCTTCATTTCGTCCCCCCTACTAGCCATCTGGGGGGGCGATGGCTGCGCGGTGACTTCCTCCATATGCACATCCCGAGAGGTGGATGCCCCTTGATCTCTCTTCAGCACCCAAGTCCTGTCGACGTCAACTAGGCCCATCACAATCACATGACTCATGTCAAATACGTCGACGGATCTGTGAGCTCTCATCTGCTCGCCAACTGATAGCTGAATCTGAGTTCGCTCGATGATCATCTAAATTTGTGCGCCGTACGGGAGATTCTTGTTGGATGTCCACTCGATTTCACACATGTGACCTAAAATCACGAAGCTAGGGTTGAAAGTCTTCCCGTTGTACAACTTCTCCATGACATATAGATCCACGCAGCTAACGAGATCTCTATGTCCATCTCACGGTAGAAGGTTGTGGGTTAGCATGTTGTGAAGAACCCGAGCTTTGACATTCAAATCTCTCTATTGTGGCTCACGAACCTCGCAATATCGGAATTGTGATATATTATACGTAGGAACTCTACTCCCTCAGGCAATAAAAAAAAAGGGCAGTTTTGAGAAGCATGGTGATATTGCTCCGCCTCTTCCATGAAAAACTCGAGCACTTCATTCACCGTCTGTGGACGTATCAGAAGCTCCGTACCAAGGGCGTACATCCTCAAACCTCTTGACATCCCGGTTGCGGTCAAGTTCGTGTAAAATAATCAAATTATTATGTCACAGCTATCTCCCCTCGATGCGTACACTCAGTGTAGGCTGATGCTGTGAAACATCTATTGGATTCCCAATGTAACGACCCTCACACGGTACCCCTATTTCCCGTATAAATTTTTCTTTTTACTTATCATTATAAACTTTAAACTTAACCTTAAGCGGGAATTAAATCGAAATCAGAGTTCGTTTAGTAAATCGTTTAAAACAAATACTAAAACGGTTGAAATTTAAAACAATTTAAAGCAATTAAAACTATTAAATAAATAAATTAAAAACATGTAATCGACCTAGGGACAAAAGGGGAAATTCCCCGGTCCCGCGCCCTAACGCAGCTCCACCCGCGCCCGATCGCTGCACTATCCATTTTTCCAGAGAGTTCTACGTCCCAACGCCACTCCTTAGGCGTTCGAACGCCTACCCTTTTTTTTCTTCCTTACTTTATTTCTTCCACATACTATTACTCTTAACACAACTCATTCACAATTTCGTTAACACACATACGTTCCAACATATACATTTCAACTCTCATTCTAACCATGACTCGAAACACGTTCAAAACATAGCCTATTTTCATGAAAATAAAACGCGTGGATATGTTTAAAACCTAAACAAATCCTCCTGTTTTGAAATCAAACAAAAGATTCTAAAATCGATTTCCAAAACGTTTCAGAACATCAATATAAAAACCTATCCAGACCTAAACAACCTAAAATGTTTCTAACCATAACATAATCCACTGTACAATCAAAATTCACCCAAACTCTCAAAATACCTTACCACTTTCCCCACGGGTCAACATACGCGACGACTGCTCATGCACACCACCGCAATCGTTCTTCTTCAACCATCCTGTACATCGGGAGGAGGAACATCGTCCTCACCTGCTTCGATATCACCTACACCATACAGACACACTATGAGCTAAAAGCTCAGTAAATTCTACGTAAATGCAGATGCGTGCAGTACATATGGAGTTCAGAAATTATGCATAACATACAGAGCGTCGCAAACAGAATATCACCGAGATCTCATCCCCCTAACCGAAGGGGGCCCATCCAGCGGTCGGACTACCCCGTGCGGTTAGAGGAGGGGGGTACACACTTACAACACGTACAGCCGTGCCTGAGCCCCACCTCGCGTGACCAGATAACAGATTACGTTCATTATTTACATTACATGAGATGTGCTATTGGTCAGACCCTTAATCGGTCCACACAATAGATCGATAGCCCCCAATTTCTGGGCCACATTGGTTTTCTTAAAACATCGTGCGGAAATTCATTTTCATGCCAAGTTAAAAATGTGATACATGAATAGTTCAATATAAATGTAAACAAACAAGCATGCGTACCATCAAGACTGTGAAAGAAATAACCCACGAAAACGTTTAAACCTAACTACCCAACCAAAGCAGTTTAAACATACAACACTCTAAGATCCTCGACGCGACATCGAAGTACGGTGTAGGCCAATCGGTCAGAGTAAGTCACGAGAACTTACCTCGTGTCCGTTGCAGCTCAAGCTCCGTCCACGAGCGTTGTTTGTCTGAGGCAAAACACAACATTCGCCATTAAAACTAGTTTCAGCCAATAAACGTCCAAATTTAACGAAACCTTAACTAAGGAAATTCTCCTAAAATTCTAACTTAGCTCAATGAGGCGCTTTCATCCATCAAATAACGCTCAATACCTCGAAATCACTATTAATGAGTTTTTCCCCAAAACTCGGAAATTGTCAAATCTCTAACATTCGTCCTAAATCGATTAACTTTATCCAATAACGTTTAATACGTTCATTATTTTCACAAATACGGTAGAGCTATCGATTTCGAACCCTAAACCGCATTTTTTACAAAACCTAAACAAAACTCTAACCGTTACACTTTGCGAAAACCGAACTATAATGCTTCAAAAGCATAGAATCATACCTAGGGTTGCGAGAGGAGGAGAAAACGTAAAGGATCGGAGGTCGTCGGAGGAAGAACGATTGCGGTGGTGTGCATGAGCAGTCGTCGCGTATGTTGACCCGTGGGGAAAGTGGTAAGGTATTTTGAGAGTTTGAGTGAATTTTGATTGTACAGTGGATTATGTTATGGTTAGAAATATTTTAGGTTTTTTGGGTCTGGATAGGTTTTTATATTGATATTCTGAAATGTTTTGGAAATCGATTTTAGAATCTTTTGTTTGATTTCAAAACAGGAGGATTTGTTTAGGTTTTAAACATATCCACGCGTTTTATTTTCATGAAAATAGGCTATGTTTTGAACGTGTTTCGAGTCGTGGTTAGAATGAGAGTTGAAATGTATATGTTGGAACGTATGTGTGTTAACGAAATTGTGAATGAGTTGTGTTAAGAGTTATAGTATGTGGAAGAAATAAAGTAAGGAAGAAAAAAAGGGTAGGCGTTCGAACGCCTAAGGAGTGGCGTTGGGATGTAGAACTCTCTGGAAAAATGGAGAGTGCAGAGACCAGGAAAGAGGGGCGCACGATCGGCCAAGCTATGACCGATCGTGCGGCCATGAGGGTGGCGCCCGATCGCCTACCATTTGGCGACCGAGCGCCCCCTAATTTGTGTGGGGAATTTCTCCTTTTGTCCCTCGATCGATTACATGTTTTTAATTTATTTATTTAATAGTTTAATTGCTTTAAGTTGTTTTAAATTTCAACCGTTTTAGTATTTGTTTTAAACGATTTATTAAACGAACTCTGATTTCGATTTAATTCCCGCTTAAGGTTAAGTTTAAAGTTTATAATGATAAGTAAAAAGAAAAATTTATATGGGAAATAGGGGTACCGTGTGAGGGTCGTTACACCCAACGACTCCCAATCTCTAAAGTTGACAGTCTTTCAATAAATAATTGAGCATTTTAACAAACTCTTCTCAACCTGACCTTGACACGACTGATTTTGAAATTCTATGGACTGATACCCACTTGGCGGTCTCGGCGCTTGTGTTGACGGTGCCCAATTTGTTGGGCATCTTGTGGCATCGAGGGACCTCATTGTGAGGGGGCCACCTTTTCGTTTAATGATCAATTTGGGACCTATTTCAATGGAATTTGGCAATTTAGAGATCGAGGATTTTGAAGATTTTTGGCTCGGATTTGTAAGATTTGTGGGATTTTTCGGATGGTATTCGAAGGAAACAAATAGTGTTAGAGAAATCAACATAGTTGGGCATGCAATGGCCGAATTTTGGGTTAAAATTGTGTGGGGCCGAGAGAAATTTTTGGATTTTCGAAGATGGAGGGAGGAATGGGCGGCCGATTCCTTATATACTGTCAGGGATCAGTATCCCGTTTCCGGGCTGTGGCCCCCCGTTCTCAGTCCTAATTTTAAGAACGGGAGGTCAGTGCCTCGGATCGGTCGCCCGGTACTCGATAAAATTTTGGGGACCGAGCATCTATTCTTCATGGATCGGGTGTTCGTTCTTTGAGAACGGTGGACTGTCTCTTGAATTCGGCCGCCCGTTCTCAAGTGTTTTTTTGAGAACGGTGGCTCGTTCTCCAGGCAGCGGGCGCTTGTTCTCAAAAAGCACTTGAGAACGGGCGGCCGCATTAAAGAGACGGTCCACTGTTTCCAAAATGCTCATGGGAACGGGCGATCGGTCCCTGTTGAACGGGAGCCGTTCACATCGTACACGTGCAACGCACTTGTGATTCGAAGGAAACAAATAGGGTCGGAGAAATCAACACGGTTGGACGTGAAATTGTCAAATTTTGGGTTAAAATTGCATGGGGCCGAGTGAAATTTTTGGATTTCCGAAGGTGGAGGGAGGAATGGGCGATTGATTCCTTATATACTATCAGGGATTGGTCACCCGTTTCGGGGCTGTGACTCCCCGTTCTCAGTTGTAATTTTAAGAACGGGGGGTCAGTGCCCCCAATTGGTCACCTGGTACCCGATAAAATTTTGGGGACCGGGTGCCCGTTCTTTGAGAATGGTGGACCATCTCTTGAATGCGGCCGCTCGTTCTGAAGTGGTTTTGAAAACGATGGCCCTTCTCCAAGCAATTGGTGGCCGCATTAAAGAGACGGTCCACCGTTTCCAAACTGCTCTTTGGAACGGGTGCTCGATCCCTAGAGAACGGGCGCCCGTTCGCATCACACGTGTGTTGCACGTGGAACTGAAGGTCTCCACCCCTCATCCCCCCCCCCCCCCCCCCCCCCCCCCCCCCCCCCCCCGGTCCTGTGCCACGTAGTCACTAGATAGAATGGGCGGCTGATCTATAATGCACGGTCTCTCGTTCTCGTGGTAAACAGTGAACTGGGAGTGATCGGGAGCCCGACAAGGTTTTATTTGTTATATTTTTTATAGTTTAAGTTTTGACTGGTTAGGTATTTTAGTTGAAGGGGTTGTTTAAAAAAAAAAACTAATAATTTGAGGTTTAAATTGATTTTTACTCAAAAGATAAAAACTTTTATGGTAAAATAAGGTTTTGGTAGTTGACATCTATTTTATGGGGGAAATAAGCTTTCTATGGTGGATTCTAGGCTGGAGCAAGTGTTCTTACTCGCTTTAAAAACTTTAAAAACCAAAAGACGATGCAGAAAACTTGGCTGTTTTCGCCTGGTTTTCCAGACCAGATTTTGTTTTTACACTTTCTGATCTGGCATCTTCGTTTTCTTTCTGCTATCTCTGATCGTGTTTTTTTTTTCCAGAAAATGATCTTTCTCGTCATTTGCTATCTACTTTGATTTGATAGTTTATGGAATATATACCACACCGAAATGTAAGCATGTTGAGAGTGTAAGAAAGAGAAGGAAGACCTAGAAAAATATAGGTTAAGTTTGGTTCGATTTTAAAAAAATTAAACCAAACTAAATAATTTTAATTTTGGGTTAAGTGCAAATTAGTTTTTAAACTTAGATGTGAAAACACAGCTTTTTGCACAGTTTTTAAGCAAATAACCTTGTGAACTTTAGGGCATTAATAATCAAGTCTCCGTTGTTAAAGTTACTGTAAAAAAATCACGTTTTTGTCATATGAACTTCTATAGTAAGATTTAAAAAAAAAAAAACAACTCTAGATTGAACATTTATTGCGATTTCCAGATAAAAACAAAGTATAAAACTCAATGCGGAGACAAGATATTGAGTTTCAAAAACTGATTTTCTAACAACTTGTTTTTCTTGCTTAACATAAGAAATCACGTAAGAAAAATATAATTTCTTTAATAGCAATTCTAACAACGAAAACTTAATGGCTAACGTCATTATGTTCTGTGCCTAAAAAAACATAAAACCTACTTACTCTTCACTTCTAAATTTAAAAGCTAATATATGCATATAGTTGGGAATAAAAAAATTAACAGTCTTTTTCATTCAATTCAATAACAAAAAAATTAATGGGTAATACAAATTAGCTCTTAAATTTAAGTGAAGAACGAGTAGGTTCTTAAACTTTTATTTTAGACAAATAACTCCATAAATTTAAAGGCGACAGGCGTTACCAATTAAATGCTATTGTTCAAGGTCATTAAAAATCACATTTTATCATGTGATCTTCTATTCTGGGCGACTTCTTGAGAAAAGCAACTTCCGAAGAACAAGTTGAAAAATTCGACATCCAAAATCGTTTAGAATGTTCTCTTTAAAAATCTTCCAACAAAGAAGATCACGTGACAGGAAAATAATTTCTCTCATGAAACAGATGACGAGAACTTAATTGCTATCACCACTAAATTTAGAGAGTTATTTGGCTAGAAATAGAATTTAAGAAGATACTTGATTTTTCACCCCTAGGAGTTAATATGTAATTTATTCAAATAAAATTATGTGGACAAAATTTAAATGAAGTAAATTATATTTTGTTTAGCTTTTACATAAAAAATTAAAAGTGCATCATCTTCTGAAAACAAAGTTGTCCATTATTTATTAAAAAAATTTAAAAAGACATTTTAGGGTCAAAGGAATATCCTACTTAGTTGTTTGACCTAGATTTTATCATTTATATTAAATTAATTAACCAAAAATAGAGATCTAATTAAATTACGTAGAAAAAAATCTTTAGGTCGGTTGACGGCTCCAGCAGGTATGAAATAGTTATTTTTTTAATTTTTATTCATATTTTATTAAATGGTACCTATCAAAATAGATCTTGAAATAAAGAGAATTTTTCAACTAATACCTTCAACTTTTAATTTTATCAATTGACACTTCAATGTGTTGAAAAAAGACACCTTCACATTAATAGCTGATATATTTTTCGTTAAACTTAGTTCCTCTCTTATGCTCGATTTCTTTGTCCTCTTTGTCAGGTCCAAATGTAAGCTTGCCAAAAAGTGCATTTGAATCTTTTGTTCAGAGTATCTCTATTTTAACCTCTTGACTGTATCTTATAACTTCAACCATTGAAATCAAAACGGAAGAAAAAAGAGAAGTTTTTGAAACCCATAATGTGCCCTGAAATGGAGATGAGTCCTCCAAGATTGTCATTTTCTTATGATTTCATTTGTGGTCGAGGCAATCAGATCTCATCGAAGTTCCCATTTTTCTGGATAAAATTTCGAGTTTGGAGTTCAGTTTCATAAGCAAAAATGATGAAGAACTTTCTTCTATAGACGAGTTTTTCTGCAATGGAGAGTTATCATCCCCATTAAAAGCTGATGCAAAATCCAAATTTCTGAAAAACCCCAGTAAAGAAAACCTCCATTGCTGGTTGTTGTGATCTTGAGCAGAAACAGAGACCCAAATCTTTTTGGAGATTCAAACAAAGTTGAAGTCTCAATTTCGAAAGCCCAAGGAGCACACTTTGCTCAATCTCTATTCTTTCCCGATGCAATTCAACGGGATCAAATCCAAATCAAAAGGGAGTAACTTTCGAAGAAAATCATAGAATTTTTTCCTTCCTCATCAAAATCACCTGCTCAAAATAATATTCAAAGATAATTTTATGGAAGTTATATTTATATTAATCCAGTTTTGAATCTCCCACCTCCTTATATATCAAAAGGAACTACAAATGTCTTTGGTTTTGGAAAACAAAAATGGATTATCAGAGAGAGAGACAGAGTTACCTAAGTAAACGAAAAATCTAACGAATGGTAACGGTAAGACGTCTGTTGATAACTCCTCAAACTTTAAAATTTCAATTGACGAAATTAAAATCTTAAGTTATTAGTGGAAAAATTACTATTACTTTAGAATCTATTTTGATAATTACCCTTTATTTAAAATCATTCTTTAAATATCCAAAAATATAAATAAAGTATGAAAAAAGTTCAATTTAGCCCCCAACGTATGGGGTCAATGGTCCATTGACCCCTAACATTTATTTTTGATCCAATTAGCCTCTATCGTTAACGCCGTTTGCAATTCGACCCCTCTCGTCCATTTTCCTGTTAAATTTGGCACGTGCCATTCAAAATCCCCAAACTACTATTTTCCCCTTTATTCCCTCATCTCTCTCTCTCTCTCTCTCTCTCTCTCTCTCTCTCTCTCTCTCTCTCTCTCCTCGGCCTGAAACATCCATTACATTCTCTCGCTAAGAGAATAATATGCCGATTTCCAGGGGTGGAGACGACGATGCTGATATTGGATTTAGCAAGCCCCAAAGAATTATTGATAGAGAAGATGATTACCGGAGGAGGAGGTTGAATCGGGTTATTTCTCCAGAAAGGCACGATGCTTTTGCTTCAGGGGAGAAAACACCTGACCCTTCTGTGAGGACTTATGAGGATGTGATTAAGGAGGAGCGCTTGGAGGGGAAACGTTGAGATTAATTGCCAAGAAGGAGGAAAAGGAGGCTGCAAGGATGGCTGGTGACAAGTCAAAGGAATCAAATGCCGCAGCAGTGGTTCCACAAAAGAAGAGGAACAGGTGGGATCAATCACAGGATGATGATGGTGGTTCGAAAAAGACTAAAACCTCATACTGAGATTTTCCTGATACAACACCGGGAAGATGGGATGCAACATCAGGGAGAGTAGGAGATGCTACGCCAAGAGTGGGAAGGATGAATAGGTGGGATGAGACTCCTACACCTGGTAGGTTGGCTGATTTGGATGCAACTCCAGGTGGTGGTGGTGTTACTCCTGATGCAACCCCTGCTGGAATGACATGGGATTCCACTCCAAAGCTTGTAGGAATGGCTACACCGACTCTAAAAAGGTAGGGTGGGATGAGACACAGGCAGCAATGGGAAAGAGCGGCGACGGGCATGGTGCGCTAAGAGAGAGAGAGAGAGCTTGGCCAAATGTAGACGACAGTGTGAAGAAGGGAAAAGGGAGAAAGCAGAAGGAGCGTATGAAATGGATGTTTCAGACCGAGGAGAGAGAGAGAGAGAGAGGAGGGAATGAAGGGAAAATGGTAGTTTGGGGATTTTGAAGGACACTTGCCAAATTTAACGGAAAAATTCACGGGAGGGGTCGAATTGCAAACGGCGTCAACGATAGAGGCTGATTGGGTCAAAATAAACATTAGGGGCCAATTGACCATTGACCCCATACGTTAGGGGCTATATTGAACTTTTTCCATAAAGTATCTACTATATATTTTTAATGGATAGTGCTAGGTTTACTTTTTAATTATACATTTTTATTTCATGATACGACACTCCTTAATTAATAGAATTGATAACATATTTTGAATATTTTAGTCTATTATATTAATTAGAGTGTATTAACACACTATTATTTTTATAAAGAATCATATTTTTATTGCAGTTATATTGTAGCGTCCCTCAGTGCTCCAAGGTTAGTCTTTAGCCCTCCGTTTTTGGGTTAGAAGTTGGGGTTCTTAATTTGGATTCAGATTTGAGTACAAGTGCTCCAATCCCTTGGTATATTCTAGATTGTTGGTATTTTTAAAGTGGATGTAGGTTTAATCACCGTTTAGAGGCGAGGAACGACGGGGAAGGGAGAGTTCCACGAACTCCCCTTCACTGGAATCAACCCAGCGGTCGACACTTCAAGGGGAAAGTGTTGATCGGTCGTGCATTCATGCAAGAACCCGAGGATTTAAGTGGTCAACACTTCGAGGGAAGTATCGACTGACGAGCAAGTGTCGACACTTGTAGACGAAGTTTCGACCGATGCAAAACCTGAGAGTCTGAATTTTCAATTGCACGACTTTTTATTTTGGAAAGACACCTCAAGAGGAAGTATAATGGTTTGAACCTTCAATATTCTATTGTCAATAATGTATTTTAGATATTTATTATGGATGATATATGAATATAAGTTATGAAAATTGTATTGAAAAAATGATACAAAATCCTTGAGAATGCTATGAATGAAACTATTTTGTAGGAACAGAATTGATCGTAATTGTAATAATTTTTGCAGTGATAATTAAATTATTATGAAATGTTACAGTCTTAAACTAGACATTTAAAGGAAAAGAATGTCTTTGGAATGAAAGAATTTGGATGTATGTAGCAAAATTTGTCTACTTTTTAATCTGATGAATGCAGTTTACGTTTTAAACTGCACTGTTTTGATAAATGGCTTTAAACTATATCTTAAAGTGGGAATTTAGAGAAAGTTAAAGAAGGAAAAATGTTTTCAACACTTTTTACCATGTTTTCATGCAATAAAATTGGACAACCAATAGAGTTAGGACACGTGGTTGTCAGCATATGTTAGGTAAGTTGTTGGTTTAAGTGATTAATTAAGTTAATTAAGTAGGATTAAGACTAATTAATCATGATTAATTATGCTAATCATGTTGATTATCTTAAGACTAATCAAAATTAATTAGTTTTAACTAAGTAAATTTGAACATAAGTAATCATGGTATTTTTGCAATTAATCATGCAAGAAAGGGTAAAATAGTACTTGTACATGAACAAAAAAGATAGAATGGTAAATCTACTCCAAGATCTCTCTAGAAAAGGGTAGAGAAGGCTGAAGAATCAGTTATTTTCATGCAAAGTATTCAAATTAAGAGAAAAGGAGAAAGAAGAGAGAAAAATGTAAAAGAAGAGAGAAAAAGAGGGAGAAAAAGTGAGATTTTAGATTTGCTCCTCAAAGGAAAGTTACTCAGCTTGGGGAGGCGATTCTATAGAACTAAAAATTAGTTCATTAGGTGAAAATTTCGTGGGAGAGGAGGAACCTTCAATAGGTAAGTAAATCCTACATTTAGAATAGTTAATTTAACTTTTATTGCATTGTTTAGGTGAAGATATATTTAAATTATGTTCTTTGTTCTGGTTAGGCTTAGAATTTTGATTGTGGACTGAAATGATTAAATGAATGTTGTTCTAATGTAAAATGAATGATGTTTTGTGAAAAATTTGTGTTTTTAAATTGTATTGTGATGTTAAAAAAGAATGTTTTGAAAACATTGTTTTAAATCAATGTGATATGCTAGTTTTCAAAATGATATGCATGGTTGAGTTGCATAGTTTTAAATGTGCATGACATTGACTTTATAAAACGTGTTAAAACATGCATTTGAGGAAAATAGGAAGTTGACAATCTTGATAACACATGAATCCAATGGTTGGACTTGTCTCTTCGTGTGCGATGTGCATGACTATGGAAATGAGAAGGAGATCAACTTAATGTCTTCATTGGGTTGAAAATCCCTAATCCTCGAGAGGAAACAATACATAGGGTCCTACAGCCATGCTAGAGAAAGCCTGGGAACATGTAGAATTGTGTGATGATTATACATGTTGAGATTGTTGACTTATAGATTGTTTAAGTCATAATTTGTTTTTTATTATGTATTTGTATAATTAGTGTACAATTTGATTATGTGTATTTAAAAAGAATAATGAGTATGAGTTTATTTGGAAATACCCTTGAAAAGGGTATTTTAGTTGTCTAATAAATCGGTTTGAGTATACAGAATTAAATAGCAAAACAGGCTTGCATATACCGATCGCTACACGACAAAGAAATGATGCATTTGCCGATAGCTGTTGAAGCTACTCCTGCCGATGCCGGTTCATGACGTGTTGAGGTGCATATGCCGGTAACATTTACAAGTCTCATCTGCCCGTGAAGCTCTAAGCGAGCATCTACCGATGACGTGGTCAGTGCTTATGTGTTTCATCTGCCGAAGCATTTTTGAAGATATCTGCCGATGACGTGTCAAGATGGATCTGCCGATAGCATTTGACGCTACTCATACCGATGATGTTTTTAAGCAGCTCCTGCCGATTGACTAAACGACAAAAGGAGATGCTGACTAAAGCTTGCACCTACCGATCACGTTTGACAATGCTCCTGCCGATGGAGTTTAAAGCTGCTTCTGCCGATAAAAGTTGAAGATGCTTCTGCCGATGGAATTCAAGTATACACCTGCCGATGGATCTTTAGGATACATCTGCCGATGGCATTTCAAGCTGCATCCACCGATGACGTGTCTCTGCTCATAAGTTGCATCTGCCGGTGAACTTCCGCCATAATTCAAATTAGCCGCGAAGCTACAGTGTCGTCGTTTTCAGCCATAACTCCAGAACATTAATGGCGACGACGATTTGCAACTACAAACGGCAACGGCTACCTGAACTTGTACGGAAACTGCTCCAACGGTAACTAAACTTCTATTATTGGATAAGGAGCATTTAAGCCAAGCATTTTTGAAGACAGAGTATATAAGCCGAGCTTAGAGCACGAAGTCCCAACTTTTGCGAATTTGATTTCCTGAGCCCTAACGTGCAAATCATACTCTGTATTCTCAATCTACATCTCTCTACTCCAAAACTTGAGATTCTGTTTTTTGAGAGTTTGTAGATTATTGTAATCTGTCTTTCAAACCTGAAAATCCTGTAAGGCAGTGGATTGACGCCCGCTAAGTTCAATCCAGGATTGTGAAAGGCTGTGGATCGAAGCCCGTAAGTTCGATCAGATTTTCTCGTTGAGGAGAAGTAAGAAATCTTCAAGGGAGAGCCTTGGAGCGTGGACGTAGGCAGTTTGGCTAAACCACGTAAAAATACTGGTGTCGAATTTCTCTTTCTCTCTCTTTATATTATTTGATTACTTGTGCTAAATCTAAGATTAATCAAGAAGAGAAATTAGGTTGAATTGCAATTAAAATTAAAAAGTCTAATTCACCCCCCCTCTTAGACAATTCCGATCCTACAGAGATTAGAGTGTATTACATTTTTAACATAAACATTTGGTTGTTAAAAGATGCATTGGAGTTTTATTGAAAAGATAGTTTTAGTCATGCAAAGTTTATTCTATTTGCATTGGATTTATTTGATGCAAATGATTTCAAACAATGGTTGAGTGATTTCAAAAAATTTATTTCGAGCATGCATAATTTTATAGCATTTGCATGGCTTTCAAAAGAACATGATTCATATTATTTTCAAAAAATCATTGTAATGGAAGATGATAATTGATTCTATATGGTGTTAATGAAGTTTGAATTATTTATTCTATGTGTTAAATTTATTTACTAGGCTAAAAGCTCATTACGTGGATAACTCATATTTTTTAGATATCAAGAACATTCATTGAGAGAGAAAACATAAGGGAATATAAAGTTTGCGAAGAGGCATAGGTGGACCATCAAGGTAGATGGTCTTTTTATTTGGGTGGGATGTTTGGATTTCCTTTGTATAAATCTTTTTGAAAGGTCACATGTAGTGACCTACTTTTGTAGTAGCTTCTGTGTTAGTACTCTGATTTTCATGTAAATTTTCAATGAATAAAATGTATGTTGTTTTTTCATGCAATGGATGTTTTATGTTTTAAATGTTTTTATAAAATAATAATAATTTTAAACGGACAATCTTAATTTAAGATACCAAGTTGAAGAAGCATGTTTCATTAATTCTTAACGATCTATGCATGTGCGAGGTGAGTGCCAATGAGAGCATTCCTTCGACGTTCGAATCCTTCCCACTTTGAGAATCCTCTAACCCGTCGGGGTCTGGTTGGTGGAATTAGGTCTTGACAGATTTGATATTAGAGCTATACATTATAGTTGTAACTGGTTATGAAGATTAATAACTATATTTAGAATCCCTCTTATATTGCCTTGATGGTGAATATTTTTTTGATTAATATGTGATTTGTTGTAGATGGTGAGAGGAGAATCTACTTATAGAGATAATAACCAAACTGATGAGATAGTTGAAATGCGAAGAGCTATCATATCTTTAGTCGATATTGTGAATAAAAATGTTGCTCAACAGACCAATGTGAAAGTTGAAAGTACAGATTCAATGGAAATGAAATTGTTGGAGAGGTTTCAAAAAGCTAATCCTCCGATGGTTAGAGGAGAAAGTAATCTAGCCATAGCTGAGGAGTGGCTGAGACAAATGAAAAAGAAGTTTGAAATGCTGGGAATTCCAGATGAATTCAAAGTCAAATTTGCAGAAAATCAACTCGATGATAAGACAAATAAGTGGTGGGATCAGACTAAGGTATACCTAGGTAGCCAATTTGGTTGGAAACAATTTGAAAATATCTTCTTGGATAGATTCTTTCTAAAAATATGTTAGACAAGCAAAAGCTAAAAAATTCTTGGAGCTAGTTCAAAAAGACATGAGTGTTTTGGACTATCAAACCAAGTTTGAGAAGTTATCAAAGTATGCAGGGCGGTTTATTCCCAATGAAGCTGCTAAAGCCCAAAGATTTGAGCAAGAACTTAGATCGGGTATTTCTAATAGACTCATAGCTTTAAAACTTGAGTCATATTCGAATATATGGTGGAGAGAGCCATGCTAATTGAGCAAAAACTTGTGGGGAGCAAGGATGAATGAGAAGCAATAAGAAAAACAAAGGGAAAGAATCAAGAAATAGTAAGTGGAAAAGATCAAAAGTTCAAAAAGTCAAGATTTACTCCACCTCAATCTCAAATCTCATATCAAAGTAAACCAACTAAAAGTGAGGGTGACAGTTCACAAACAAATGTTACATGGAATAAAACGTGCTATTATTGTGGTGAAGCGAGCCATATACAAAGAAGTTGTAATAAATGGAAGGCTGAAAATTCTTATACTCAACAAGGAACAAACTAAATTTTCTTCCATGAGTCTTTTCATGTGTAAGACCAAATCAGCAAGCACCTAGACAATTTGGGGGAAATGTCTCATAAACTGCTAGTTCACAACCTAAAGTGCATGCCTTTGATGCTTTTTGTGAACAAACATATAATGTCGTAATCAAAGGTACTTTCTTACTTTACAATTCTAAAGTACAAATTTTGTTTAATTTCGGAGCAACACATTCATTTGTGTCAGCTTCTGTTGCGTATGCTTTGGGATTTGAAACAATGTTATTACCATATGCTTTGGGTGTGGAATCACCGTTGGGAGGAAATGTTACTGTAGATAAAATATGCAAATCTTGTATATTATGGATTAAAGATCATGAGTTAGTGGTAGACCTTATAGTTGTAGAACTTGATTGGTTTGATGTTATTTTGGGAATGAATTGGTTATCTAAGTACAAAGAAATTATGGATTGTTACTGAAAGAAAATAACGGTATGTCTTCCACAAAGAGAAACATTTTCATTTTGTGGTGAGGGAAATGAAATTAAATGCTACTTCCCCCGAACTTCTTTCGAGTTTAAAGGGTTGATAGCTAACTTTTTAATTGAGTCGAATAATGATAAAATTGTTCAATCTATTGAAGTGGTAAATGAGTATATGGATGTTTTTCCAGAAGGATTATCTGGATTGCCTCCAAGAAGAAAGATAGAATTTGTAATTGAAGTGTATTCGGGTACAAACCGATTTCCATTGCTCCTCATTGTATGGCACCATCCGAACTAAAGGAATTAAAAGTACAATTAGAGGAATTAATTAAGGCCTAACACATCTCCATGGGGTGCTCCAACTTTGTTTGTTAAAAAGAAAGATAGTACATTGAGAATGTGCATTGACTATTGACAACTAAATAGAGTAACAGTACAGAACAAATATCCACTTCCTCGGATTAACGATTTATTTGATCAGTTGAGAGTTTCATGTTCGTTCTAGAAAATTGATTTAAGGTTCGGATACCATCAATTAAAAATTCAGGAAGAAGATATTCATAAAACTGCTTTTAGAACTCATTATGGTCATTACGAGTATTTGGTTATGCCATTTGGTTTGACGAATGCACCCACAACGTTTATGGACTTAATGAACAGAGTGTTTAGACCGTATCTTGATAGTTTTGTGATTGTATTCATAGATGATATTTTAATATATTCATCTTTAAGACAATACCATGAGAAACACTTGCATTGTGTTTTGGACCTGTTGAGACAATACCAATTATCTGTCAAGTTAAGTAAATGTGAGTTTTGGTTGGAGGAAATTAAATTTTTGGGACATGTGATTTCTAAGAATGGTATTGCCGTTGATCTTCCAAAGATCGAAGCAGTACAAAATTGGGAACAACCTAAGTCAATTTCAGAAATAAGAAGTTTTCTGGGATTAGCCGGACACTATTGAAGATTTGTTGAAGGCTTTTCCAATATTTCAATGCCATTGAACTGATTAACCAAAAAAAGTGTGAAATACGAATGAGATGACAAATGTGAAGTAGCCTTTCAGTTGTTGAAAAGAAAATTAGTGTCTCCACTAATTCTTATAATTTTGGAAAGAGAAAAATATTATTTGGTATATTGTGATGCATCATTAAATGGATTGGAATGTGTCAAGTGATTAAGTAGTTGCATATGCTTCGAGGCAATTGAAACCACATGAAAGCAATTATCCGGTTCACATTTTGGAACTTGTTTTAGTGGTTTTTGCTTTAAAGCATTGGAGGTATTATTTATATGGAGAGACATTTGAAATATTTTCAGATCACAAAAGTTTAAAGTATTTATTTACTCAAAAGAAGTTGAATCAAAGACAAAGGCATTGGATGAAGTTCTGGAAGTTTATGATTATACTTCAATACCACCCTGGAAAAACAAATGTGTTGGCAGAGCTTTGAGAAGAAAATCAAGATTGATGGCAGCCCGTATTGGTATTAAAGAATATGAAATGTGGTCTGAGATTGACAAATTCAATTTACAATTAAGAGAAGGCAATGAACAAGTATACCTTCAAAATGTGAATGTGAGACCTAACTTGGTGCAAATGATTATGGAGGCACAAGACAATCGTGTTGAAATATCTGAATTAAACTAAGATTGGAGCAAAGGAAATTGAAAATTTTTCCATGGATATTAATTCAGGAGTAAGATATCAAAGTCGTTTAGTGATTCCTGATGACCAAGAATTGAAAAAAGAAATTTTAAGAGAAAACTATTGCTCAAAATTTGTCATTCACCCCAGAAATAACAAGATATATCAAAACATGAAGAAAAAATATTAGTGGAAGAGAATGAAAGCTCAAATAGTCAAGTTTGTTTCAAAATGCATGACTTGTCAAAGGATTGAAGCTGAACATAAAAAACAATAAGGATTACTCATTCCATTACTAGTAGCTGAATGGAAATTAGAATATATAACAATGAACTTTGTAACGGGATTACCTAAATCGTCAAAGGAAAATGATAATATATGGGTAATAAGTGATCGACTTACCAAATCAAGTCATTTTCTACCTATGCGTAGTACTCATTCAATTGATCAGATAAGTAAAGTGTATTTAAGAGAAATTGTTAAACTTCATGGCGTGTCTATTTCCATAGTTTCTGATCGAGATCAAAGATTCATCTCGAAATTTTTGCAAGGTTTACGAAAGGCTAAGGATACAAGGTTGGATCTTAGTACTGCTTATCACCCACAAACTGATGGCCAATCCGAGAGGACAATCCAAATTTTGGAAGATATGTTACGAGCATGTATTATGGATTTTAAAGAAAGTTAGGAAGATTATATTTATATTGTGGAATTCACTTATAACAATAGTTACCAAGTAAGTATAGGTGTGACACCATTTGAAGCACTATATGAGAGACCTTGTAGATCTCCATAGTGTTGGACTGAGATAGGTGAGAAGGTCTTATTGGGACAAGACTTGGTACATGAAAGTAATGAATAGATTAAACTCATTAAGCAACGTTTGGAGACTACTCAAAGCCGTCAAAAGAGTTATGCTGATAAACAAAGAAGACCTCTTGAATTTAATGATGGTGATCATGTGCTTGTTAAAGTAAGGTCGCATCAAAGTTTGAGTAAATTTGGTAAATGTGGTCAATTAGCTCCAAGATTTGTAGGACCTTTCCAGATGTTACAAAGGGTAGGTTCGGTAGCCTATAGAATTGGATTACCTCCTCAATTGGTGGAAATACATGATGTCTTTCATATTTCAATGTTAAGAAAATACGAACCAGATCCCTTACATGTTTTAGATTGGAAAGAATTAGAATTTCAACCATATATAGTAATAGTGGAAGAACCACTTACTATCCTTGATTCACAAGATAAAGTAACAAGGAATAAAATGATTCCTATTGTGAAAGTCTTATGGAAGAGAAGGGGAGTCGAAGAAGTTACATGGGAACTACAAAGTGAGATTAGAGAAAAGTACCCCAGCATTTTGAGAACTACGTTAGAGATAAATTTCGGGACGAAATTTTATTAACGGGGGAAGAATGTGGTGGTTTGAACCTTTAATATTCTATTGTCAATAATGTATTGTGGATATTTTTTATAGATGATATATGAATATAAGTTATGGAAGTTGTATTGAAGAATTGGTAAAAAATCCTTAAGAATGCTATGAATGAAACTGTTCTGTAGGAACAGACATGATTGTAAGTGTAATAACTTTTGCTGTGATAATTGGATTATTATGAACTTTTACAGTCTTAAATTAGACATGTAGAGGAAAATAATGTCTTTGGAATGAAAAAATTTAGATGTATGTAGCAAAATCTATCTACTTTTTAATCTGATGAATGCATTTTACGTTTTAAACTACATTGTTTTGATAAATGGCTTTAAACTACATCTTAGAGTGAGAATTTGGAGAAAGTTAAAAAAGAAAAAATGTTTTCAACACTTTTTAGCATGTTTCCATGCAATAAAATTGGTCAACCAATGGAGTTAGAACACGTGGTTGTCAGCATATGTTGGGTAAGTTGTTTGCTTAAGTGATTAATTAAGTTACTTAAATATGATTAAGACTAATTAATCATGATTAATTATGCTAATCTTGTTGATTAACTTAAGACTAATCAAAATTAATTAGTTTCAGCTAAGTAAATTTAAACATAAGTAATCATGGTATTTTTGCAATTAATCATGCAAGAAAGGGTAAAATAGGACTTGTACATGGACAAAAAAGATAGAATGGTAAATCTACCCCAAGATCTCTCTAGAAAAGGGTAGAGAAGATGGAAGAATCACCAATTTTCGTGCAAAGTATTCAGCTCAAGAGAAAAGGAGAATGAAGAGAGAAAAAGAGGGAGAAAAAATGAGATTTTGGACTTGCTTCTCAAAAGAAAGTTACTCAGCTTGGGGAGGCGATTCTATAGGACTAAAAATCAGTTCATTAGGTGAAAATTTCGTGGGAGAAGATGAACCTTCAATAGGTAACTAAATCTTACATTTATAATAGTTAATTTAACTTTTATTGCATTATTTAGGTGGAGATAGATTTAAATTATGTTCTTGGTTCTAGTTAGGCTTAAAATTTTGGTTGTGGATTGAAGTGATTAAATGAACGTTGTTCTGATGTAAAATGAATGGTGTTTTATGAAAAATTTTTGTTTTTAAATTGTATTGTGATGCTAAAAATGAATGTTTTGAAAACATTGTTTTAAATCAACGTTATATGCTGGTTTTCAAAATGATTTGCATGATTTTAAATGTTCATGACATTGGCTTTATAAAATGTGTTAAAACATGCATTTGAGGAAAATAGGAAGTTGGCAATCTTAGTAACACATGAACCCAATGGTTGGACTTGCCTCTTCGTGCGCGATGTGCATGACTATGGAAATGAGACCGAGATCAACTTAATGTTCTCATTGAGTTGAAAATCCCTAAACCTTGAGAGGAAGCAATGCATAGGGTTCTACAGCCCTGCCGAAGAAAGTTCGGGAACGTGTAGTATCGTGTGATGGTTATACATGTTGGGATTAGAGTGTATTGAATTTTTAACATAAACATTTAGTTGTTAAAAGATACATTAGAGTTTTCTTGAAAAGATGGTTTTAGTCATGCAAAGTTTATTCTATTTGCATTGGATTTATTTGATGAAAATGATTTCAAACAATGATTGAGTGATTTCAAAAGATTTATTTCGAGCATGCATAATTTTATAGCATTTTCATGGCTTTCAAAAGAACATGATTCATATGATTTTCAAAGAATCATTGTAATGGAAGATGGTGATTGATCCAATATGATGTTAATAGAGCTTGAATTAGTTATTCTATGTTAGATTTATTTACTGGGCTAAAAGCTCATTATGTGGATAACTCATATTTTTTAGATATCGATAACGTTAATAGGGAGGAAAAACATAAGGCAATATAAAGTTTGCGAAGAGGCATGGGTGAACCATCAAGGTAGATGGTCATTTTGTTTGGATGGGATGTTTGGATTTCCTTTGTATAAATCTTTTTGAAAGGTCACATGTAGTGACTTATTTTTGTAGTAGCTTCCGTGTTAGTACTCTGATTTTCATGTAAATTTTCAATGTATAAAATGTATGTTGTTTTCTTCATGCAATAGATGTTTTATGTTTAATAATAATAATGATTTTAAATGGAGCATTCTAATTTAGGATACAAAGTTGAAAAAGTATGTTTTATTAACTCTTAACAACCTATGCATGTGCGATATGAGTGTCAATTAAAGCATTCCTTTGACATTTGACTCCTTCCCACTTTGGGAATCCTCTTGCTTGTCGGGGTCCAATTGGTGGAATTGGGTATTGACAAGAAGTGTCAACCGCTATGATCAATTCTCGATCGCTATGTCTACTGCACGACTTTATTTTTGCAAAAATTTTGTCGCCAGTTTGTGGCCGTTTGTTGTGTTGTCAAATTGAGTTCGTAGTTCCGGTATAGGACTCATCCAAGTCTACCTCAGTGTTGAGTGAGATATTCATGACTATGTTTTCTTTTAGGTTCGGACGAGTTTGCTGATTTCAAACCAGTAGCAGAGGTTGATGCTCCTGTAAGTAAGATGAGTAGTCATCATTGAGGTAGAGATTTTATGTTTTCTGCATTGAATAACATGTTTTTGAAAACTTTATTTTGTTGGGTTGTCACCTATAAAAGTATGACGGGGTCTGATTGCTAGCATGTCATTATACATATATGTACGTAAGATATTTTTCATGTTTATTTTTAGCATATATGATATGGTTTTGATGTGGTATGTTGAAAGGATGATCAATGTCAAAGTATCACGATGCTATCTTGTTACACATTCTGTTGCGTGAATGTGATATTATTTGCATGTATGGAAAATGACAGTAGGGCGGCGATTATACGCTTCTTGGGTTTCGAATCCCTAAATCTGAACATGGTGTTGATTGTTAGAGTAGTAATCATGGCTGATTTTTAGTTGCCGGTCACTCAGGTGACGAGCTGATCTTCGAATCATTGTCACGGTTACCTCCAATTTTATGAAACGTTTTTAGGCCTTCCGATCATCCTCTTTCGGTGGTTTATGCCAGAGGGGTCCTTGCGTGAACCTTTTTTTTTTCACTTAGAACATATTCGGTGGAAAATGTTAATGGTTATTTTCAATGTATAGTCACTTATGTACGTGGTAGATTTTCATAACTACCTCACTGCGGGATCGTGGAGCAGATTTTGTTAAAAAGAAGGAAAAAAGTTTCCTCAACATGTTTTTATAAAACTCATGCATAGTGTTGAAATTTAATCACGGTTTTAAAATAAGGATAGAGACCCTTTTTTAAAATAAGATGTATTAGATATAACGTTTCTACTGAGTTAGTCATTCACCTCAACGATCTTCATCCCACAGAGAAGAGTGAATAACTTCAGTGGAGACCTATGAGAGGCTGCTAGTTGTTTCATTTCTTGATAGAACTTTATTTGTATTTCCTTAGTAAGAATTTAGTTTGTTCAACTTAAAAATAATAACCCTAACTCGTGGATTGAATTTCTTTACTTTTTCAAACGATAATATTGTTAAGGGTTATATTCTATTACACTATCTATTTGAGATTGCACTATGTGGGCTTGACTATGTATTCGTTTTAAAGAATTTTGTTGCAAACCTAGTCTTGAGTTGCACGATCGGGCTCCTTTCCTGCGAATAAGTCGCCTGACCTAGTGTTTCTGCTCTCACTCGTCCCTGAGTCATAACAAGTCTAGCTTAACAAGCCCGACAAAAAAAAAATTTCAACCCGAACTCGCTTGCGAATAAAAATTAAACGAGTCGAGCCAAGCCAACTAAACGAGTCTAACAAGCCTTAACGAATCAAAAATACATAATTGTTTCCAATTTATATCAATATAATATATATATATTTTTTGAAAATTTTGATTATTAAAATTATAATGATTATTTATAATTATAATGTTAAAATATAATAGCCAGTTGTTTAATAAGCAAAATTGTTTATTAAAATATAAAATGACATGTATTTAGGAAAAAAAGATGACATTATGAAAAAAATATCACATGTATATAATTACAAATTATACACATACTAATTACGTTAACACTTATTTAATAACTAATCAATTACAATTAAGAGTGACAAACAAGTCAACTGAGCCTAGCCGAGGCAAGCCAACTCTAAGAAAATCTGGATCGCTGAGTCTAACAAGTCCACCTAAAGAAATTTCAACTTGAATCTGCTCATGAGTCAAAGTTAAACGAGCCAAGTCAAACTCAGTCTGCTACAATGCCGAGCTATGCAAACTAGCCTACTCGTTTAACACCTATAACTCTATAACTGTGATGCCCCGAATTGACACGTATGAGGAGGAACCACTTAGTGCTCCGTGAATCCCGAGTGGGACTTGGGCCGGAGGGTGACGTGCTGGCTTAAAATCGCGGATCCCGGGTTGGACTTAGACCGGAGGGTTCGTCGTAGAAAGGGGGTCGTCACAATCCCACATCGCTTGGGGAAGTAAGTGGAAATGAAACATATGTAAAGAGACCCTCCCAAGATAGTAAGACGCGTTTTGGAGCACAATTGGCAACGGATCTCATAAGAACTCATAAGTTAAAAGTACTTCGATGAGAGTAGTACCAGGTTGGGTAATCGACTGGGAAGTCCTCACTAAACAAAGCCGTAAGGAGGAGGATATTGGGCTACGGCCCAATCTCCAGAGCGGACAATATCTTACTGGGAAAAGGGTCCGTTACAAATGGTATCAGAGCCTGTACCCAACCGAAAATGTGACCAACGAGTACGTTGGGCCCCCGAGGGGGGGGGGGGGGGGGTGATTGTGATAACCCGAATAGACACGTATGAGGAGGAACCACCCAGTGCTCCGCGAATCCTGAGTGGGACTTGGGCCGGAGGGTGACTTGTTGGGTTAAAACTCCGCGGATCCAAGGTTGGACTTGGGCCGGAGGGTTCGATCGTAGAAAGGGGAGTCGTCACAATCCCACATCGCTTGGGAAGATATATGGAAATGAAACATATGTAAAGAGACTCTCCCAATATAATAAGACGCGTTTTGGAGCACAATTAGCAACAGATTCCATAAGAACTCCAAAATTAAAAGTGCTTCGGCGAGAGTAGTACAAGGTTGGGTGACCGACTGGGAAGCCCTCGCCAAACAAAGCCGTGACAGGAGGATATTGGATTACGACCCAATCCCCAGAGCAGATAATATCTTACTGAGAAAAAGGTGTTGTTACAAATGGTATCAGAACCTGTATCCAACCGGAAATGTGGCCAACGAGGACGTTAAGCCCCCAAGGACGTTAGGTCCCCGAGGGGGAGTGATTGTGATGATCAGAATAGACACGTATGAGGAGGAACCACCCAGTGTTCCACGAATCTCGAGTGGGACTTGGGCCGGAGAGTGACGTGCTAAGTTAAAACTCCGTGGATTCCGAGTTAGACTTGGGCCAGAGGGTTCGGTCAAATATAGAGGGGTCGTCACAATCCCACATCGTTGGAAGAAGTATGTGGAAGTGAAACATATGTAAAGAGACTCTCTCAAGATCAACAAGTCAATCCAAGCTCGGTGTAATTCAGTCTGACATTGGACAAGGCCAATCCCCTATCAAACCAGGCCTGAGCTACATGGAGGCCTGATTTCTAGAAACCTGGCCGGCGTTGTCCACTCATGAGGCTTATTTGAGACAAATAACAAAAGTAAGTGACCAATCCAACATTTCAATTAATTGCTTAAGGTAAACATGTCTCTACAGCAAAATCAAAATTAAACGTTGGATTAGGGAAGACAGAAAAACATAAAATAAACAAGATCAAGAAAAATTGGAGAGAATCAGCGTTTTAAGCCTCCTCGTGAGCTTCATCTTCATCTTCATACTCATAACCATCTTCATCAGCAGTTGCATCCTGATATTGCTGGTACTCAGAAACAAGATCATTCATATTGCTTTCAGCCTCTGTAAACTCCATCTCATCCATTCCCTCTCCAGTGTACCAATGCAAGAAAGCCTTCCTCCTAAACATGGCGGTAAACTGCTCACTGACCCTCCTAAACATTTCTTGGATCGACGTTGAGTTGCCTATAAAAGTGGACGCCATTTTCAACCCAGTTGGAGGTATATCACACACAGTAGATTTCACATTGTTGGGAATCCACTCAACGAAGTAGGATGAATTCTTGTTCTGTACGTTAATCATCTGTTCATCGACCTCTTTAGTGCTCATTTTTCCTCGAAACATGGCTGAGGCCGTAAGGTACCTTCCATGGCGAGGATCAGCGGCGCACATCATATTCTTTGCGTCCCACATTTGTTGGGTCAGCTCAGGAACTGTGAGAGCTCTGTATTGCTGAGACCCACGAGATGTGAGAGGGGCAAACCCAACCATGAAGAAGTGCAACCGAGGGAATGGAATAAGATTGACGGCAAGTTTACGAAGGTCAGAATTGAGTTGTCCGGGGAAACGAAGGCAGCAAGTGACGCCACTCATGGTGGCAGAGATCAAATGATTAAGGTCGCCAACTGAATCACAGAAAATCAACTGATAATTAGTTTAACATTACGCACAAATTCCAATAAAACAAAATTGGGAAATCAAGAAGAGTTCTCTGAAATTATCTCCACTGATCCTTACTAAGGACATGGGAATAAATCACTGAGAAAACAATAGCGAGAAGGATTCTCACAGAATCTACGACATTTTCTATCCTCATGCCTACAAGCAAACTAAGAATCAGAGAACTAACGTTCGGTTTTATAAAAATAGACCCAAAAACAGAATGACGAACAAAATAGATATGAAGCGAGGGAGGTACCCACAGAAATAATATAATTGAACGATAACCTTAAACTTACAAAAAAATACAAACAAACTTACAACTAGGAGTACTGAGCTTCAGTGTTCGAAAACAAATGTCATATAGGGCCTCATTGTCCAAAACCATGCACTCATCTGCGTTCTCAACGAGCTGGTGAACAGAAAGAGTAGCATTGTAGGGTTCCACTACAGTATCTGAAACTTTGGGGGAAGGAAATACAGAGAAAGTGAGCATCATTCTATCCGGGTATTCTTCTCTGATCTTGGAGATGAGAAGAGTTCCCATGCCCGACCCTGTTCCACCTCCTAAAGAGTGGCAAACTTGAAAGCCTGTGATATAAAACAAAAATTACAAACGAAATAAGGAAGTGAGAATAATATACGTTTCGTGTCAATCTAATTCAAACGATTACAGCAAAAATAAATAGAGTTATCAATTTGAAATGCAAAATCGTTGATCATTCCTCTTACCAGACTTCTCTGAGCGAGCTAGAGAAAAAAATATAAGTTACGAAAATATAGTCTACCTTGCAAGCAGTCACAATTCTCAGCCTCCTTCCTCACAACATCTAGAACTGAATCAATCAACTCAGCGCCCTCTGTGTAATGACCCTTGGCCCAGTTATTACCCGCACCGGACTGCCCAAAAACAAAGTTATCAGGTCGGAATATTTGGCCATACGGACCAGTTCTGACAGCATCCATAGTTCCTGGCTCGAGATCCATCAGAACGGCACGAGGAACGAATCGGCCACCAGACGCTTCATTGAAGTAAACATTCACTCGCTCCAGTTGCAAGTCCTCAGTACCCTGCGACCTACCAGTTGAGTCGATTCCATGTTCGGTGCAGACAACTTCCCAAAACTTGGCTCCGATTTGGTTTCCGCACTGACCACCTTGAATGTGAAGAATCTCACGCATTTTTGAGAGATAGAAAGAGGAGAAAAGAGAGAGAATGGCGGCGAGGTCGATCAGGAAATGTGAAATGATACGGGAGAAAGAGGGTTTAAAACGAAGAAGATGACGGAAAGCTTAACAGCGTTAAGTTAGAGCATTGAAGGTTACATGCGCCGTTAGCGACGGCGTTTGGGTTTGATTTTGGAGGAGGGAAACTCAAATTTGAATTTAATTGAGGAAAAATCATGTGTGACTCGGTCTAGCATTTATTTATCAGATCAGATTAATACTATGATGGACGGATAAGATTTAATCACTATATTTTAAATAATAATATTATATTCACTCTATTATTCTACCATTTTAAAATACACGTTGACTATTAAATAATGATTGATACAATTAACATAATAAATAATTAATTTATTACACTAATAATAATTTGACACGTCAACATGTATTTTAAGATAGTAGAATAAGAAAGTAAACGTAATATTATTCTATTTTAAACATCTCATTAAAGTTTTTTATATTTTGAATAGCATTTTTAAATAATCTTTCCATTTTAGGGGAAACAACTAATTTGGAACCGGAAAAAAACTGAACCCCTTCGTTCTGTTCGGTTTTGGATGGTTTTCAAAGTCCACCGAATCGTCATTCAATTCTAAAATTTACAAACCGATAAAATTCAATACGATTTCATTTTGGCATATGCAAAACTGAAATTTACCGAACTAAAATTTACGGAGTTATCATTAGACCACATCCTACAATTTACAAAATGCAGACTTCTTACCTTGTTTTTCTCTATTCGCTTAAATGAGCACAAAGTCGCCTTCTCAAAAGTGTCAGAGACAGAAAAATAGAATTTTTAGACAAATAATGCAAGAAAGATTTTAGCTAACAAACATTACAACATGGACATATATGATATGCTTGTTTGTGAATCTCACTATCCAAGAAGTTTAGATCAACGCCGATTCAAGGCAAAGAAAACATGAATTAGCTAAGCGATCCACTATTCAAGAACTTTTTACTTGTGAAAATAGTTGGGTGAGAAACATCACAAGGACACTCACTTTTGTTTTGGATCACTCCATTTTGGAAGGACTAATTTATCTCCTTTGGCAACATTGAACGAACACACAGTCTGCAAGGAAGAAAATAAAAACCAGAGAAGTTCTATCACAAAGCAGTTCTATCCCATTTTTTATGTAGTTCATTTAACATCTATAACATGAAACCAATTTATTTCAAGACAGTGATAGAAAGATCAACAATAGTTTGTAAGCCTGCAAATGTGGGAAGAAACCTAAACCATGTTGTCTAAATTAGTATGCAATCATCGGCACATTCATTTGTCCTAATATATATCATAGGCACCTAACAAAACAACTATTTCGCATGAACTATAGTATTTCGAGTCTTGTACCAATACAAGTACAATTAAAATAAAGCAATCAATTAACCAAAGAAAATGTCTGTCGAATGTAGTAGAGATGCACCAGTACCGACAAAGTAAACTACATCAATAAAAAACACAGGTAAACTGCATCAATAAAAAGCACGCCTGTTAGTCTGCAATTCCCTCTCAAAGAAACACAATTATCCTATCCCGAAACACAAATATTAGAAAATATTGAATAATGGTGTTATTGAAGATTGAAGAATATGACTTTCTAAGTTTAACAACTCTTCATACAATATCTACGTAAGTTCATCATATATATTGTTAGTTACCATTATAAAATGGTTAGTATTTCATAGAAGGTAGAAAAGACAAGTGTTTTTTTAATAACTCATAATCTCAGTGCAAGATGAGCATATATACTGAATATTGACTGACTTTTGTAATATATTTGAAACTTTTCACGTGAATATTGTTTATTCCGGCACTTACAACATTCATACCTTCATCTGTCTCTCAAGGAATTCGAATGGCTTCTTGGGTATCTAGAGTTTGCGATGACCGACAATAGCAGAAGATTAGCAGAAAGTATAGGTGTTAAGGAAGGAGAGATACCCCCATCTAAGATCAAGGTGGAATCACTAAATCCTGAATCGAAGACATGCAACAGCGAAGAACTTTATGAGAAGAAAGAAACATAAGGAAAGAAAATTGATTTTGTTAATATAAATATGTGTTTGCATAGATTTTTTTTGACAAATTAATTAAAGTGTTGGATTTGATTATTTTGAAAATTAAATAAGGATTGCAATAATCTTCTTATGCAAAGAAGGCGAATTTTATAGAAATTATGATATCAAATATAAATAGAACATTCTTTTTTGGTAAACTTGAAAAACAAGGAAAGTTATTGCTTGGAAATCAAGTTATTTTTTGAAATTATCTATGGAAGGCCAATTTGAAGATTATGTTTTCTGCGTAGCAAAACATATTGCAAGATTCATGATCACAATTATTCTAGGATCCAAATCAGTTTTATTCTGGTACTTTCCATAAGTATCGCAAAGAGTGTCACAACTCCGGATTATGTGGTTTTGGTTTCCTTATATTGTGCATTTTGTTTTGGATAAAATATTTGAACAAAAATCTGTTGCAAACGATACTTAAGCATCTTCCTTTCACAGAATAGGGTTGCGCGGATTATTAATTATTCCCACATATTACTTGTGCTGCAAGCCACTGTTCTTTGCTCCCCCACGCTTCTGCGAGTGGGTACGTTATTGTTTGTTTCGGTCTCTGTGTGACTGTTTCCACACTCTACCTTTGTTGGATTTCATTGTTCTCGAGTGTGGTGGTTGGTTGCATCCTAAGACAACGGTTGGTGTCACAAGCTGTGTCATAGGTGCATTCCTCTTTATTCTTCATTGAAGCTCAGTCTCGGGAGGAGGCTACATTGGAACTCGAGAGGAGTGTTGTTTATTGACAAGGGAAGCTTGTCATTCTGATCGTGGGCAAGGGGATATTGTCATATACGGACTCTGGGAGGAGTCATCAACAACAAGGGGATCTAATTTCATTTAGATCTCGGGAGAGATCGATCTCAAGTCGATGGGAGCTAGCAAAAAAAGTTTCATTTGGGAAGTTAGGAAGTGACGGTGACAAAGATAAGAAAGAGTCTTTATTTGTATAAATCTGATTGTCTTGTAACTTCGCGAACATTGTAAAATGTTTTTAAATCTGGGCGTGGCCCCGCAGACGTAGGCAATTGCCAAACTGCGTTACCAACCTCCTGTCTCTTTACTTTACGCATGTTATAATTATCCTTTATTGTATTCTACTATTGGTGTCACAACTAGTGTTATGACACAGCATAACTAATTACGATCTTTCAGATTCATCATCACGTAAAAGAAAGTCGACGGCAACAAAAAGTGATAGATATTTTTTTTACAAAGCCGCTGTTAACGATGCTGTTTGAAAACTTCAACAAGATGATCGGGATGAAGGACCGACAATGTTTGAGTTTAAGGGATGAATTTGTTGAGAATTAAACTAAAAAAAAAACATACCCTTTTTGGGGCATTTTTCGAGGAGGATTTGAACGATCAAACGACAACCAAATTGACCTATGGATTTTGATACCCCAGATGTTTAGTTTCGGATGGTTCAAGTTTCAAGTCGTTTGGAATTCTCTAGAAGAAACTCTACTACCCGAGCATTCCTACTTATCGCTAAAACCCGAATCTACACTCAATCTCAGCATCCTCAAAATCCTCACATTGCAATCCTCCAGGCATTTCACCACTATACCACAAGAGAAATAAGGAAAAGAAATTTACCTAAGTCGAAGGAGAACCGAGCGAGGAGAATCGCCTAGAGAGCTCGGCTGCTTGAGCTGAAAGTTTCCGAAGAGAAGAGTATGAGAGGGGGGGGGGGGGGGGTGGCGGCTACAGTGCAATAAACCCAACCCTTATCCTTAAATACGTTACCCAACTTTTGAACATTGTAAATTACTCTAATACCCTTAACAAGTTGTTCAATAACCTTATTTAATTCATTACCTAGTCAAGTGTATTACTTTAATAATAAAAGGCTGGTTCGATAGAACCAGGTGCTACAATCTACCCTCCATAAAAGAATTTTGTCCTCAAAATTCAGTACCTGAATAACTCTGGATGTTGGTCTAACATGTCTTGCTGGCGCTCCCATGTTGCTTCCTCTGTATTCTGATTGTGCCACAAGACTTTTACCAATGGTACCTCCTTGTTGCGTAATACCTTTACTGCAAAATCTAAAATCTTTACTGGCTTTTCTTCATAGGTAAGTGTAGGTTGAATTTCAATGCTTTGCTGTTCGACAACTTGAGCTGGATCCCGCACACACTTCTTTAACATAGAGACATGAAACACGTTATGTATTCCTCCCATAGAGGCTGGTAGCTGTAACTGATAAGCTGTTTTCCCGATCTTCTTCAGAATTGGGAACGGTCCAATAAATCTAGGATTTAGTTTGCCCCTCTTTCCAAACCTCACAACTCCTTTGAATGGTGATATCTTAAGAAAAACTTCATCCTCTACTTCAAATTCCAGTTCTCTTCTCCTCTTGTCTGCATAGCTTTTCTGTCGGCTTTGAGCTGTCAAAATTTTCTGTCGGATGAGGGCAATCTTCTCCACTGTTTGCTGCACGATATCAGGACCTAGTAGTTGTGCTTCACCAACTTCATCCCAGTACAACGGTGATCTGCATTTTCGTCCATATAATGCCTCATACGGTGTCATTCCTATAGTCGCCTGAAAACTGTTGTTGTAAGAGAACTCTACCAATGGTAAATACTTACTCCAAGATCCTTGAAAATCTAATATGCACGCTCGGAGCATATCCTCTAAGGTCTGAATAGTTCTCTCGGATTGTCCATCTGTTTGAGGGTGAAAGGCTGTGCTGAAGTTAAGTTGCGTTCCCATAGCCTTATGCAAACTTTTCCAAAACTTAGATGTAAATCTAGAGTCTCGGTCTGAAACTATAGTGCTTGGAACTCCATGTAATCTAATGATCTCTTGCACATACAACTCAGCAAGTTGATCCATCGAATATGTTATCTTTATCGGCAGAAAATGGGTGGATTTGGTCAAACGGTCAACTATTACCCAAATTGCATCATGTCCTTTTGTTGTTCTAGGCAATCCTGTAACAAAATCCATTGCCACTAGATCCCACTTCCATTCCGGAACCGGTAGGGGTTGTAATGTTCCTGCAGGTCTTTGATGTTCAGCCTTAATCTGTTGGCAGACCAAACATGACTCCACATGCTTCGCCACACATCTTTTCATACCTGGCCACCAAAAATGCTGCTTGAGATCTCTGTACATCTTGGTACTTCCAGGGTGGACAGAGAACCTGGAAGAGTGTGCCTCAGAAAGAATTTCCTTTCTAAGTTCGGTATCAGCTGGAACAAACCATCTATTTCTAAACTTAAGGACCCCATCGGTAGAATGGTTAAAATCTGACTTGTCCGTAGAATCCATGTTTGACTTGTACTTGCTACACTCGTCATCAGTTATCTGAGCTTCCTTTATTTTCTCTAGAATGGTAGGCTTTAAAGTTATGGCTGAAAGTATGGCTGTCACATCAGTTACTGCTTCTAGATTAAACTTTTGGAATTCTGACTCTAGAGTTAATGGCATACTGAAATTCATAGGTGGGGTTGATGTTGTTACTCTACTCAAGGCATCTGCCACAACATTTGCCTTACCGGGGTGGTACTTAATCTCAAGGTCATAGTCTTTTACAAATTCCAACCATCTACGTTGCCTCATGTTTAGTTCCTTCTGTGTGAAAATGTACTTCAGGCTCTTATGGTCGGAAAATATTTCACAAGATTGTCCATACAAATAATGTCTCCAAATTTTAAGTGCAAATACCACAGCAGCTAATTCTAAGTCATGTGTAGGGTAATTCTTCTCATGAGTTTTCAACTGTCTGGAAGCATAGGCTATCACTTTTCCTTCTTGCATCAAGACACAGCCAAGACCAATCTTGGATGCATCACAATAAATACTAAATTTACCATTCTCAGCAGGAAGGGTCAGGATTGGAGTATTGGTCAGTTTCTGTTTCAAGGCTTGGAAACTATGCTCACATTCATCGGTCCATAAGTACTTCACATTTTTCCTTGTTAACTTAGTAAGAGGTGTAGCAATCTTTGAAAATCCTTCAATGAACTTTCTATAATACCCTGCAAGTCCAAGAAAACTTCTAATATCAGTAGCATTCATCGGTTGGGGCCATTCCTTAACTGCTTGAACCTTGGCTGGATCGACCGATATTCCATCTCCAGAGATCACATGACCCAGAAAGTGAACTCTATCCAACCAAAACTCACACTTGGAGAACTTAGCATAAAGCTGGTGCTGCCTAAGTACTCCTAACACCAAATTCAAGTGCCTAGCATGATCCTCCTTAGTTCTAGAATAGATCAGAATGTCGTCTATGAATACAATAACAAACTTGTCCAAATACTCGTGAAACACCCTATTCATAAGGTCCATGAATGCTGCTGGTGCATTTGTCAAACCAAAAGACATAACCAAAAACTCATAATGCCCATACCTTGTGCGAAAGGCAGTCTTTGGGATATCTTCAGATTTAACCTTCAACTGATAATAACCAGACCTTAAGTCAATCTTAGAGAAAACTCTTGCACCATTGAGCTGGTCAAATAAATCATCAATCCTAGGCAGGGGATACTTGTTTTTGATGGTCAGCTTGTTTAATTCTCTATAGTCTATGCACATACGCATCGATCCATCTTTCTTCTTGACAAAGAGGACAGGTGCACCCCACGGTGAGAAGCTAGGGCGTATGAATCCTTTCTCCAACAAGTCCTCCAACTGTTTCTTTAACTCCTTAAGTTCTGTTGGTGCTAGTCTATATGGATTTTTAGACACAGGTTCTGCTCCAGGGTAGACATCTACAACAAACTCAATTTCTCTATCCGGTGGCAAACCGGGAAGGTCATCCAGAAACACTTCTGGGAAGTCTTGGACAGCAAGGATATTTTGAGGAGTTACCTTACCTACAAGTTGTGTATCTAGAACACATGCCAAGAAGCACAAGTACTCCTTGCATGGTGAAGGTCTAAAATTTAAAGAAGTCATAACAGACATTTCCTTACTCTTCTCTGAAGCTTGGAAGGTATGTTTCAAACCACCAGGGGGTTGGAAACTAACTATCCCAGTCCTACAATCAATTATGGCGTGGTGTTTGAACAACCAATCCATTCCTAAGATTACATCAAATCCCATTATATCCATAACAATTAAATCAGCAGATAGATTTTTGTCCCCTACTAATACCATGCAATCATGCAACACTTGGTTGGAATGTAAATGTTCACCAGAGGGTAAAGCAACATTGAATACATGCCTAGAAGGTGTGGATTGTACTTCTAATTTATCAGCAAAAGCAGACGCAACAAAAGAATGGGTTGCTCCTGAATCTAGCAAGGTAAAAGCAGGCATAGAATTAACCAATATAGTACCTGACACAACAGCGGGCTGGTCCTCTTCGCCCGACTCCATCATGGAAAATATTCTCGGTTTTATCTTAGCAGGGCCACTCTTCAACGTTGGGCAGTCTCTGATGACGTGGCCAGTCTTATTACAGTTGAAACATCGAAGGACCCTGGGCTTCGGGCAATCCTTAAACGAATGCCCAAACTCCTCACAGTTATAACACTTACCAGTCCCAAACTTACACTCGCCCGGGTGGCTCTTCATACATTTCATGCACTGAGGAAACTTCTTGGTGTCCGGTACCTTCTTTCCAGAACCTTGGCCACTCTGACCATCAGCGGGTCTCTTTATTCCCCTCTGTTGGTGGGGCTGGAAGAACTTTCGCGGGGCTTCCTTTGGTCCAGCACACTTCATTTCAGCTTCTTCTGCCTCCAATGCAGTAGACACTACTTCGCTGAATGACAAGCCTTTAATGCCTGAGTACTTCACTCCTCTGTAAATCTCTGGCTTTAGACCTTGCAGGTATTGAAACACTTTATCCTCATTTCTATGGACGAGGTATCCAGCAAACCTTGACAGAGACTCGAATTGCCTATTGTACTCTGCCACAGACCCAGTCTGCTTCAAGCTCAAAAACTCAGCCTTCTTTGCGTTCTGGACAGTGGTGCTAAAATATTTCTCATAGAAGACTTTCTTGAATTGCGACCAGGACATGGTTGCAATATCGGTGGTGATCTCCAGCGACTCCCACCAAAGTTGTGCATCACCTGCTAGATGAAACGTTGCCAAAATGACTTTCTCCCCTTCTCCAACATTGGCACACCTGAACATGCTCTCTATCTTTCGAAGCCATTCCTCAGCAACAATCGGGTTAGATGACTTTCCATCAAATGTGGGCGGTTGCAGCCTACAAAATCTATCCCCTGAATGCTCATTGACGTGACCTGAATTGGCACTTCCTTGTGTTTCCCGACTCAATAACACACCTAACTGGTCAGATTGCTGTCGCACAATATCTGTCTGCTGACGCATCAACTCCGTCAGCTGTCTAATTACACTTGAATCTTCTTCATTCCTCAAGTTTGGCATCTCCCTAGGTACTCTTGGTCTCCCTGGTCGTCTAGCCATTTGTCTAAGGTTCTGCACAAAGTTATCTATACTCATAAACATCTTATAACTGAAGCTAACATAAACACTTACAGTTGTTGGAGTACTTTCATGCGACGGTTGGCACTGATGAGTAATCTTTTGAACGGTTTAACTGAATGTCTCTGATACCATACTGTAACGCCCCGAGTTATCTGAACCCGGTTCGCTACTCATTACTTGACCATGACTAAGAAATTTCAAATAAATTTAAAACTTCATTCGACATACAAAATTTGACGTTTACTAAACGTTCAAAACATTTGAAAACTTTGCAGCGGAAAAATTATTTAAGACTACAATGGGGTTAAACTAGCGGTGAAAATATTGTTGGAAAGATTAATGGAAATATTTCGAGTGTCCGGTCAAAAGAATTAAGGTTTTAAGTGATGGACTACTCAAGGAATTACAAAAGTCGAATTCATCTGCCGACGACAAGTCAACAGAAGAAGCAGAAGTAGAAAACCAAAGGCTTCTGCCGATGACGTCTACACGACTTCACCCACAACTTCATCTGCCGATGAAGTCGTGAGAACTTCATACACCACTTCATCTGCCGATGAAGTCAACATAACTTCATCTGCCGATGAAGTCAGCGCAATTTCATCTCTCAATAGATAAACACACGACATCTTCCGATAACAACAATATGACTCCTTCCGATAGAATTAAAACATACACTACATCTTCCGATTCACTAAACGACAAACAGATTACTCTACATCTTCCGATTCACTAAACGACAAACAGATTACTCTACATCTTCCGATTCACTAAACGACAAACAGATTACTCTACATCTTCCGATTCACTAAACGACAAAACAGATTACTCTACATCTTCCGATTCACTAACGACAAACAGATTACTCTACATCTTCCGATTCACTAAACGACAAAACCCCTTAACTCTCTCAGACTACACCTGCCGATCACTACTCGGCGACTTAATACTCTACACCTTCCGATCGAATAGACTACCTTTGCCGACACGTGCTTCTCACATGACTCCTTAAGGCATTTGCCGATAGACTTCCATCTTCCGACAGACTGACACACCACATCTACCGATAGACTTCCTTCCTCCGATAGACATCAACACGATTTCCTTCCACAGAACGCAATAAACCTCTACACATATCCACTGATACAAAAAATTATTCAATTCCTACCAATGGACTAAACAACCTGTCTATAACCCGAGAAAGCTTCGACTATCTAACAGACTTAAAACATTTTACCAAAAATCCATTCATAACACTCCAAGTCATTGTATTGATCAAATTCAGTAAAAACATGAAAATCAGAAATTCTCGAAAACAAAGTCAAATAGCTGTAATCTCATTTACTAAAAACTGCATATACTCGATTAAATCATTATCCACTAAACCTCCACATCTGTAGACAACATGCTAAACCGCCCCATCAGTTACCATGCCGAAGCCTGAATGCTCTCCTCCAACGTCCACTATTCCTCAACACGATCAGGAGACACACCTGCTAACACTTCTTCACCTACATCACAAAACTCATCTCTTAGCCTAATGCTAAGTAAGTAAAGCAGTATATGAATGAAGTAAAATGCTGAACTTATACTCCTAAATATGCAGTTTCTATTTTTCTCATCTCAGTGGCATACGCATTCGTTCATAACATGATCTGATCCCATGGTTCCCTTGGGAGTGGGATCAATTCTCCCAATGTCTACATCCTCCTACTTAATTAAGGGGCAGATGAATTCCCTTAACACTTGATCTGATCCCATGGTTCCCTTGGGAGTGGGATCAATTCTCCCAATGTCTAAATCCCTTCATAAGTTAAGGGGGGATTAGTTCCCTTAATAGCTTGTCTGTCGCATACAGTTCATACCTTACCATTCCTTACATGAAATTCATTTTCGTAACTTTTAACAAAACATGATGCATGGACAATAGAAACATTCAAGCATACATAAACCTACTGTTTTGTGATGTAGGCCCGAAGGCACAAGCAATACTTTACTTACCTGGCTCCTGGAAATCTGTCTGGTTGCTAGCTACTTCGGAGGTCTGTTCACCTAAGTTCATACAGAATATAAATCAAGGCTTCACCAAACCTTTCAAAATATCAAACAGCGGTTCGAGAAATCTAGTTAGAAACTCTACTACCCGAGCATTCCTACTTATCGCTAAAACCCGAATCTACACTCAATCTCAGCATCCTCAAAATCCTCACATTGCAATCCTCCAGGCATTTCACCACTATACCACAAGAGAAATAAGGAAAAGAAACTTACCTAAGTCGAAGGAGAACCGAGCGAGGAGAATCGCCTAGAGAGCTCGGCTGCTTGAGCTGAAAGTTTCCGAAGAGAAGAGTATGAGAGGGGGGGGGGGGGGTGGCGGCTACAGTGCAATAAACCCAACCCTTATCCTTAAATACGTTACCCAACTTTTGAACATTGTAAATTACTCTAATACCCTTAACAAGTTGTTCAATAACCTTATTTAATTCATTACCTAGTCAAGTGTATTACTTTAATAATAAAAGGCTGGTTCGATAGAACCAGGTGCTACAGAAGGGTTATGAATATCAAGAGTCAAACATGATATTATAAATATTGCAACATATTTCATTGTGAAACAAGAGAGAAGAGAAATATAAATATATTTGTGAAGCTTTAGAGTAGTGTTCTTCTCCTTCTCATTTTCTGTTCAAACAAACACGCTATTATTCTTATTAATTTTTAACCAGAATTCAGTTTTTGTCAATGGAGTTGAATTCATTTTCTGGGTTGGTTTCAACTTTTTTCCAAAATATGACTTCTTTGCGAGCGCTTCATCTTTCTTTCAACCACTTTAATGGCGGTTTGCCGATTTGGTTGGGAATTTTCAGAAACTTGCAATATCTTCAGCTTTGTTTCAACTCTTTCAATGGTGGGATTTTTTTTCTGGTTGGGAATTTGACTAGTTTGAAAAGTTTGTTTCTCGATGACAATCGATTAATTAGGTCGATTATAACGCCCCCAAACCCATCCCGGCTCGGTGTGCTACTTTGTATAATAATTTCGCGTTTAAAACAACGTTTAAAATAATTTTTGATAAAATTTTGACTCGATTTTTAGGTTTTTTGAACCATCGAAAATTGTTGGAAAACGTGCCTAAAATACGTGCAAAACATATCAGAAAAGGTCGGGTTAATCCAGGCGCTGCGTGTGCCCCAGTGCATGTGCTGGTCGGGTTAATCCAGGCCTGGTCCAGGCGCTGCGTGTGCCCCAGTGCGTGTGCTGGTGCCGATTGATTGGCTCTAGGCGCCGATCAATCGGCACCCTCTCGGGTGCGCGATCGAGGAGCAGTAGCTCCTGCCGATCGATTGACGCTGCTGGGCGCTGTGCGCGCCTGCCGCACGCGCC
This sequence comes from Begonia masoniana, assembly GCA_022432975.1. Classification (NCBI taxonomy): domain Eukaryota; kingdom Viridiplantae; phylum Streptophyta; class Magnoliopsida; order Cucurbitales; family Begoniaceae; genus Begonia; species Begonia masoniana. Next base: position 4,244,085 of record CM039509.1, read on the forward strand.
CAGCTGCGCCCTGCGCGCCACCTTCGACCTCCTACTCATTTCTTCCACTTTTCCTCAAGCCAAACACCTCCAAATCACCCAAAACTTTTACCAAACATTCCCTACACTCTCGGCTCCATGACCCGTAAAAATCTCGGAAAACCGATTCCAAAATATTAACGTAAACGTTGAAACAATTGAACCTTATGTTGTTTACAATACGACAAAAACGAGCGGCATAACGACTAAAATTACCAAAACCCAAAAACCTAACATTAAACACGGTCAAAATGGATTTCAAAACAACCCACAATCACATGTACAAATGTTCCAAACTACGAGTATTTACACACAAAATAAAGTCTAACTAAATACCCAACCACACCTCCCGAAGACCCTGGTCGAGGCGCCCCGACAATTTGCCCCCACCGACGTGCCCCGTGTGCCACCGACTGCCGGCTAGTCCTGAGCTCCCTCGCCTAGCTTACCTGAATATATATTGTCACCTACACCATAGAACACAAATCGTAAGCCTAATGCTTAGAAAGTAGGGAATAATGCAATGTAAACATAATGCATTCTCAACCTCTACTTAGCCCATACACATGCAGTCTCTACACGCTCTATTAGTTTCGATTCAATTATCCTTTCATTAATCATTTACCAGTGCATCTCTTGTAGAGACCCTCCCGAGGTGCTCTACGAGCACTACTCCCCGGCGAGGCAGCTCTACTCGATATCATAGTTCAATCTCTTCTTATCACAGTGCATCTCTCGTAAAGGCCCTCCCGAGGTGCTCCACTAGCACTACTCCCTGGCGAGGCAGCTCTACTCGATATCACTGTTCAGTCTCTTATTATCGCAATGCATCTCTCGTAGAGACCCTCCCGAGGTGCTCCACGTGCACTACTCCCCGGCAAGGCAGCTCTACTCGAGATAACGTTGGATTTCTTATTATCTCTTTACGTTTAGTGCTCACACTTCAAAACCGTGCTCAAAACTCATTTTTCGTGGTTCCAAAACAATGATGCATGTCACACAAAAAAAACAAAACACAAACAAGCAAACAACCAAACAATCCCTACCATTCCATGGTGTAGGCCCGAAGGTAACAAAACACACGTTCTTCTACTTACCTGACTGCTCGGCATGTAATTACTCACTTTGTCTGGTTAATTTACTCACTTGACAACCTAACAAATAAGGAAAATAACTTAGCATCAATCTAGGAAATTCTAAGGAACACTTAAACCCAAAACTAACCACAATTTAACCAACTATACAACCCAATACATAAAACCCGATTTTCTAACACATTTTGGTATCCAACTTCAAACAGCCATAACTTATTCGTTTTTCAACGGATTTTGACGTGCCACCCCATTCCGTAAACCTCTACATGTGTACTATCTATTGAAACACTCAAATTTAACAACCAAACAACTCAGCAAATTTGATTACACAAGAGCAGAATCGGTGCATAATTTGACAAAAACCGATTTTTACACAACTTTATCCAATCACCAATCTAACTCTAAAAACAACCTAAACTAAGCTATTTAACATTTAAACCAACTATTTTAGGAAGAAAGCTAGACAAAGCATGCAAATTTTCGGACTCCATACTTAGGGTTTTCCAAATCCTAACTAAACTTCACCAAAACCCATTAAAAACATCAAAAACCTTCATCCAAGTGTACCAATAACAAAACCCACTAAACTTTCAAAACCCTTGTAAATCTTCAAGGAAGATGATGGAGAAACCCTAGAAGAATGCTGAAAATTTCGTGGAAGGAGACGGAGGAAGAAAGAAATTTTTTACTTTTTACTTACCAACCATCCAACTTTTAAATTGTCACCTTTTTCCTCTTTTGACTTTTACCACAAATCTTCTCCTTTTTAGAAAACAACCCTCCACTTTTCTCATCACTTTTAACCCACGTTGAAGCCTTCCCCTTTTCCTTGATTTCTTTACCTTTTAACTTTACATAAACTTTAACTTAACAAAACCTTCCAACCACACAAATCCTAAGGTTTTCTCTTATAATTTATCATTACTTACTTTAGTATTTTAAATAACTTAACCAACTATAATACTATCCTCACACTCTACTCTTATACTTATCATGACTCTAGAATCAATGTTAAATTCCTGTATCTTGACCTAATCTAAGGCTACGTATGTAATTGGAAATTTTCGGGTGTTACATCGATACCAGACCTTGTCAGAAAATTGTCACAATTGAAAAACTTGCATATGTCGTTCAATGCTTTAAATGGTTCGATTCTGATTTGGGTTTCCAATTTGTCCAGTTTGGAAAAAGTGGATTTTTTGAATAATCAATTAAATGGGAAAATTTTGGCTGCCATTGGAGAGCTTTCGAGGTTGAGATCGTTGACCCTTTCGAGTAATAATCTGAGTGGGATTTTCCCAGAAAGTGTTGGAAAATTGGCAAAGCTAGAGAAATTTAGAGTTTCTTACAACTCGCTGGAGGGTATTGTTTTTGAAGAACACTTTGCAAATCTCTCTGGTTTGATTTACTCAAGAGTTATGTGAGAATCGATTGAAATTTAGAGTGAAACCGAGATGGATTCCTCCTTTTAATCTCCAATATCTTTACGTGGGATGTTCGAAAATGGGATCGGATTTTTCGGAATGACTTTGAACCCAAAAAGAAGCTTCTGTAATGGAGCTAGATGACAATGGATTTTTAGGGAAAATTCATGTTTGGCTGGAAGGAAAAAATCTGGAGTACTTGGATGACTGGTCCTTTTTTGGTGAATTTAGAAACTCAGTGAAATGATTGCACTACCGTAGGGAAGGATGAGGAAGAAGGAGAAACAGACGATAGGGAGAGAAAGAGATTGACAGAGGAGAAATGATTTTTCTATATATTTCCAATCAACTGATGCGTGTTTATATATACGAAGAAAGTATAACTAAGCAGTAACTAAAACTTCTAACTCAACTATACACTTCTAACTCAACCATACAGTAGATACATTAACAAACCCCCTCAAGATCAAGGCTGGAGGCCAAAGATCTTGGATACAAAATATTGAAACTTGGAGGGAGGAAGGGTTTTGTTAATGCATCGGCTAGTTGGTTGTCAGAAGGTGTAAATTGCACTTGTAACAATTTTTTCTGTACTTTCTCGCAAACAAATTGATAATAAATCTTGACATGCTTATTTTGAGTGGAGTACTGGATTAGAAGCTAGGTACGTGACACACAAATTGTCACACATAATAAGAGGTAAGGACGGGGAGGTAATACCCAACCCGCTTAATAAAGATTGAAGCAAAAATACTTCAGCAACGCCATTTGCTACGCTACGGTATTCGGATTCTGTGCTTGAACGTGAGACCATCTTTTGTTTGGCTGAGGACCATGAAATTAAATTGGTGCCCATAAAAATGCAGAATCCACCTATACTTTTTTCGATCATCTGGACTGGAGGACAGTCAGCATCTGTATAGCAGGTCAAATTGCAACTATCAGAGGGCGAAAAAGAGATACCTAGAGATGATATGCCTTTAAGATATCTTATGATGCGCTTGACGGCTTGCCAATGAATATATGATGGCGCATGCATAAACTGAGAAACTTTGTTAACCGCAAAGGCAATATTTGTTCTGGTCAAACAGCAATATTGTAACCCACCTATAATACTGCGATAGAGATAGCCATCACGCAAGGGTGTACTAGATTTTTGTGATAATATAGGACCGGCAAACATTGAAGTAGAGACCGATTTGCAGGATTCCATATTTGCCCTGTGAAGTAAGTCAGATATGTACCTGGATTGTGAGAAGCTCATACCTATGGAAGTACGAGTGACTGAAATCCCCAAGAAGAATGACAGCGGTCCAAGGTCACGGACTTTAAAATGATAGGGTAGGTACTTTAACAAGTGATCCATTTGAACATCTGAGTTGCGTGTCAGGATGAAGACATTGACATATACTAGCATTATCATGATGAATGAGTTCGCACGATAAAAAAATAGGGAAGAATCTGATTTGGAAGCAGAACCACGATATGAGAGTATTATGGAGCTTTGTTTACCATGCTCTAGAAGATTGTTTCAGACCATATAGAGCCTTATGTAGTAAACACACAACCGATGGATGAGTGAAACTGAGAAAACTAGGAGGTTGTTGCATAAACACTGTCTCAGATAGCTCCCCATATAGAAAGGGTTTGCTAATGTCAAGTTGTTTGATATTCCAACCATAAGAGATGGCCAAGAATAGAGTGGTGTGAATTAAAGTTGGTTTGACAACCAGACTAAAAGTTTCATCATAATTTATCCATTCTGTCTGATTTAAACCTGTTGATTGTACCATCTGAGTTAAGTTTGAGCTTAAAACTCCATTTAAAACCAATGAGTTTTGCTTCTTGAGGAAGAGAAACCAATGTCCAAGTGTGTTTCTCATATAGTGCTGATATTTTCTCTTTCATAACAGTCAACCACTGTGGATGTTTTGAGGCTTGGAGGAAAGTTTTGGGCTCGATAAGGTGTTGAACAGAAAAGGCCTTGGGTCGAAAGATACCAACTTTGGCTTGTGTCCTCATGGGGTGTTCATTTATTGGAGGTGGTCGCGGGGCAGAAGTTAGTAAGGTCATTTGAGGGGTAGAAGGAGTGGGATGAGGTGTGAAGATGAGAGGTGATAGAGATTGGGTAGATTGTTGAGAAATAGTTGTTATTGGTGGTGAAGAGGGAGGTGTACTTATTTGAAAAAGACTTTGTTGAGCTATAAAAAAAGTTAAAGGGGAAACAGATGGAATTGATAGGGAAAATCTAGGTAGTGGTAAGATGGATGTGGAGAAATTAGAGAAAGGGAAACTGGACTCGATGAAAGTGACGTGTCGAGAGATAGATTTTGTTAGAATTAGGGTCGAAACATGTAACACCCAGTTCCATTGAACCGATTTTACCTTGTCAACTAATAGTATACATTTTATGGATGAAATTGGGAGAATTACTGATTAGGTTAATGAGAGACTAAGTAAGAGCATAAGGGTAAATAGAGATTTATAGTGATAACCTATTTAAGGAAAGAAGTTTTGCAATTAATACACTGTAGCCGCCACTATTTTCTATATTTCCTCTTTCGATATTCAGCTCAAGCTCAGCAGAGCTCTCTAGGTGATTTCCTCTTTGATTTCCATTCCTCAACCTAGGTGAGTTTTCTTGAGTTTTAGTGGCTAGATAGCAGAGAGAGTACAATGTGTGTTTTGGGAATACTGTGAATGAAAGTGGGTTCAGGTTTAGGTGATAAACCGAGAATGCACGATTAATAGAGTTCCAAGTTAGCTTCCTTAGATTTATGAATGGTTTAGAATGAGTTATAGTGAAGATTGAATTAACGCTCTGTTTATGATTTTAGGTGAGCAAAATTCCGAGATAGCTTGCAACCTAACTTTTTCCAGGAAGTCAGGTAAGTAGAGTATGTGTATGTCTTCGGGTCTATATCACAAAACATTAGGTTTATGCTTGTTTAAATATTTTCTGTATGTCATGTATCATGTTTTGGAAAGAACACGAAAATGAATTTACATGTAATAGCATGGCCGGGTATGAACATAATGTAACAGATCAGCTGTTAAGGGAACTAATCCGCCCCTTAATTTATGAAGAGAATGTATGACTTTGGGAAAAATTGATCCGCTTCTCAATGGAATTTAGGATCAGATCAACTGTTAAGGGAACTAATCCGCCCCTTAATTTATGAAGAGGATGTATGACTTTAGGAAAAATGATCCAACTCCCAATGGAACCGAGCTCAGATCAGTGAAGGAACGTGAATGCAACAGAGATGTGAAATTAGAAACTGCATGTCTAGGATTTATGTTTCAGCATATCATTTCATTGTTGCTTTACTTACTTAGCATTAGGCTAATAGATGAGTTTTGTGATGTAGGTGAAGAAAACTCAGAAGGTGTGTTCTCTGAGCATGTTGAGGACTAGGCTGGTTGGGGGAGCACTTCAATGCCACGGTTTGGTGTTCTAATGAGGCGGTTTAACTATTGTCTATATATGAAGTTTCAGTGGTTAGGTGTTTTATGGAAGTGTTCAGAGGGTTTTAATAATATTAGTAGTTTTGATGTTTTTAACAACTTTATGGTTTTTTTGTTCTGAGTATGAAAAAACACGATTTGGTTTTGTTGTAGATTGTTATTCTGGATTTATAAAGTTGTGGATTTAGGTTGTTTTGAATAGCTGATGAGAAAATTTACAAGTTCTTTTAGTTGGCAGAGTTGTCTGCCTGTTTAGAGTGTTACTGTTCACTGGTGGATGTAGACTATCGGTGGATGTAATCTACCGGTGGATGCAGTCTATCAGTGGATGTAATCTATCGGTAGATGTAGTCTATTGGTGGATGTTGTCGAACGGTGGACGTGAGTATTAGACTTTTGTCGTTTTATGATCGGTGGATGTGAGTATTAGGCTTTTGTCGTTTTATGGTCGGTGGATGTGAGTATTAGGCTTTTGTCGTTTTATGACCAGTGGATGTGAGCGTAGATGTGAGTAATAGAGTTTGTCGTTTTGTGACCGGTGGACGTGTGTAGTTGACGCGTCGTTCGACTGACGTGAACGGTGGACGTGTGTGAAGTCGACGTGTCGTTCGGCTGACGTGAGCGGTGGACGTTGGTAGCAGAAGGAGCATTTTGTTTCTGCTTCTACCGCCGACACTGTTTAGCGGTGGATGTCTTCTATTCCTATTTCCACCGCCGAGACTATTCTGACTCAAATACTACCGCTAGAACTATTCAGCGATAGAGGTGTTCTGTTTTTCTTTTGTCTTCTTTCAACAAACAGTCTTTAATATTTTAATTATTTAATGAATGTCGTTTTATACAAATATTTTTCGCTGCAAGTTTCTACGTTTAAGGATCAAGTTTTGATTTTTGAGTGAAATTTTAAGATTTTCTCAGAATGTCATAGTGTGGTTCAGTATTATGTGTAGCGAACCGGGTTTATATAATTTGTGGCGTTACAGTATGGTATCAGAGACATTCAGTTAAACCGTTCAAAAGATTACTCATCAGTGCCAATCGTTGCATGGAAGTACTTCAACAACTGTAAGTGTTTATGTTAACCTTAGCTATTAGATATTTATGAGAGTAATTAACCGTGTCCAGGAATATAGCAAAATGACTAGACGACCAGGAAGACCGAGAGAGATGCCAAATTTGAGAAGTGAGGAGGACCCTAGTGTAAGTAGGCAGCTGACAGACTTGGTGCGCCAACAGACAGACTTGGTTCGTCAGTAGTCCGATCAGTTGGGAATATTGTTGAACCGAGAAGTACAAGAAAGTGCCAACTCGATTTCCAACAGTGAGCATTCAGGAGACCGATTCCGGAGGCTACAGCCGCCCACACTTGATGGAAAATCGTCCAATCCGATTGTTGCTGAGGAGTGGCTTAGGAAGATTGAGAGCATGTTCAGATGTGCTAACATCGGAGAAGGAGACAAAGTCACTCTGGCAACGTTCCATTTGGCTGGGGACGCTAAACTTTGGTGGGAAACAATAGAGACCACCACTGATGTTCTGGCTATGTCCTGGTCTCAGTTCAAGGAGGTTTTCTAGGAGAAATATTTTAACAGCACAGTCCAGGCCGCAAAGAAAGTAGAGTTTCTGAACTTGAAGCAGACAGGGTCGGTGGCAGAGTACAGTAGGCAATTCGAGTCCTTGTCCAGGTTTGCTGGACATTTTGTTCACAAGAATAAGGATAAGGTTTTTCAGTTTGTGCATGGACTAAAGCCGAAAATTTACAGAGGAGTTAAATTTTGTGGTATTAAAGGGCTGTCATTTAGTGAAGTTGTGTCCACAGCATTGAAGGTGGAAGAAGCTGAAATGAAGTGTTCTGGACCGAAGGAAGCCTCGCAAAAGTTCATCCAGCCCCAACAGCAGAGAGGAATGAAGAGGCCCAGTGAAGGCCAGAGTAATCAAAGAACAGGAAGGAAAGTACCGGATACCAGGAAGTTTCCCCAGTGCCCGAAATATTTTAAGAGTCATCTGGGCGAGTGTAGGTTTGGGACGAGAAAGTGTTTCAACTGTGAGGAGGTTGGATACACGTACAGAGATTGCCCGAAGCCCAGAATCACCTGATGCTTCAACTGTAACAAAGTCGGCCATATCAACAGGGACTGTCCAGCTCTGAAGAATGGCCCTGCTATGTTGAAACCGAGGATATTCTCCATGATGGAGTCGGGTGATGAAGACCAGCCTGCTATGGTGTCAGGTACCATATTGATCAACTCTGTGCCTGCTTTTACTTTAATAGATTCTGGTGCGATACATTCCTTTATAGCATCTGCGTTTGCTGTTAAGTTAGATGTACAGTTTACCCCTTCTATACATGTGTTTAATGTTGCATTACCCTCTGGTGAACGCATGCACTCTAACCAAGTGATGCTTGAAAGTGATGTGTTAGTAGGGAACGTGAGTCTACCTGCTAATCTTATTATTATGGATATAATGAGATTTGATGTAATCTTATGAATGGATTGGTTGTTTAAGCATTATGCCACAATAGATTGTAGGACTGGAATAGTTAGCGTCCAACCCATGGTGGTTTGAAGCATACATTTCAAGCCTCGAAGAAGAGTAAGAAAATGTCTGTTATGACTTCTATCAACACTAGACCCTCTTCGTGCAGAGAGTATCTATGCTTTCTGGCCAGCATTATAGACAAACAGTTTGTAGGAAAAGCAAGTCCTAAAAATGTCTTGGTTGTCAAAGACTTTCCAGAAGTATTTTTAGATGACCTTCCTGGCTTGCCACCAGATAGGGACATTGAGTTTGTTGTAGATGTTTACCCAGGCGCTAAGCCTGTATCTAAGAATCCCTATAGGTTAGCACCTACGGAGCTTAAGGAATTAAAGAAACAGTTGGAGGAACTATTGGATAAAGGATTTATACGTCCAAGCTTTTCACCGTGGGGTGCACCAGTTCTTTTTGTTAAGAAGAAGGATGGATCAATGCGTATGTGCGTTGATTATCGGGAATTGAATAAGTTAACTATCAAGAACAAGTATCCATTGCCAAGGATTGATGATTTATTCGACCAGCTTAAGGGTGCACGTGTTTTCTCGAAGATTGACCTAAGGTCCGGTTATTACCAATTGAAAGTCAAATAAGAAGATATTCCTAAGACTGCCTTTTGCACAAGGTGTGTACATTATGAGTTTTTAGTTATGTCTTTTGGATTGACAAATGCACCAGCAGCATTCATGGATCTCATGAATATGGTGTTTCATGAGTATTTGAATAATGTTGTCATAGTATTTATTGATGACATACTAATCTATTCACGTACTAAGGAGGAGCATACAAGACATTTGAACCTGATATTAGGAGTACTAAGGCAACATCAACTTTATGCTAAGTTTTCCAAGTGTGAGTTTTGGTTGGATAGAGTTCACTTTCTTAGTCATGTGATCTCAGTTGATGGGATATCTGTTGATCCAGCCAATGTTCAAGCAGTTAAGGAGTGGCCCCAACCAAAGAATGCCACTGATATTCGGAGTTTCCTTGGATTAGCAGGATATTACAGGAAATTTATTGAAAGATTCTCGAAGATTGCAACACCCCTCACTCGGTTAACAAGGAAAAACATTAGGTATGCATGGACAGAGGAATGTGAATCCATTTTCCAGACTTTAAAACAGAAGTTGACCAATGCTCCAGTATTAACACTCCCTGTTGAAAATGGAAAGTTCAGCATTTATTGTGACGCTTCCAAAGTTGAACTCGGTTGTGTGTTGATGCAAGATGGAAAAGTAATAGCCTATGCTTCTAGGCAGTTGAAAACACACGAGAAGAATTACCCTACACACGACTTAGAATTAGCTGCAGTGGTTTTTGCACTAAAGATTTGGAGGCATTACTTGTATGGACAGTCTTGTGAGATATTTTCTGACCATAAAAGTCTGAAGTATATTTTCACACAGAAAAAATTAAATATGAGGCAACGTAGATGATTGGAGTTTGTCAAGGATTATGATTTTGAGATTAAATACCTCCCTGGTAAGGCGAATATAGCGGCTGATGCTTTGAGTAGAGTGACAACATCGGCCTCTGCACTGATTCTTGACATACCATTAGCCTTAGAGGCAGAGTTTCAAAGATTTAACTTGGAAGCTGTGTCCAGCGTGTCAGCTATGCTCTCTGCCATAACCTTGAAGCCTACTATTTTGGAAAGAATAAAGGAAGCACAGGCGATTGATGCTGAGTGCAACAAGTATAAGTCCTGCATGGATTCTACCGATAAGTCAGATTTCAACTATTCTGTTGATGGAATTCTCAAGTTTCGGAATAGATGGTTTGTTCTAACAGATAAAGAACTTCAAAAAGAGATCCTTTCGGAAGCTCATTCTTCTAGACTCTCTGTTCATCCTGGTAGTACAAAAATATATAGAGACCTTAACCAACATTATTGGTGGCCAAATATGAAAGGAAGTGTGGCTGAGTACGTAGGATTGTGTTTAGTTTGCCAACAAGTTAAAGCTGAACATCAGAGGCCTGCAGGAGCATTGCAACCATTACCAGTTCCCGAATGGAAATGGGAACAAATAATGATGGACTTTGTGGTAGGATTGCTGAGGACAGCAAAGAGACATGATGCAATTTGGGTGATAGTAGATCGTCTAACCAAATCTGCTAATTTTCTGTCCATAAAGATGACCTACTCGATAGACCAGCTAGCTGAATTGTATGTGCATGAGGTTGTTAGACTGCATGGAGTTCCAAGCACTATAGTTTCCGACCGAGACTCTAGATTTACGTCAAAGTTTTGGAAGAGTCTGCATAAGGCTATGGGTACGCAGCTTAACTTTAGCACAGTCTTTCACCCTCAAACAGATGGACAATCTGAAAGGACTATCGAAACATTGGAGGATATGCTTCGTGCATGCATTTTAGATTTTCAAGGATCTTGGAGTAAGTATTTATCGTTGGTGGAATTCTCTTATAACAACAGTTTTTAGGCAACCATAGGTATGACACCGTATGAAGCATTATATGGACGAAAATGCAGATCTCCTTTGTATTGGGATGAAGTTGGTGATGCATGTTTGCTTGGTCCTGATATTGTGCAACAGACAGTGGAAAAAATTGCCCTCATCTGACAGAGAATCTTGACAGCTCAAAATCGACAGAAAAGCTATGCCGATAAGAGACGTAGAGAATTAGAGTTCGAAGTTGGTGATGAAGTTTTTCTTAAGGTATCACCATTCAAGGGAGTTGTGAGATTTGGAAAGAGAGGCAAATTAAACCCCATATATTTAGACAATTCTTAATCTTGAAGAGGATGGGGAAGACAGCTTACCAATTACAGTTACCAACTTCTATGGAAGGAATCCATAATGTGTTCCATGTTTCCATGTTAAAGAAGTGTATGCGGGATCCATCTCAGATTGCGGAAGAGCAGAACATTGAAGTTCATCCTACCCTTACCTATGAGGAGAAACCTGTAGAAATTCTCGGCTATGCAACAAAAGTGCTACGTAATAAGAAAGTTCAACTAGTGAAGGTGTTATGGCGTAACCAGAATGTAGAGGAGACAACTTGGGAGCGCCAGCAGGACATGATGGACCAACATCCAGAATTATTCAGGTATTGAATTTTGAGGACAAAATTCTTTTAAGGAGGGTAGATTGTAACACCCAGTTTGATTGAATCGATTTTACCTTGTCAACTAATAGTGTACATTTTATGGATGAAATTGGGAGAATTACTGATTAGCTTAATGAGAGACTAAGCAAGGGCATAAGGGTAAATAGAGATTTATAGTGATAACCTATTTAAGGAAAGATGTTTTGCGATTAATGCACGGTAGCCGCCACTATTTTTTATACTTCCTCTTTCGGTATTCAGCTTAAGCAGAGCAGAGTTCTCCAGGCGATTTCCTCTATGATTTCCATTCCTCAACCTAGGTGAGTTTTCTTGAGTTTTAGTGGCTAGATAGCAGAGAGAGTACAATGTGTGTTTTGGGAATGCTGTGAATGAGAGTGGGTTCAGGTTTAGGTGATAAACCGAGAATGCACGATTAATAGAGTTCCAAGTTAGCTTCCTTAGATTTCTGAATGGTTTAGAATGAGTTATAGTGAAAATTGAATTAACGCTCTGTTTGTGATTTTAGATGAGCAAAATCCCGAGATAGCTTGCAACCCAACTTTTCCCAAGAAGTCAGGTAAGTAGAGTATGTGTGTGCCTTCGGGTCTATATCACAAAACATTAGGTTTATGCTTGTTTAAATGTTTTCTGTATGTCATGTATCATGTTTTGGAAAGAACACGAAAATGAATTTACATGTAATAGCATGGCAGGGTATGAACATAATGTAACAGATCAGCTGTTAAGGGAACTAATCCGCCCCTTAATTTATGAAGAGGATGTATGACTATGGGAAAAATTGATCTGCTTCTCAATGGAATTTAGGATCAGATCAGCTGTTAAGGGAACTAATCCACCCCTTAATTTATGAAGAGGATGTATGACTTTGGGAAAAATGATCCAACTCCCAATGGAACCGAGGGATCATATTAGTGAAGGAACGTGAACGCAACAGAGATGTGAAATTAGAAACTGCATGTCTAGGATTTATGTTTCAGCATATCATTTCATTGTTGCTTTACTTAGCATTAGGCTAATAGATGAGTTTTGTGATGTAGGTGAAGAAGCCTCAGAAGGTGTGTTCTCTGAGCATGTTGAGGACTAGGCTGGTTGGGGGAGCACTTCAATGCCACGGTTTGGTGTTCTGATGAGGCGGTTTAACTATTGTCTATATATGAAGTTTCAGTGGTTAGGTGTTTTATGGAAGTGTTCAGAGGGTTTTAATAACATTAGTAGTTTTGTTGTTTTTAACAACTTTATGGTTTTCTTGTTCTGAGTATGAAAAACACGATTTGGTTTTGTTATAGATTGTTATTCTGGATTTATAAAGTTGTGGATTTAGGTTGTTTTGAATAGCTGCTGAGAAAATTTACAAGTTCTTTTAGTTGGCAGAGTTGTCTATCTGTTTAGAGTGTTACTGTTCACAGGTGGATGTAGACTATCGGTGGATGTAGTCTATCGGTGGATGTAATCTACCGGTGGATGTAGTCTATCTGTGGATGTTGTCGAACGGTAGACGTGAGTATTAGGCTTTTGTCGTTTTATAATCGGTGGATGTGAGTATTAGGCTTTTGTCGTTTTATGATCGGTGGATGTAAGTATTATGCTTTTGTCGTTTTATAACCGGTGGATGTGAGCGTAGATATGAGTAATAGATTTTTTTGTTTTGTGACCGGTGGACGTGTGTAGTCGACGTGTCGTTCGACTGACGTGAACGGTGGACGTGTGTGAAGTCGACGTGTCGTTCGGCTGACGTGAGCGGTGGACGTTGGTAGCAGAAGGAGCCTTTTGTTTCTACTTCTACCGCCGACACTGTTTAGCGGTGGATGTCTTCTATTCCTGTTTCCACCGCGGACACTATTCTGTCTCTAATACTACCGCTAAAACTATTCAGCGGTAGAGGTGTTCTGTTTTTCTCTTGTCTTCTTTCAACAAACAGTCTTTAATATTTTAATTATTTAATGAATGTCGTTTTATACAAATATTTTTCGTGAGAGATCACTGAAATCGGACCAGACCATACTGTATAACCCTAAATTCCTAATTCACTTTCCATCTGCCGCTGCCTCTTCTCTTCGACAGACGACTCTTCTCAGACGAAAGAGGTTATTCCCTCGTCTGCCTCTTCTCTTCGACAGACGACTCTCAAGTCTATCGCCCTCGCCGTCCCTCATCTTCCATCGCACACTTCTTGTTTCTTGTTTCTTCGATTACAGGTTAGCCCTTTCCTCTGTTTCAGACGTTTTTGAACCTATTTTTGGGATATTTTGTTCTGGATTTTTGGGTACTCTCTCGGCTTAATCGAAAGAGTACCGACCCTCTGTTTTAGGCTTTTGCTTGCAGTACCGACCCTCCAATTTGTGTTCTTTGTTTAACCGTTGCATGTGTCATGTTTAATCGATATATTTTCTGTGTTTTAGTTGTGTTTTTTGTTTTAATTTTACAGCATGAACCGAGACTAGATTTTTTTGAGCAATTGCTGTGCATTATGCTTAGTAATTAGGTTGTGTAAATTACGTTTTAACAATTGCTGTGTATTTTTTTGTTCTGTTTGGGCAGCATGTTTTTTGTGCAACCAAGTATGATAAATGAGAAAAAAAAACTTGGAGGACCAGAACCGGACCAGAACCGAGACAAGAAATCTGGTTCGGTTCTGGTCTGGTCTTAAAAATTTTTTTAGGCTTATTGGTGAAAAAATTTAAAAACTGAATTTAGCGGTTTGGTCCTAGGCTCTCCAAAAACTGGACCGACCCGGACCACGATCACCCTTAGCATTTGTGACTGTGACACTAGAAGATTACATGATTGTAAGACATGTCGCAAAACAGGAGATGATGGATGTCTTAATCGGTAATGCCAAAACAAAGAAGGGTTACTGGCCGAGAAGGGGAGGCAGGTATGAAGAGCCCAAACTGGACAGAAAGGTAGAACGTGGTAGAGTCCATTAGCGAGCGACCAGAACAGAGTCTGGTGAGATTGATGGTCCTTGACAAAGAAAAAAGTTAGGTGAAACTTGACATACACAGAATTGTCTTTGCACAATTTTTGAACACTAATCAAATTATGAGATAAACGAGGAGAGTGGCAGACAATATTTAATTTGAGAGGCCATGAGATAGAAGGAATAACTACAGAACCAATTTTTGAGATTGGAAGTAAATTACCGTCGGCAGTGGCAATTTGTACGGCTGAGGATGTTAGAGGACAGAGGCATGAGGCGTGAGGCGGTGGGTGGCACCGGAATCCATCAGCCACGGAGCGACAGAGTGATTTTGGACGGTGTTGGCAGAATCCCAGTGCCGGAGAGGTGAGAAGGTTTGTCGGTCGTGAAGGAAGGCGGGGAAGCGTAAAAGGTTTGAGGCTGTAATTCAGAAGGGTTATGGGTGAGGTTCTGGGTATGGGCGAGGTTATGGGTATGGGCTTGGTGGTAGGAGTGAAATGGGTGGGTTGAGTTTGGGTTGGTCGGGTTATAGGTATGTTGGGCTGGGGTAGTGGGTCTGTATGTAAGATTAAGCCTTTGATAACAGGGCGTTGCAGAATGACCTATTTTTTGGCATATCTGGCATTGGGCTTTGAAGTTCTTATTTGGCCTGGGTCCATGCCAATGGTAAGAATTCTAGTTGTTATGATGAAAACTAAACAAAGTGTTCGGCTGGAAGGGATTTGACGGTGGCGGCTGAGAGTTCCATTCTGGGCGAGAGGGACGAAAGTTTGAAGCGTACGCTTGAATCTGGCCCGGCGACGGAAGAAAAATAGCTGAGTTTCATTTTTCCAGACAAAAATTGAAGGTATGTAAGAGGCTGTGAATCTATTTCAGTGTAGGTTGGTTTTCGAGGTTCCTACGCATGGCGGAATTCTCTATTATTCATAATAATAGTGACATGCGTTACCCTGTCACTCTGCTTCTACCGCTGGCACTGTTCACTTTTGTCTTATTCACTTCTACCATTCAGCTTCTACCGCTGGCACTGTTCACTTTTGTCTTATTCACTTCTACCACTCAGCTTCTACCGCTGACACTGTTCACTTTTGTCTTATTCACTTCTACCACTCAGCTTCCACCACTGGCACTGTTCACTTTTGTCTTATTCACTTCTACCACTCAGCTTCCACCGCTGACACTGTTCACTTTTGTCTTATTCACTTCTACCACTCAGCTTCCACCGCTGGCACTGTTCACTTTTGTCTTATTCACTTCTACCACTCAGCTTCCACCGCTGGCACTGTTCACTTTTGTCTTATTCACTTCTACCACTCAGCTTCTACTGCTGGCACTGTTCATCTTTTGTCTTATTCACATCCACCGGTTACTGTTCACTTTTGTCTTATTCACTTCTACCGCCAATTTATATCTTCCGCCCCTGTTATCCATTGTAGCCTTTCTATAGTATGCCTTCCTCCAGTTATTTTCATTCTTCATGTTTTCCTGCTTTATTCTGCTTCTTTATTTCAGTCGCCCAATTCTGTTTCCCGTTCTTCCTATTTTCTTCTGTCTTTCGAATTCTGCCTTCTGTTAAAGTCTTAAAAGTAGAAAAAAAATAATACGTCCCGTTTTCTGTAAAATGTCCCGGAGTGATGGCTCCTCGTCCCCGACCGGGTCGGGGGCCGTCACAGTTGTGGTATCAGAGCGACAAGGTTTTAAAATCGATTCTGTAAAATGTCTGACTGCGCAACCCACCACGTGAGATTGCTCTACCAACTGTAAGTGTTTGAAATTCCCGTAAAAGCTATGTTTATTAAATTAGGTTATTCTGTTTATAGGGTTTCTTAGAAATGGTGAGAGGGCATCAGGAAGAGTTAAGCGAAAGCTCTCGTGCCATTGACCAACTAACCGAATTGGTGGGTGTACAGTCCCGCATGGTTGAACGTTTGATGGCCAGAGAAGATAACGGCAATAATAATCACGGTAATGTTCCGCGTGACACCAGTGGAGTAGATTCAAAAGACTCAAGCCGCTTGCATTCGATGGATTATCTACTGATCCGATTCATGCTGAAGAATGGGTTCGGCAGATTGAACAGATGTTTAACTATGCCGAGGTGGAGGAGAGCAAAAAGGTCACATGTGCCACGTTTCATCTTACCAAGAGTGCTGGATTCTGGTGGGATATTGTGCGGTCAACTACTGTGGCATTAAGCTGGGAAGGATTCAAGAATATCTTCTACGAAAAGTATTTCGACCGTGGAGTGAGGAAGGAGAAGTTGGTTGAATTTTCTCGGCTACGACAATACGGATCAGTGGCCGAATATGTCCAGAGGTTTGAATCATTATCCCGCTATGCACCTCATTTGGTGGCCACTTGAAAACAAGGTGCACCAATTTGTCCAGGGTTTGAAGCTGGACCTCTTACGAGGGATTTCATACGGGGGATTTAATGAGGCCCCGTATACGAAGGTGGTGGCCAAGGCTTACCTGTTAGAAGCCTTGGAAATGAAATCCCAGAGACAAAGGGATTTGTCAAGAGGGATTATTCGGAATGTTCCTAAACAACAACAAAGAAGTCAGAATTTGCAATCTCAACAGCAACCAAACAGAGGCATTAAGAGGCCCAATGAGACCACCAATAATCAGGACAAGGGAAAGAGACCAATGGGGGCTCCTCAACTTTCAGTATGCCCGCGGTGCCAGAAACTTCACAGAGGAGAATGCAGATTTATTACCGGCCAATGTTTCCGATGTGGAAAAGGAGGCCATCATGTTCGGGATTGCCCGATGCCGGACACGAGACCAAACCTTGCAGTACCAAGGGTTTTTGCAATGATGGAGGACGTTGATGATGCTGATCAGCACACAGCAATTACATGTACAATTTTGATACGTGATGCACCTGCTTATACCTTGTGGGACACGGGGGCCACACATTCGTTCGTGGCAATAGACTTCGTAGTTAGACAGAAGTTTTGTTGTACGCCGTCAGATCAACCCTACAACATTATGCTACTGTCCGGAGAGTTTATGCACTCCGAACAGGTTGTACGGGGTGATATAGTGTCAGTAGGAGACCAGAAGTTGTATGCCAATCTTATCGTTATCGGTATGAAAGGATACGATGTGATTTTGGGGATGGATTGACTGTTTAGACATCACGCCACCATCAACTGTAGGTCCGGGCTTGTGTCGTTTAAACGCCCGAACGAGGTAGAACTCTCCTATCAGGAAGTACCAAAGGAACACCGTATGCCGGCCATATCTTCCTTGAAAGCTCAACAACTGATGAGGTCAGGATGCATCGGATTTCTCGCCCACGTAGTGGATGTTCAAAGGCAAAATGAGGTGGAACTTCAAAATATTCTGGTAGTTCGAGACTTCTCAGAGGTTTTCTTAGATGACTTACCGGGACTGCCACATGATCGTGAAATCGAGTTTGAGATTGACGTATATCCTGGTGCTAAACCAGTATCGAAGAATCCGTACCGTATGGCACCGATTGAGCTGGGGGAGTTGAAGGCTCAGCTAAAGGAATTGGGAGATAAGGGTTTTGTGCGCCCTAGTTTTTCTCCGTGGGGTGCTCCCGTCTTGTTTGTTAAGAAGAAGGATGGGTTCCTACGGATGTGCATTGATTACCGGGAGCTGAACAAGTTGACCATCAAGAATAAGTAGCCGTTGCCGAGGATTGACGATTTATTTGACAGCTACAAGGGGCTCGGGTATTCTCGAAGATCGAATTGCGCTCCGGCTATTACCAGTTGAAGGTCAGGGCTGGTGATATTTCAAAGACCGCCTTCAGGACCCGGTATGGACATTACGAGTTTTTGGTGATGTCGTTCGGGTTGACTAATGCCCCCGCGGCATTTATGGACTTGATGAATAGGATATTCCAGGAGTTCTTGGACAAATTTGTAATCGTCTTCATCGACGACATCCTAGTTTGTTCTCGGAACGAGGAAGAGCATAAAGAGCACTTGGCTATTGTGTTGTCAACTCTAAAACAACATCAATTATATGCCAAGCTATCAAAGTGTGAATTCTGGTTGAGTAGGATTAACTTCTTAGGCCACGTGGTGGCTGCAGAGGGAGTTTTCGTGGATCCAGTCAAGATTCTGACAGTGAAAGAATGGCCGAGACCGAGAAATGCCAGTGAGGTATGGAGTTTTATCGGGTTAGCTGGTTATTATAGAAAGTTTATCAAGGGATTTTCTGTAATAGCGAAGCCTATGACCAGCTTAACGAGGAAGGAAATCAAGTTCAAGTGGTCTGAAGCTTGTGAGGTGAGTTTTCAGACACTTAAGCAGAAATTAACTACTGCCCCACTGTTAGTATTGCCAGTTGAAGACGACAAATTCAGCGTATACTGTGATGCGTCCAAGGTTGGCTTGGGATGTGTATTAATGCAAGAAGGGAAAGTTGTAGCATACGCATCCAGACAATTGAAGAACCATGAACAAAACTACCCTACACATGACCTCGAGCTAGCGGCAGTCGTATTTGCGCTGAAAGTATGGAGACACCACTTGTACGGACAATCGTGTGAGGTTTTTTCTGATCACAAGAGCCTGAAGTACATATTTACCCAGAAAGATCTAAATATGAGACAAAGACGGTGGTTAGAATTTGTGAAAGATTACGATGTTGAGATTAAATACCATCCTGGTAAAGCTAATGTGGTAGCTGATGCACTGAGCAGGATGCTGGCTACTATGCAACTGACTATGTCGGCCGTATCAATGCCTTTGAGGACAGAGATATAGAAGTTCGATATGGAGATAGTTTCTGGGCTATCGGCCATACTAGTGGACTTGACACTACGACCCACTGACCTGGACCGAATTAAGGAGGCCCATAAGACCAATTCAAAGGAGATGGCTGATATTGTGAGCAAGTTACCTATGGCCTATTCCGATTTCAGTTACTCGGGAGATGGTATTCTGAAGTTAAAAAACAGATGATATGTTCCAAAAGACGAAAAGCTACGGAAGCACATCTTGTCGGAAGCCCATTCATCTTCTTTCTCTGTGCATCCTGGAAGTACAAAGATGTATCAGGACTTGAAACTTCACTTCTGGTGGCCGAATATGAAGAATGAAGTGGCCAAATATGTGGAGTCGTGCATGATATGTCAACAGTCAAAGCTGAACATCAACGACCAAGTGGAATGCTTCAGCCTCTCCCGATCCCCAAATGGAAATGGGAGAACATAACGATGGATTTTGTTGTTGGCCTACCAAGAACAGCTAAGGGCCATAATAGCATTTAGGTCATAGTGGACAGATTGACGAAGTCGGCCCACTTTCTACCTGTGAAGACGACGTACTCCATGGATCAATACGCAGAGCTGTATATTAATGAGATTATTAAGCTGCATGGCATTCCTATATCGATCGTCTCAGACCGTGATCCCAGATTCACTTCCAGGTTTTGGAGAAGTTTGCAGAACTCCTTAGGTACAAAGTTGGATTTCAGCACGGCATTTCATCCACAGACTGACGAACAATCTGAGAGAACAATTCAAATACTGGAAGATATGTTAAGATCGTGCGTATTGGAATTTCATGCTTTTTGGAGTAGATATTTGCCACTCGTGGAGTTTGCTTACAACAATAGTTACCAGGCTACAATTGGCATGGCTCTTTATGAAGCTCTGTACGGCAGAAAGTGTAGATCCCCATTGTGTTGGGATGAGGTCGGAGAAACCAAGCTTATCGGCCCTGAGATATTACAGCAGATGTCCGAGGTGATAGCTGCTATCAAACAACGAATAAAGATTGCTCAGAGTCGACAGAAGAGTTATGCGGACCATAGAAGAAGAGAGTTAGAGTTCGCTGAGGGCGATGAGGTATTCTTGAAAGTGTCGTCTTTCAAGGGCGTAATGAGATTCGGTAAGAAAGGAAAGCTCAGCCCAAGGTTCATTGGCCCATTTTTCATTTTGAAGCGTGTGGAAAACATGGCTTACAGACTACAGTTGCCAGCGTCAATGGATGGAGTTCACAATGTCTTCCATGTTTCGATGCTGAGAAAATGTGTACAAGATCCAACTCAGATCATGAAACAGGTGGACTTTGATATCATGCCGACGCTGACATATGAAGAAAGGTCCATACAGATACTGGATACCTCACTCAAAGTGTTGCGCAATCGAGCGGTCCCATTGGTGAAAGTTTTATGGCAAAATCATAATGTAGATGAAGCCACATGGGAAAGACAAGAGGATGTCAGGGCCCTATATCCGAACCTCTTTGCTTAGGCAAATTTTGGGGACAAAATTTCTGTTAAGGTGGGTGGAATGTAACACCCGGCATTTTTGCCTATGTATTTATTCCCCGGATATGTAAGCAGAATTACTCCGATATTAATTCAATGACTATTTTTAATTGCCAACATGTTTAATTGAATGGGAGTGGTTGTAGAACCGATTCAACGAACTAAATAGAAATTTAGTTAAAAACCTATTGAAGGGTAAAATTGGGAGCCAATTAAGGTTGGTGGGAGGTGGCCAATGGATGAGTGACACCTGACAACTTGTTGAAGAAGCCATGTTCTTTTCTCTCCCCTCTTACGTGAAACCCTCACTTTTCTGATATGCTTCCTTTCATTTCTCTCGGTTTTCTCTTCTTCTGGCGATTTCAATCTTTCCAAACACTTCCATTCTCCTATTTTCTCCAGTAGAGGTTCGTGCATCACCAAGGCAACACGTTCAACACTTTCAACACCGCAGCAAACAGGTAAGTTCATGTGTGTGGACTGGCCCTTAAGGCCCTATATCTTGGAGATACTAGGTTTTACATCCTGTAGGTTGGTTTCGGGTAGAAGGGTTAGAGTTAAGTTCTATGTTTCCTTTTATTTTTCTGTTGTTTTATGTTCTTGTTCTCTGCTGTTTAAGTTGAAGCACTGTAAATCTCCATGCATACACGATTTTTCCCGAAAGTTCATGCAAAACTATTTTCTGTACACGGTTTGAAGCTAAGCAAAATAAAATCTGAGTTTGAAGCTAAGCAAGATAAAATCTGACTGAAATGTATTGGTTAAGTGCGGGACGGGGACTGGCCTACTGTTCTGTTTCTGTATATCTGTTTGTGCCTGTCGTGCACTTGTCAGTTCCCCTATAATCTCCACTTATACCCATCTGCCACTGAAATGTAATGTACTGTACTGTCACCGTATTTCTGAAAGTCCATGTATAGCATATGCATCACTGCATTTATATATTTTCTTACTGAGTTTTAAACTCATAGGTGAACTCCCTGATTTAGGTACTGAACCCGAAAATGAGGACTTTGTGCCTCAGTCTGATGCATAGGTGGCTGGTGTTTCGAGCTCTCGGGGGTGGTTGCTGCAGCCAGACATAATTTTCTGTCTTGAGGTTTAAGTCTTTAAAGTAGAGTTCATATCTGTAAACTCTTCTGGAAATTCTAGTGTTTTGTTTTAAAACTCTGTTATAGTCCTGTGTTTTGTTTAAAAACTCTGCTGAGGAATTTTGTAATGTATAGGTTCTGTTGTTGATGTATTAAAAACCTCTGTATTTGACAGTTGAATTTATGTTCTGAAGTATTCTGGAATTGTTTAGAATATTTTCTCCTTTAGGATGTGCATGGATTATCTCTAATTTTAGAGCCATCCATGCAATCTGTTTCCTTAAAATTCGGTCGTGTTTCCCTGATATGTCCAAAATCATGTTTTGAATCGTTTTCTGAAGTTTGAAGCTTTCATACCTTCTGTTTTCACGACTTATGTTTTATGGATTTCCTGTTAAAAGTTGTCAATTTTGTCTTTAAACTCTACATCCACCGGTTACTGTTCACTTTTGTCTTATTCACTTCTACCACTCAGCTTCTACCGCTGGCACTCACTTTTGTCTTATTCACTTCTACCACTCAGCTTCTACCGCTGGCACTGTTCACTTTTGTCTTATTCACTTCTACCACTCAGCTTCCACCGTTGGCACTGTTCACTTTTGTCTTATTCACTTCTA
Source organism: Begonia masoniana (assembly GCA_022432975.1). Lineage (NCBI taxonomy): Eukaryota > Viridiplantae > Streptophyta > Magnoliopsida > Cucurbitales > Begoniaceae > Begonia > Begonia masoniana. Next base: position 4,266,599 of record CM039509.1, read on the forward strand.
CCACTCAGCTTCCACCGCTGGCACTGTTCACTTTTGTCTTATTCACTTCTACCAATCAGCTTCCACCGCTGGCACTGTTCACTTTTGTCTTATTCACTTCTACCACTCAGCTTCCACGGCTGGCACTGTTCATTTTTGTCTTATTTGTTGACTTAAATGATGTTTAAGTCTAAATATGTTTTTGATGATGTATTTGAATGGTTAATATTGTAATTTGATTATGTTAAGTGAATGAGAATAACGAATATGCATTAGTATTTTAATCTGTTGAAAATGCCCTTGGAAAGGGTATTTTATTTGTTTAACAATCGTGATTAAGTGTACAGGGCTGAAAACTCATCTACCGATGAGTTGTTAAAAATAGACATACACCGATCGCTAAACGACAAAGCAAAGAAGGCTTCTGTCGATAGCCTTCATCTACCGATCAATAAAACGACAAAAGAAGAAGTCGTTCAAAGCCTACTTCAACCGATCTCTAGACGACATACCGATGGAGTTTTAATGCTGCTTCTGCCGATGGCATTTGAAGCGACTCATACCGATAGCGTTTTAATGGTGCATCTACCGATGGCATTTAAAGCTACTCCTACCGATACCGGTTCAGCTCGTTAAAGCTGCACATACCGATGGCATTTAAAGCTACTCCTACCGATGCCGGTTCAGCTCGTTAAAGCTGCACATGCCGATGGCGCTATCAAGAATGCGTCTGCCGATAGCATCCAAAGCCCGCATCTACCGATGACATATCAACTTGCATCTGCCGATGGAACTTCAAGCCTGCATCTGTTGATGGCGTCTGAAGCCGCATCTGCCGATGGCATTTGAAGCTGCATCTGCCGATGGACTTCAAAGCTTGCATCTGTTGATGGATTTCAAAGCTTGCATCTGCCGATGGACTTCAAAGCTTGCATCTGCCGATGGACTTCAAAGCTTGCATCTGCCGATGGACTTCAAAGCTTACATCTGCCGATGACTTATCGTGTTGCATCTACCGATGGTGTTTCTGAAGATACTCATGCTGATAGCTTTTAAAGCTGCTTCCACCGATGATCTTCCGCCAGAATTTGAAATAGTCGCGAAGCTACAGTGACGTCGTTTTCAGCATTAACTCCAGAACTTTAATGGCGACGACGACTTGCAACTACAGACAGCAACGACTACCTGATCTAGTACGGATGCTTCCCAACGGTAACATTTTCCATTTGAAGAAAGAAGCATTCAATTCTAAGCTGAAAAACAAGACAGAGTATTTAAGCCGAGGTTAGAGCACGAAGATCCAACTTTTTGCGAATTTTATTCTTGAGCCCTAATCTGCGAAATATTCATACTCTGTATTTCATCTACTCCTCTCAAACCTAAACTTGAGATTTAACTTTTGAGGGAGTTTAGATCGTTTTGATTATTTCCAAACTCAAATCTGTGTAAGGCAGTGGATTATCGCCCGTGAAGAATAATCCAGAATTGTAAAGGCAGTTGATTGGAGCCCGGAATTCCGATCTGTTTTTCTCACTGAGGAAAAGGTTAAGGATCTTCAAGGGGTGAACCTTGAAGCGTGGATGTAGGCAAGCTTTGGCCGAACCACGTAAAAATCACTGGTGTCATTTTTCTCTTACTCTCTCTTTTATATCTGCTGTTGATTCACTTGCTATTAGTTTTAAGTAAAATTTTAAAAATGTCTAATTCACCCCCCTCTTAGACAATCTCGATCCTACATTATTCACTTCTACCACTCAGCTTCTACCGCTGGCACTGTTCATCTTTTGTCTTATTCACATCCATCGGTTACTGTTCACTTTTGTCTTATTCACTTCTACAGCCAATTTATATCTTCCGCCCCTGTTATCCATTGTAGCCTTTCTATAGTATGCCTTCCTCCAGTTATTTTCATTCCTCCTGTTTTCCTGCTTTATTCTGCTTCTTTATTTCAGTCGCCCAATTCTGTTTCCCGTTCTTCCTATTTTCTTCTGTCTTTCGAATTCTGCCTTCTGTTAAAGTCTTAAAAGTAGAAAAAAAATAATAATATGTCCCGTTTTCTGTAAAATGTCCCGGAGTGATGGCTCCTCGTCCCCGACCGGGTCAGGGGCCGTCACACTTCATGTCGGGCTTGGTCAGACAGTCTGCCAAACATGCCTTGAAGAGACTCCATTATCTCATAAGTAATCTCACAGTTCTCAAATTTTGCACTGAGAACATAAGACATGGTTGCAAGCAAATTTATCATTAATTGAGATATGATGCTGTAATAAATAAATAAAATTATAATCAATTTTATGCTATAAAATTTAAAATGTTATGGCATGCTAGTATGATGCATGAACATGCTAATCACAAAAATATGTAAATGCTACTATAGCCTCGATAACATAATAAATCACATTAGGGTAGAAATATTATCAATTAATAAATTTACTCAAAATATCTCATATTTTCGAAATTTATTAACTTACCGAAAATTTTGGTCAAAATATAACTAACACGTTTTGTTATATTTTCATGAGTGTGACCCACTGTTTTGGATTTATGAAACTTAACTTATAGTCGCCGCCTTAGGGTCAGACAACTATAAAATACATTTCACATATCCTATCTCTAGGAGACTAAGTGATCTAAGTGAACACTCTCCTTAGGGAGGATGAAAATCAAAGTCATCTCGGAGCCCCACTTAGATCTCACGGTGTTGTGCCAACAGTGGAGACCATGAGATGTTACGCCTAACTTCCCACTCTCACTCATTATTTCTAATTAGTGATTATCGAATATCAAATATTCCCTGATATCGATAAATTAATCATATTAATCTATCAATACTTGATTATTAATCTTATTATCATATTATAAAATTAATAATTTCAAATAATCAAATTATTTGAATTTTCTAAAATAAAATAAATTTTTAACAAATTAAAAATTATTTTATTTTTCATTCTCACATCATTCAATAAAATGAATTAATATTAATTTTAATCAAATTAAAACTAATTTATTTAATAAACTCTTTATTAAATCAATATGCAATTTAATATATGTTTAAATGCATGACATGTGAGAAATTTAAAATAAACCTAAACATGCATAATCTATATGACATGTGAATGCATGGTAATATAACAAATTATATCAACATAAAAATAAATGAAATAGTGACCGGGTTGACCTTTTGGGTATTTCTAAAATTACAACCCAAAAATTAAAATAAATATAAAACTATGATTCCAAATCTTCGTCGTCTTCGTAACTGCCTCATCCAAAAAATCGTCGTAAAAAATTCACAAATCAAATTTGTGAATTTGCATTTGTATTTGCACCATCATCAGTTGTGACTACCCCAGGCCCGATCGGGGCCGATGAGCTATCACTCCGGACATTTAAAACGTGACATATATACTTTTTTTGAACTTTTAAAATTTTACACGGAGAGAACTCTCACTGGAATTGAGGACTGGAAGACTACAGTGAATAACAGAAGAAGACAGGAAGACATATACAAATCTGGATGACAGTTATAAATGGCAGAAGAAAAACAGAAAGACAGAAGATAGGGATATTAAAAACTTGGATGAGTACTCTGGACGAGTGCAGGAAGACAGGGAGAAATTAAAACAGGAAAAACAAAATAGACAACAACATGTAGTGGAAGACTTAATAAAATACATGTGATGACCCGTATGTGTAAGTATGGTACGATGGCTGCACGAACCGGAACCCGGATGGCGGTACATCCGCGCGGGCGAACCGAAAGGTGACAGGTCGTAAAAAGGGGGTCGTCACAATCCCACATCGCTTGGGGAAGTATGTGGAAATGAAACATATGTAAAGAGACCCTCCCAACATAGTAAGACGCGTTTTGGAGCACAATTGGCAACGGATCCCATAAGAACTCTGAAATTAAAAGTGCTTCGGTGAGAGCAATTCTAGGTTGGGTGACCTTCCGGGAAGTTCTTGCCAAACAAAGCCGTGAGGGGAGGATATTGGGCTACGGCCCAATCCCCAGAGCGGACAATATCTTGCTGGGAAAAAGGGTCGTTATAAATGGTATCAGAGCCTGTACCCAACTGGAAATGTGGCCAACGAGGACGTTGGGCCCCCGAGGGGGGGGGGTGATTGTGATGACCCGTATGTGTAAGTATGGTACGATGGCTGCACGAACCGGAACTCGGATGGCGGTAAGTCCGCGCGGGCGAACCGGAAGGTGACAGGTCGTAAAAAGGGAGTCGTCACAATCCCACATCGCTTGGAGAAGTATGTGGAAATGAAACATATGTAAAGAGACCCTCCCAACATAGTAAGACGCGTTTTGGAGCACAATTGGCAACGGATCCCATAAGAACTCCGAAGTTAAAAGTGCTTCGGCGAGAGCAATTCCAGGTTGGGTGACCTTCCGGGAAGTTCTCACCAAACAAAGCCGTGAGGGGAGGATATTGAGTTACGGCCCAATCCCCAGAGCGGACAATATCTTGCTGGGAAAAGGGGTCGTTACAATACATGCAGTGGAAGACTTAATAACAAAAATGAGAAACATAAATTGGAAGACATGCTGTGGAAGGCTACAGTGGATAACAGTATCTGTGATGGCCCCTGACCCGATCGGGGTCCCACTGGAACATTCAAAATGGGGACTATTTTTTTTTGAATAAACGGACTGAACCTTTAAAACAAACCCTTAAAACTTTACAGAGAGAGAGAACGTTCTCTGGAATTAAAAGCAAAACGGAAAACGGTTAAAATCAGAATACAGAACGAATGATAGAAGGGAAAGCAGGAAGACTGGAACACTAATGGATTTGGACGTAAACCTTCTCTGGATGAGTGCAGGGAGACAGAGAGAATTGCAAACGGGGGGACAGAAATGGATGATGAAATAAACAGACAGAAATGGATGACTTGACATGTAGTGGGAAACCTAATAAAATGGGAAACAAAAACTGAAAGTCATGCCGGAAGAAGGGCTACAGTGAATGACAGGGTTGGGTGATATAGGGCGGAAGAAGCAATTAAACAAGGCGGAGAAGTAAAGCGGAGAATGTAAATAAATTGGGGCGGAAGAAGCAAGGCAGAAAAGGGTAAAAGAACCGGGACGGGAGATGTAAGGCAGAAAAGGGTAAATAAACTGGGGCAGAAGATGTAAGGCAGAAAAGGGTAAATAAACCGGGGCAGAAGATGTAAATTACAAGCAGAAGTGGACTGTTCACCGGCAGAAGTGAACTATAGGCAAAAGATTACTGCTCACCGGTAGAAGTGAACTACATGCAAAAGTTTACTGTTCACCGGCAGAAGTGAACTGGGCGGAAAATGTGGATGGATGACGTCAGACGGAAGATATGCAGATGACGTCAGATGGTAGAAACGATTTTAAAGGCAGCGGTGGATGTGATTTTAAAGGTAGCGGTGGATGTGATTTTTAAAGGCAGCGGTGGATGTGATTTTTAACGGCAGCGGTGGATGTGATTTTAAAGGCAGAATTGACAACATTTAACAGGAAGACATGTAAACAAGGAGCTTAAAACAGAAGACATAAAAAGTTTCAGATCCTCAAAACCCGATTCAAAACAAAGTTGTAAAACATGCTTTACAAATGACAGAGACTCAAGAAAACAATCTACATGGATAGCTCTAAAATTCGAGACCATTCATGCACAACCTAAAAAGGGAGAACTCAAGCGATTCCAGAATGTTTTCAAAACATATATACAACTGTCAATTACAGAGGTTTAAAAACTTCGACACCAAACCTATACATTATCCAAATTTCCAACAGGATTTTAAAAACAAAACATCAGAATCCCAGTAGAGTTTACAACCCCCGCAAGCTCGTGCCACCAAACACCTATTCCTCGGCCTGAGGCACAAAGTCCTCATCCACGGGATCTGTACATACAACAGGGAGTTCACCTATGAGTCTAAAACTCAGTAAGAACATGAATAAAAATTCGGTGATGCATATGCTATGCATGAACTTTCAGAATATAGTGACAGTACATTACATTACGTTTCACTGGCAGAGGGGTATAAGTGGGGCTTATAGGGGAACTGGCAAGTGCACTATCAACAGATATACAGAACGTGACAGAACAGTAGGCCAGCCCTCGTCCCACACTTAACCGATACATTACATTCATATTTTTATCTTTCTTAACTTCAAAATGTGTACAGAAAACATTTTGCATGAGCTTTTGGGAAAAACGTGTATGCATTGACGTTTACAGTGCTTCAACTTAAAACAGCAGACAACAGGAAATAAAACGGCAGAACATGAAGAGAAATACAGAAAACTCAGAACAAAACTCTAACTTATCTACCCGAAACAACCCGACAGAAGTAAAACCTAGTGTCTCCTTGTTGTAGGGCCTTAAGGGCCGATCTGCACACATGAACTTACCTATGTCCGAAAAGCAGCAAGCTTTGCTCGTGAAACCATGGTGATGCACGAACCTACGACGCGCACAAAAAGGGAAATTAACAAAGCTGTAAATGCCAACTAATAACTTGGTAGAATATGCTTCAAACTCCATTCAAACCTTTAGAAAACAAACCAACGTGTTTTCATCCAAAAACAGTGAGTTCGGTCCAAAATATTTTAACCCTAAACTTCAACAAAACTCACATTTTTAACTTATCCAAACTCGTTAACTTTAGTAGATGATTACCTTCACTGGAGAAAACAGAAGAAAAGAAGTTTTTGGAAAGGTTGCAGTCGCCTGGAAGAGAGAAAACAGAGGGGAGTGGAAAGAAGCAGAGGAAAAATGAGGGTTTCACGTATGAGGAAAGAGAAGAAGAACATGGCTTCTTCAACAAGTTGCCAAGTGTCAAGCACTCATTAGTTCCCTCCCACCAACTTTAATTCCTTCCCAATTTACCCCTCCAGGCATTTCTAACTATTGGTTTTTAACTAAATTATTATTTAGTTCGTCGAATCGGTTTTACGAACCACTCACAGCCAGTTGAAACCATCGGTAAATTCATAAAACATACATTGTATGAATATTCCCATTAATCCAATTTAATAATTCAAGGAATATTTACATGGCAAAAATGTCGGGTGTTACAGAAGCCGTGGACAATCGAGAGCTGTGGACATTTAAAAACATGTGGACGTTTAAAAATAACAGAGGCTGTGGACTTTTGAAATAACATAGGCTGTGGACGTTTAAATAACAGAGGCCGTGGATGTTTAAAAATAACATAGGCAAAACAGTGGACACAGAAAACAGTGGACATAGGAGTCCGTGGACGTTTACAATAAAAGACAAAAATAGTGGACACAAGAGTTCGTGGACTTTTTTAAATGAAAGGCAGAAATAGTAGACAACAGAAGCCTGTGAACGTTTAAACTCAAAGACAGGGTCTGTGGACAAACAGAAGCCGTGGTCGTTTAAAAAATAAAAGACAAAACAGTGACCGTGGACGTTTAAAATTTAAAGGCAGTATGGACGATAAAATTTCAACGTTATCGTGGATGATAACTTTGGACGATAATACTTAGCCGAACAAAAGTCAGAAACTGAAGACAAAATAGACAACAGAAACTGGAGGCAGAATGGAAGATAAAATTTTGACGTTATCGTGGACGATAAAATTTTGACGTTATCGTGGACGATAACTTTAGACGATAATACTTAGCCGAATAAAAGAGAGAAAATGAAGACAAGATAGACAACAGAAACTGAAGGCAAAATGGACGTGGACGACTAAGTCCGAAGGCAAAATGGACGACGGAATTTGAAAGGCATAAAAACAGAAGGCGTGGACGTGGACGTTGACGTTTGAACTTAAGAGACATAAACATATGCTCTGTTGATCGATCGGCAACCTCTCTGTTTGACGACTTACTTCTTTTGACACGGAAAGCTTCAAACTTCAAACCCGACTCAAAACATAGTTTTAAAACATGATTGAAATCATGACAGAAATTCAGGAAAAACCATGCATTCTGACCAATCCATGCAGAACAAAATCCCATACAATTCCAAATATAAAAAAGATACAACTGTCAAATAGAGGTTTCAAAACATCAACACAATTCTATACATCGGTTTTGAAAGAAAACACAAAAGTTGTACAGAACTTGACATAACTTTAGAAAAATACATCCTCACAGGAATAACATTTGTTTGACTGCAGCAACCAACCCCCGCAAGCTCGTGCCACCAACCACCTATTTGTCAGACTGAGGCACAAAATCCTCATCCACGGGGTCCGTACTTACAACAGGGAGTTCAACTATGAGTCTAGAGCTCAGTAAGAACATACAATGCAGTGATGCATATGCTATGCATGAACATTTCAAATACATGAACATACATGTTTTGACATTTACTTTACTTAACTTCACTTGACATAGTTACATTGGGGGCAATCGATCCCACCGAAGAAACATTGGGGGCAATCAATCCCACCGAAGATACATTGGGGGCAATCGATCCCACCGAAGTCATATTGGGGGCAATCAATCCCACCGAAGTCACATTTATTCATTACCTCACTTACATACTTCGTACATAAAAAATATTTTCCATTAAACATGATGCATGAACATTTACAGTGCTTAAACTTAATACAAACAGGCGACAGGAATAACACAGCAAGACGTGAAGCAAAACACAAATAACTCAGAACATAACCTATGTTTTATCTACCCAACAACAACCCGACAGAAATGGAAAACCTAGTACCTCCGTGATGTAGGGCCTTATGGGCCAAACCTACGCATGAACATACCTGTCGTCCGTGAAGTTGCAAGCTTTGTCCGTGTTGCCTCGGTGATGCACGAACCTAAAACATGCACGCAAGGAAAATAAACAGAGCTGCAAATGCTAACTAATAACTTAGTAGGACATGCTCAAAACTCCATTCAAACCTTTAGAAAACTTACTTATGTGTTTTTATCCAAAAACAGTGAGTTTTCTCCAAAATATCTTAACCCTAAACTTCAACAAAACTCACATTTTAACTTGTCTAAACTCGTTAACTTCAGTAGATGCTTACCTTAGGCAGAGAAACTGAAGAGATCGAAGGAGCTTCGATGATCGTTCGTCGTCTAGAAGAGAAAAGGCAGAGAGGAGTGGAGAGAAACAGAGAAGAGAAGTGTGAAAGTGGAAAGCTTAAGGTGGAAGAGACGAGAAAAGTGGGATTTGGCTTCTTCCACAAGATTTGGACAAGTGGCATGCCCTCATTGGCTCACTCGCACCAACCTTAATCTACTTCCCAAACTGCCCCTCTTTGGTTTCCAACTAAATTGTCATTTAGTTCGTTGTTTCGATTACTCCTTAGTTTGGTTTCCCCCACTAAACATCACACAATTCCAAGAAAATATTCACTATATTAATAGCGAAATAATCCCGATCAATAATTCAAGGGATAATTTCATGGCCAAATATGCCGGATGTTACATCAGTTTTCGTCAATAGATCAAATCTTATGACGAAAACTCCATCCAATGTCTTGTACTCTCATATCTCCATCGTAAGATTACAAACTTGACAATAATGAAAAATGCATAAATCAAATAAATCCTAACCCAAACAACCGATTTAATTTCGATCACTATTTCATGTCATGCGAACATTCATTCACAATATATATTCATAAATATATATAATACATAAAATCTAATTCTAACACATATCACAATTTACATTAAATTGTATCATCAAAAATACTTTTAGACTAATAAAACCATGGCTCTGATACCATTTGTTGGTTTTCAAGGTTCCTACGCATGGCGGAATTCACTATTATTCATAATAATAGTGACATGTGTTACCTAGTGACTTTAAAACTATTTTAAAATCATCAAAAAAACCATAAATTGAATCGTTAGTCTAAAATGAATTATTTTTTAGAAATATGTAATTTTTAAAATGTAAACAATTTATATTGAGAAAAATTATTAGATTTAGATTGTGAAATAAAAAAAGAATATACCTCTTGGAGCAACGCTTTTACTCAGTTACTTCCGTCTGATCTTAACAGCTTTAACTCAAGATCAGATATTTTTTTCCGAAGACTTTGAAACCGTCGAGTCTTCTCTGAAGATCTTTACACTTTAAATTTCCTGACCTGTAGGCGTTTCTCTTACAAGAATAACACACTCTTATATTTGTGGAGAGACGTGTTCTCAACACATGAGACGTCTCTCTTCGATTTTAGAAAATATTTTTCTAAAATCGACTACGAAAAGATCACACCTTTTCTCTCTAGGGATTTGCTCTCTATTTCTTATTTTTTTCCTTTTTCTAAGTTATTATCTGTCAAATCATATTTGACAATTTTATAGATCTGTTTTAAAATCAATTTTTAGATTTATTTTAATAAAAACTAATTTTTAAAAATAAATCGTATCTAATCAAATCTAATTTGATTAGCAGTTGATTTATCGAGTAAATCAAATTTATCGATTAATCATATAATCTAAAAATAATTTTTAGAATATATTTATGAAAACAATTTTTCAAGATAATCTCATCTTATGAGATTATTCAGATATACTTTTAAACATTAAACAAACTATAAGTCAAATGTAGATCAAATCTAATCAAATCAGATTTTTCAGATCTACTTTTATTCAAATTTCAAAAAATCTGATTTTATAGTTTGTTAAATAACTACTTTAAATTTGAATATCAAATCTCATCTGATGAGATTCTTCAAATCTAATTCAAATCCCTTAAAAAATTCTCATCTAATGAGATATTTTATTTTGAATTCAAAATATAAAAAATATTTATATATTTTGAATCACAATATATTCTTTTGAGTGTCTTTAAATGATTAATCATTATTAATAATTTATATATTTATTCTTGTAACATGGAAATCAAATAGTGATATAAGATAACAGAGAGACCGATGAACCTATAGTTCTAAGCTCCAATAATATTTGTTAATTAATATAAACTCTTTATATTAAATAACACAATTATTAACTCTAGAGTAATTCTACTAAATACTTAGAGTTGCACTTTTAGAACTATAAAGTATATTTACTCAAAGTAATGTCCATTGATATAGTCATTACATATGTATTAATCCTCCGTTAAGATTTGTAATAGAGCTAGGTATAAAATCTGTTAACCTCTCATATTATATCTTTATCCTTGACTACCATTAGTTCTTAATTGAATAATTAATTCATGATATTTATGAATTTGCGCGCTAATTATTCAATCTCTGAACTAACAAACAAGAGAATCTTGTATTATGAATTTCATTGTATCAATGTTAGCATTCTCAGCTACTCATTTAATTTATTCCAAAAATATAAAGTTTATGTAATGCAACTCATACAAAACTATACCGAGTAAATCAAAGAATAAATTAAAATGAAATAGGAGTCTACTAAATATAATGAATTAAGATCATACATATATGACCATCATTATGATAAAATTAATTGTTCTTCATTTAACGGATATTATAAGAACAATATAATTTCATCTGGTCCAGTCCTATATAATCATATTATATAAAGTACAATCACTTTATGTCACTACATATATAGTCGGGATATGACTATACGTCTTAACGAAGTGAACTATATTTATGACTTTATTAATTTGAAGATCCTATACTTCAAATATAAGTCATGGACTATTGTGATTATTTCTTTTTAAATTCAATCCCACATATATCAACATATATGTAAATTTAAAATTACATAAATAATCAAAGATTTTTCTTTGAATTTATAAAGCATATCGAATAATGCAAACATAAAAATTAATCATAAAATTTATTTATTAATTACAACAATAAAAATGTTCATAACATTTGCTTGTTGGGCACATTATTCCCAACAGCTGTGAATCTATTTCAGTGAGGTTGGTCTGGCCGATTTGTGATGGAAACAACGAAAGCATCATACTCGCTTCCAAAGCCGCCCAGAAAATACAGTAACCGATCCCTATAAGACACTAGCTCTCCAATCCCTGCTAGTGTATTGCATAAGTTCGTAACTTTCTGAATATATGCTGTAGCTGAAAAACCATCTTTTGAAACAGAGTGTAACTGACTTCGGAGTTCGGTGATTCTCGCTAGCGAGGAAGAAGAGAAGGTGCGAGCGAGAGCTCCTCAAGCTTCACTGGTTTTGGTGAATGATACGATTTGTGGGAGCAAATCTTAGAAAATGGATGCAAAAATCTAACTCAGAACGAGCGCATTATACCTCTCCCAGGTACTGAAATCTGGATTAATCTGAGATGAGAGTGAGTCGAGAAACTAGGGAGGTGGGGAAAAGGAACCTTCTAGAATTTTGTTGATGCCAATTGCAGTGGCGACATGGAGAAACTGGGCTTTCCAAATGAGATAATTGGTGTTACTGAGTTTGATGGTTAAAATTTGATTAGCAGAGGGAAAATGAGGTAATGAGAGAGAGGGAGTTGCTGATGGGGAAGAAACAGTTGTGCTACAAAAAAGCCATCTATTTTGGCTCTGATACCATGAAACGATTGTACTGCCGTAATATTTTGGCTTTCGGTGAACGGGATTGAGAAAAGGAACCGTATAAAATTTTGTTGATGCCATTCGCAGTGGCGACATGGAGAAGCTGGACTTTCCAGATGAGATAATTGGTGTTACTGAGTTTGATGTTAAAGTTTGATTAGCAGAGGGAAAAATGAGGTAATGAAAGAGAGGGTGTTGCTGAAGGGAAAGAAACAATTGAGTTAGAAGAAGCCATCTATTTTGGCTTTGATACCATGAAACAATTACACTGCCGTAAGATTTTGGCTTCCGGTGAACGGGATGAGGAAGAAGGAGAAACAAAAGATAGGGAGAGAAAGAGATTGACAGAGAAGAAATAATTTTCTGTATATTTCCAATCAACTGATGTGTATTTATATATATCAAGAAAGTGTAACTAAGCAGTAAGTAAAACTTCTAAATCAACTGTACATTTCTAACTCAACCATACGGAAGATATTATACACTTCTAACTCAACCATATGGGAGATACATTAACACTCGAATGCCGAGATTGGATGCGTTGCTTCTAATGGGTAATCCTTTCTCTGGTTCGTTGCCAGATTCTTTGTGCAAGATGAGAAATTTAACGTTTCTTGATCTTTCTGAAAATAAATTTTACGGGAAAATTCAAAATTTGGAGGGTTTAAGCGTGTCCTCAAACAATTTAACTGTTTTTATACCAAATTCATTTGTCAATCTCTCTGCTCTGCAATATTTACGAATCAGCGACAACCATATTCTCGCAAAATTTTCATTTTTCCTGCGAAATTGCAAGGCTCTGCGGATTCTGGATCTGGGTGAGAATCAATTTTTCGGGAAGATAAAAATTGGAAGCTGTTTTCGCAGTCTGAAAATTCTTCGCCTGCGAAAGAACAGCTTCAATGGCGAAATTCCGACGAATCTATGCGACTTGAATAAACTACAGATTTTGGATTTAGCCGAAAACGATCTGGTCGGAAAAATTCCGCCCTGTGTGGGAAATTTGGAAAGAATGAGATTGATTCCATTCGATCGTCAAAACTCGATCAAATGCTTATCGTACAAACAAGATTGCCAAGAACAGAAAATGGAGCAAGTGATTAAAGGAACAGAGCAAAATTATACAAAAAACCTGAAATTCATCGTTAACGTCAATTTTTTAGACAACAATCTTGTCGGAGAAATTTCTGAAGAGATAACAAATCTTGTAGCTTTGGTCGGATTAAATTTGTCGTACAATCAGTTGTCAGGAGAATTGATGTGGAATCCGCCAACCTGTTTGGGGGAGAAAACAGAGGAGGACAAAAAGGTAATATTCTTTTCCCTAATTTAATTTGCCACCTGTACAATTCTCCTTCTCCTTAAAATTTTCCTTTTGATATTTCTCCCAGAAACACCTTCTGTTGATGGCGCCGCACACCAGAGGAGAACGAAGGAAACAATGAGAAAAAGGTTGAATCTAACCATCGGATTTCAATTTCTTCTCGTACCGTTTTGTCCCATAAATGGTTTTGCTTACCTGCCTTCTTTTTTTTCTAGTTTCTTACGTTACTACTCGTGATCGCTGTGTGCAACAGAGCTGCTTGATTCTCCGAACCTCCCTCTTTTCTTCTCTGACTAGTTGATTTCTTTATTGCTGAGTTTTTAAAGATTGGAGGAAATTGTCAAAAACTTGAAGTGATTATTACTGCTGCCTATGTGAAATTGTGGTTGATATTGCAATTGAGAAGTTCTCAGCCGTAGGTAAGAACCCAAACCCTTAAGTTTTCTTATTTATCTGCCATGTTTAGAAAAGTTGGATTATTTCTTAACTGGATGAATAAATCTGTTCTGTTCCTTGTTCTGATGTTGTAAATGGAAATGATGATCTTCTTAGAGAGTTCTACTAATTTTTCCCTAAACCAATTGAAGGAATTGTAATGTTTTCTTCTCAGTTATGGCTATGAGAAAATTCAAATCTTCTGGATATAAAGGTCTTGAATCAATATTCTGAATATGGTAGACTTAAAGTTGGCAGAACAGGGAGTTGAAACTTCTCGAACGAAGTTATATATCTATTATCGTCAAGCCAAAACTGTGAAGAAATGAGACCAAATTATGGATTAATTACCCAATTTGACGTGGATTGTCTTTCGGAGAATGAATTGAGAGATAAGATGACTCAAAAATAATGAATGACTTTATTCTTTGTTAGGTACCAATTTATCGAATTAAGCTGTGGATTCATTGCTTGGACTTTTAAATTTATTGGGTTTGACCTGTTGTAAGTGCACTTGAGGTAGGGATTTATTTTATTTAAAATTAAGTATTATTATTTTTAATTCATTAATTAAATTCATTTATTTGACATAAACTGTTCATTTAATTTTATGTTATTGCTCTTTCACACAATTATCAACTGCATTATTTTATCATTGATAAAAATTGTGTGGTTTTAACTAGAAGTAATAGGACAGCTGAAGAGCCGTGTCCTTGGGCGCGAAACCCTAAACCTGATCAGGGTAATTATGGCATGCGACCACCTCATGTCGATGTTTTGGCCTATTGTGACAGCCCAAAACCGGATCTTGATCGGAGTCCGGGATCGGAGCCGTCACTCCGGGGCAGTTAACAGAAAACGGTGACTATTTTTTTTTTTTTGAACATTATACTTTTAAAACAAAACCGACTGGACTTTTAGAACTCCACAGAAATCAGAAGTGAAATGAGATAAACTGAAGAAATTTAAACATAAACAAGATTTGAAAAATGCGATTGACAGGATGAGCTTTTAAAGTGACTCATAAACTTTTCGGAAGAAGGGAAAAACATTCCCTGTGTTCGGAAGCAAAACGGGAAAGACACCGTGAACAGATTTACAATCGGAAGGAAGAACAAGTAATAGAAGAAGGTGGTAAGGGCAGAAAACAGAATATAAAATCAGAAGACTTAGACAGCGAGAATCAGTCTACATTAATGGCAGAGCAATAGCGGAAGACTATCGGAAGATTGGCGGAAGATGTGAGCTGACGTTAGACGGAAGATGCATATGCAAAGACAGAAGTAAGGGTGACGTCAATCGGTAGATGCTACTTCAAATGGGAAAAACAGTTAACATAATCGGAATGTGTGATGACGTCAGCCGGAAGATGGATGACGTCACCGGAAGATGCAGACATTAAATGAAATCGGCAGGGGATGAAAACAGTGGATGACGTCATCGGAAGAGGGGATGACGTCAGACGGTAGATGCAGGCATTTAAACATAATCGGCAGGAGAAAAGATGAAGGCAGAAATCATCGTATGACGTCAGTCGAAAGATGTTCTGACGTCATCGGAAGATGTGATGACGTCATCGGCAGATACAGGTAGTTAACGTAATCGGCAGAAGGTGATGACGTCAGCCGGAAGATGTTCTGACGTCATCGGAAGATGCAGATAGCAATTTAAATCGGAAGATGAAAACCTAAGGCAGAAACACTGTTTGGCGGTAGATGCAGGCAAAATTCCTACCGGTAGATGTAATCGAAAGACATAGTTTTAAAGGCAGAATTTACAACTTTTGACAGGAAAACATACAGACAGAGGGCATAAAGACAGAAGACTTAAACATCTCAGATTCTCAAACCACATCAAAACATGGTCCTCGAGCACAAGAGAAGGCATGCAGGTTTCAGACCTTCATTACAAATGACAGATTTCAAGAAAACAAACTGCATGGATAGCTCTAAAATTCGAGACCATCCATGCATGACCTGAAAAGGGAGAACTCAAGCAGTTCCAGAATGTTTTCAAGATATTTCACAGGAAACAACTATCAACTGTCAACAGGGATTTAAAACTTGGACATCAGAACTGATACATTATATATATATCCAACAGATCTTTAAAACAACGCACAGAACCTTAACAGAATTTTAAGACAAACACAACAGAATTTTAAGACAAACACAACAGAATTTCCAGAAGAGTTTACAGATGTGAACTTTACTTTTAAAACTAAGACTTAAACCTCGGGACAGAAAATTGTGTCTAACTGCAGCAACCACCCCCGAGAGCTCGAGCCACCAGCCATCTAGTCATCAGATTGAAGCACAAAGTCCTCACGTTCGGGTTCAGTACCTACATCAGGAAGTTCACCTATGAGTCTAAAACTCAGTAAGGACATATTATAAATGCAATGATGCAAAATGCAATGCATGCAGTTTTCAGAATACAGTGGCAGAACAGAACTTTACGTTACAGTGGCAGAGGGGTATAAGTGGGGCTTATAGAGGAACTGGCAAACAGATGGTGCACTATCAAGCACAGCAGATTTTCAGACTCCCAGGGAGGGATAAAACCAGAGGGTCTTTGCTAGGGACAATTTATTTTCAGATTCCCAGGGAGGGATAAAACCAGAGGGCCAGTCCCCGTCCCACACTTAACCAGTACATTACAGACAGTCAGATTTTATTTTGTTTAATTTCAAACAGTGTACAGAAAACAGTTTTGCATGAGCTTTCAGAGAAAATCGTGTATGCATGAACGGTGCCTGAACTTAAACTGGCAGACAACAGAAATAACAGAACATACCATGAAGAAGAACACAGACAACTCAGCAACATAAACTATAACCTTTCTACCCAAAACAACCCGACAGAACTGAAATACCTAGTACCTCCATGATGTAGGGCCTTAAGGGCCAACCTACGGTTATGAACTTACCTGTTGTCCGAAATGCAGCAAGCTATGCGCGCACAACAACGTTGGTTCGCGAACCTGAAGCATGCAAAATCGGACATTAACCTAAACTTCTAAAAAAACTAACGTTTAACTAACCTAAACTTGTTAACTAGTGAAAGAAGGTTACCTTTAGTGGAGATAACAGGAGAAGGCAGGAGAAGTGGAGTTTTGAAGTTTTGTCTAGGTTGTCTGGAAGAGAGAAAACAGAGAAGAGGAAAGAAGAGAAGAGTGATTCACGTAGGAGGAAGAGAAGAGAGGAAGAGGAGCTTGGCTTCTCCAACAAGTTTGCCAAGTGTCAGACACTTATTAGTTCCCTCCCACCAACCTTAATTTCTTCCTAATTTGCCCTTCCATTAGTTTTTAACTAAAACATTATTTAGTTAAACGATTCGGTCTCACGAATCACCCTCGTTCGATTAATCACATTGACAATTTTATCAAAATAGTCATTGCATTAATATCGGAGAAATTCCGCTTACATATTCGGGGAATAATTTCATAGGCAAAATGCCGGGTGCTACACCTATGGCCCAGTGTGCTCGGGGTCCGTGAGAGACTCCATTTTCACCGATCATCTATTTAAATTGAAAACTGTATTTTTATTAAATTTCTGCATAATATTTTATAACTGTTGGAAATAAACTCTATCCCTATTGAGTTTAGTCGACTCACCCCAAACGACTATTTTTTTTCAGGATCAAATCAAGAGGACTAGTTATCAGTGAAGGATCAAAAATTTTCTTTAAGTTTCATTTTAAATTTCTTTTGAGGTTAGAGACTTTTGAGATTGTAAGTCGTTTGGTATTTAGATATTCTGTTGGACGTATATCATCACATTATCTGGTGTCTCTTGTTGGACCTGTTTAAATTATATTTTGGACCCTAACTTTATGTTAGTTTATAAACTTTTCCGCTGCATGTTCTTTTAAGTGAATGAGATCTAGGGTCGGATGATCTAGTCCTTTTTGGGCCGGGTCGTTCCCCGTTCTGTTGCGGGTCCCCTTTGGGGCGTGACAATTGACCAGAAAGATCGGGAATATGAAATCGTTGGAGTCTCTGGATTTATCAAATAATCGACTATCCGGAGAAATTCCTGCGACATTATCGGAATTAACTTCGCTTTACTACTACCTGAACGTGTCAGAAAATAGATTTTTCGGTAAGTTCAAAACGGGAACCAGCTGCACTGCAGCTGCTGCAGACTCTGAACGACCCTTCGATTTACGATGGAAATCCTGATCTCGGCGGAGATCTACTTCGGAGAAGTTGCCGGAGGAGAACTCCGGCGATGGTCGGATGAGGAAAGGCGACGAAAATGGCGAGGACGAAGAGGATGAGTCAGAGATGTGGTTTTTCACAGCAGGAGCAGTAGGATTTACGAGTGGTTTCTAGGGAGTTGTTGGGTTTTGACAGTGAAAAAGAAATGGAGGGACGCCTGTTTCAATGGCGCAGAACAAGCAAAAGATCGGATTTATCTTGGACTGTTTCACGGTTTAAGAAGATGATACAAAAATCGTGCCGGGTTTAACTCATTACAGGGCCTTAATAATTTAGAAGATGGGCTTTCAGCCCATAATAAATGGTTTTTAATGTACGTTTTTTTTAGAAATATAATAATTTCTTTCTAAGGCGAGATCGATCTACTAAATACGTCTCAACTTAATACTTTAATTTTTTTAAGGTATAAAATTTTTAGATTTATGTTACGTACATGATTTTTACGTGTCATTTATTTATCTGTAAAACAATCTAAATAATTTAATTAGTTCAAATAATACGATATTTGTATCAAAGAAATGAATGATACAACAAAATATTAAATTAGAGTATAAAATTAAAATATAAAAGTAACACTTGATTATTTAAAAATGGATGTATAATTAGATAGAATTTTTAATTATAAGGTATCTATTTTTCTAAAAATAATTTAGAAATTGGAGTGTTCACTTTATTCTTCTGAAGATCCTCTGTGGCCCTACATTTAGCTGTTCATGTAATTATTATGTTACCAGGAAACTCAACAATTATTTTTAAAGGAAAAAAGAAAGATTGCTTTTTTGACATCATCTTTTCTACATCAATCTTACCTATTTTGCAGCTTTAAATACAGAATATTTAAGCTTTTACTATAACTGTAATTTCTCCTAGTTCCGAGATGAAACCCTAGAAACATTTACAAAATTCATTTCAAATTTTCAAAAAGTTTGATTTTTTGTGCTTTAAATTATGCATCTTTTAGGTAAAGGAGTAGCCTTTTTAATATTTTATTAATAAAAACATTTAAAAATTAAATATATAGTAGATATATAAAAGTTGTAAAAATATTAGTAAATAAGATTTTCTCTTGATCTTAAATATTTTTGAAAATATTTACTTCAAACATAAACTATAACAAGAGTTTAAAAAACGAAACTACTTAATAATTTATAGTTAAATGAGAGTTATGTCAACTTTGCAACAAGATTTTTCATTGTAGCTCGAGAAAAATTAAAAAAAAAAAACATTCTTTTCTCTATCACATTGAAAACAAGAACATGACCAACCCATTTCGATTCAATTAGGGCAAAACATATCCTCCGCCCGATAAGTTCTATGGCTCCTCAAGAACGAATACTTCGGTGCTTGTTATTTAACTGAGTTTAAACAAAAATAATGTAATTACTCAAACATTAGTTGTCCCCACAACAACAACAATAATAATACAAGTAGGCTGCTTTAGGATCAATATTTCTAAAAATCAAACCAAAAATTTGAATATTCTGTAAAGTAATTTCTGAAAGTGTTTCTAAAATACAAAAGCTGAAGACTGCAGCCAGTATTTCTGTTCTGAATGCATGTAAATTAATAACTAAGTTGGAAGAAAAGGGTGTCAGCTATTGTTCTTGGAAGGCGCATAGTGTAAGTTTCATAAATAAATATGTTTTTTTTAATAAGTGGTTTAAACTTTATCTAGCTTTTTGTTAATCTTTTTATCAACAATAATACTACATATACACTCTTATTTTACCATCTTAAAATACACATTGATATGTTAAATAACTATTAGTACAATAAATACAATAAATTAACTATTTATAATTCAGTACTTTAATTATAGCAATCATTGTTTGATATATCAACGTGTATTTTAAGATAGTAGAATAAGAAGGTAAATATATTATTACTCTTTTATCAATAATTATTAAATGGATTCTAAATTTTGTAATAAAATAAAAAAAATTGCTTACGATTTAATAAATTGGTTTATTTGAATTTTAATATAAAAATAAAAAGATTGTTTGATAGGCAAAAGTTTAATTCAAGATTAAAAATAAAAAAATAAGATTTTTAAAATTTATTATATCTAGATTTATCGACGGAATTTTCTATAGTTTAAAGAGAGAAAATTATATTTAATCCTATGCAAGTAACTAATATGTGTGACTACTTTTGAGCCAGCCTACCCTTTGAAAACAAGAACGACTCAAAGTTTTGTTGATTGTGAAGGGTGACCTATATCAGTGAAAGTACACAATCTCATATCGTTTAGAAGAGTGAAAGGTGAATGATTTATAAAAATAATGATTCTCTTTCCTACCTCGTACAATGCAGTTTTTATTATCTCAAAAACAAAACGTCCAATTTTCGTCCCAAAATCGATAATATTATAATGGAAGGATTGGCACGTCCAAAATTTTGAATTTAATCTCTAAAATTGTATATACCATAATATAGAGCTAAGAAATGGGTTAAAAGTTAAAAGTGTAACGTTATTGTTCAAGATTAAGGAAAAACATTTAAAAAAAATAAAAAATTTGAAATTGGAATGTTTATGTTGTTCGTGATGTACTTTTTAATCATTTCACGTGGGAAGTTAAAGTTTGAAATGAAAGATCAATTGGAAACTAGAAGATATGATAATGCTCAATAATTAAACATTTAATTAATCTGTATTAAGAACCCCACTATGTTCATTACTCCGCAAACATCGAGCTGTATGTTTCCCTTTTATGTCTGATATTTGGAGAGAGAAGGGGGGGAGAGAGAGAGAGAGAGAGAGAGAGCTCAGGTTCAGGCTTACACAATTGGCCACGCGTGAAATTACAGTCTTTTTCTCATGGTTTCCAGTTTCAAAACCCAAGGCTCCTTCCGTCTTAGCCGTTATAAAAACCAGAAGAAATGCAGAGCCTAACTCAACACACTCTCTCTCTGTCTTCTCTCCTTCACCTTTCTGAGTTTCTAACTTTCTGAGATTCAAAGAAGCAACTATGTCTGTAAGTCTCTCTCTCTCTCTCTCTAGACTCTCCCTCTCCCTCTCTCTCTTGATGGTGTAAGTTTTACAGATGGTGGAGGTGCTAGTGCCAAACCTTGACTGTGAAGGGTGTGCTTCTAAGCTGAGGAAAGCTCTGTTGAAGCTTAAGGGTACGTTTTTTTTCCTCAAAGTATATCTAAATTTTGAGATCATAGAGAAGAATTAAAACAGTGGGATCGATAGACTGGATTAGAGTTTTTTGGGTTGTGAAAGCAGGAGTGGAAGAAGTAGAAGTGGAGATGGAGATGCAGAAGATAACAGTGAGAGGGTACGGAATCGAGGAAAAGAAAGTGGTGAAATCCATTAAAAGAGCTGGAAAAGCAGCAGAGCCATGGCCGTTTCCAGGGTTCTCTCAACACTTGACGTCTTTCTACAAATACCCTTCTCACGTCGTCAACCATTACTACTTCGAAGCTTTCAACAATGGAGGTTCCAATGGGGTCCACACCTTCTTCCACACTCCTTCTCTCTACTCCCTCGCTGTTTCCTCTGATGAAGCTGTTTCTTCTCTTTTCAGTGATGATAATCCCCATGCTTGTTCTATTATGTGATCTTTCATCTCTCTCTCTACTTTCTCTCTCTAGTTTTGTTTTCTTGTGAAATGAGACACTATCAGTTGCTTGATTGAATCATTAATTTTTCAACAAGCTCATTATCTACTAATTCGGTCACTAAATTTAAGAACATATTTTGGAAATTTAAGGTAGTTTATAATAATTCTATTTCATTTTATTATTATCGTTATGTTTTAGTTGATTACGTATTTATGCGTATATGTACGTTTTTATAGGAAAGTCCATGAATTAAAGACATGTTGGTTTTTAAATTGTAATGCAAAACATAAAATAAAGAATTATTAACTATAGTTGTCCGAATGTTTACTCAAAACATAACCATCGTACACATATTCATTACTTTGTAGGGGAGGGGGAGGGGACAATCCATTTTCTGCACCCAACCGGATGGTGAGCTAACATTTCTTAGGTTTTGGAATCAAAATCTCTTGTGACATGATTAGTTAAAAAAAAAAAATTACACTTTTGCTATGCACCTCTCCCCATACACAAGTTTTGCAAAAAGTTAAAAGCCTTTAGTTTCTCGTACGACAACATAAACAATGTGAGAAATGAAAATGAAAAATTGATGTACCTGGGAGCCAAAAAGTGATTGGGAACTCAATCCAATAAATGCACTTCGTCGTGATATTCCTCCTCTTACTCCTAAGCTTGATTCTGCTTCTGCACCCTGAAGAACTTTCACCTTGACAAATACGTGTATTGTTACCATAATGATTACATTTACTGCATGTCATCGTCTTATTATGTCTACTAGTGCAGTATGACTTAGTGTCTCATCAGTGTCACTCACCCTTTTCTTCTTTGGCCTACCTGCACAGTAGATGAACCGTGGTGGCTTAATTTTGGTCATATTCGTTGGAGGCCACATATCAGAACCATTGAGTGAGTGGATAAAATAGAAATACATTATAATATACCTATCCATGTGGTAAAATGGATACACAAAATCTTTCACATTCATATGGATAAACAACAAACATGGAATTGTGTGGACACATGGTATACCGTTGAGTCACTAAGAAGTACAAGTGCATGTTCGATTATGTAAGTAAAAAATAAATCGATCGATAGAATCAGTAACCTCAAACCTATCACTTCCAATTGGAGTAGGAGACAAATTTCTCGTTGCATATGACCATGCTTGTTTATATTGCTCATATCCACAACTATAATTCATTTTCCGAGAATGGTTCTTTGCTCTATATGCTAGTGTCTGTGTAATGCTGATGTTGTACTCTCATTGAATCATCTCAATTATTGACGGAATTTTCTAGTTAGGTTGGCTTATAAACCTGTCACGGTAAGCAGTTGCCACCCATTTTGCTGTGGCGTGTCTATTTTCCATGGTACATGTGCATGTGTGCACATTAGTGAACGTCTTAATCTAATTTGTTGTCTCGTTTTGCATCTTCAATGCATGCAACCTCCATTTACACTCCTCTACACAAACTACAATCGACCTTTTTGCTTCACTTCTAGCGAATTTCACATTATGCCAATTTTGCCTTGCATTTTCAGCAACCAAATTTTTGAGCCCTAGCAAAGAACCAAATGTCTGTCCCAACTCAAGGTCACTATATCTAGCTATTGATGCACACATAAGCATTTTGTCATTCGAACGCCCATCAGAATCTGACACATAAACACCCCTGCAAATCAACAAGCCAAAACAGAGACAAGCGTAAGGGATCAGTGCTCTCGGGTTTAACTGAAAAATACCCCAATTTCGTATTTATCTCTCTTATGTAACTAGTTCCAGATGACTTGAGAATTAGATGAGAAAACTTACCTGCTGGTTCGAGAGGCAACGATAGCACCTTCGATTAATGAGACCCTTGAAACTGAAGGACTACTCCAGTCGCAAGACGAGATTTTCCACCATTCTTCTAATTTCCAATTCTTTGAGTGATTGGAGAGAAGGATGTCGATTAAGAGCCTCCAAGTAACCCAAAACTTGGCAGACAATTAGGGTGAGATCGTTTCAAATATGACACACTGAAAAGAGGAGCATCGAGGGTCGAAGAACACTCCAAATTTGAAGACAAACTTCATTCAATTTCAATTGATCAAAAAGTCCGTTACAGGGTTGCAAATCAAGCTTAAATAGGTGCTCAAAATGTTTGGATTTCTGGTTTTAGAAGAGAGGAAATGGTCGTTACAAAATGTAGCCGTTGGAAAATCTAGTTGTTGGTGGTTCAACGCCTTGGTCACACGCGTGTGTGCGCGCAACGACCTTCAATGCTGGCCATGCAGGCATCAAGGTCTCCAGCGCTGGCTAGGTCATCATCCCGCGCGCGCCATCTGAACTATGGCGCTGATACACCTAGGAAACCAGTGACACGTTCCCAAGCCACATCACAAAACTTCAGTAATCTTTATACTGACAATTGCTCTATTTTTGCAGGTGAGGGCGCACTAGATTGCTCAGAATGGAATACTTATGAGGAGTTTTTCAAAGACTTAGCATGAGAGCCCAAATCTCAGGATATGGACCAGCCCAAACACTTACTCACTTGGGAGACTGAAGATGGATCACTTCAAGCTAAAAGGAGAATTTGTCTTCCCTTAGACGAGAATATGTAACTCTAGTTAATTCAGATTTTTGGGCAAACATTGGCCTTATTTGTATTAAACTTTATAAACTTGCATGCATACATTAGATTGAATGGTTATGACTAGTATGGTGGTAAGACGTTCACGAGGACATGTTAAACACTCCTAGTTCGAACTACTTAACCTCAAGTCCATGGAAGGCACCAAAGGGACCCGGTCCACATTGAGGATGGGGGGATTGCGCCACTTGAATAAACATTGAAGCCCAGTCCATTTTTAGGCTAGGCGCACTCCATCAGTTTTGTTATTTTGAAATTTTACAACTCATCATCCCATACATGGCTGAAAAAACTATACCTTATGAAGACTTCATCCACACGGTCGAAAAGATGGAGGAGCGTGCATATGTGCAGACAAGATTCATCCAACCATTTCTTCCTTTTTTTAATTCAACCGAAACTCACCACCCTAGGAATACTTATGCATCGCTTTTAGTGTTTGTATTCACTTTTTGAATAATCAATATACACTGGTCAGTTCTCCTAAGGTTCAAAGAGCGTTGGCTCAAGGTAAGCCTCGGTTGTTCATCTTCCGGGCAGAGTTGCGCCTCTGATTGTTCTTCTAGCTCGTGGTTGCTTGGAGACTCTTATCATCACATTCTCTACCTTATTTCTAAGATCTTAGAAAAGAGAGAAAAGACGACCAAACCAGACATTGTGCCGTTGTAATCCTCATTGGAAGATTACATTCCCCGAAGGTGCTCTAGGTTGCCTCTCGGACCGGTTACGAGACTTTCTTGCTTTTTTTTTGTGTGTTTTATTGCTCGAAATTTGCAGGATCTATTCTATACTCAATTGGTAAGACTCCTTTGAAATTTCATTGTAATTGGACTTAATTTGATATTTATTTGGTTTGCTTGAAATTGGTTGATCTCGGATGTAGTCAAGAACACCACCCTACATTTTTGGTTTGCATAACCTTTGTTTTGCAGGAACAAAGGTTATCAGGCGCTAGGTCAGGCCTCCTTCTCACGCGCGTCGATTGGGCTTCTCAGCTGTGCCTTACTTTTGCGTGCGCCCTTCTTGCTGCTCGGTTGTGGCATCCTCTCATGCGCGCCCATCTTCGATCAATCCCTATGCGGGTGCCAACTCCTAGATCACTCGAGAGATCCTAAAAATGAACTAAGCATGCAAGCCATACAGCAAAAAGCTAATGCTTGCCACAAAAAAAAAAAAAAAAAAGAGAATCAAAATGCTTGGTTACATGAATTTGTCTTCGGGAAGACAAATTTCCTCTTCAACGTTAAATGCTTCTGAAGGTGTTTCCCACGAAAGGACTT
This sequence comes from Begonia masoniana, assembly GCA_022432975.1. Classification (NCBI taxonomy): domain Eukaryota; kingdom Viridiplantae; phylum Streptophyta; class Magnoliopsida; order Cucurbitales; family Begoniaceae; genus Begonia; species Begonia masoniana. The sequence goes on from CM039509.1 coordinate 4,292,506, forward strand.
GTGTTGGTTTGTACACATCTTGAGGCTGTGGCTCCCACTCCAAACTATCAAAAAGATCTCCACCTGCAAAACTAACAAACTTGTTAGATAAAATATTGGTCGCATGACGTGCTTTGGTTTGAGAACGAGTCAAAGGCCTCTGAGGCGCATTAGAATCAGAATTAGAATCATACTCTAATTCTTTAAGTCAATAGATGTCTTTGTTCAGACTAGAAGAATCCGATCTCATGTCCACATCCATTTTCTCCTTCTCAACTTCAACCAAATCTCCAAAACATTCATTTCTGTTCCCCTCATTATCCAAATTCTCATCACTTTCGTTACTGAGAAATTCTTCACTCTCGGCACTGCATTCACCTTCTACACTCTCATAATCATTCATTGCCTCTACATAAATTTTCACGTATCTTTTCTTGCCCAAATACTAATCATTTGCGTCACATCCGAATAGTTAGTCAAAGACATCAACCCATTGCGTAGCCCACGCCGAGGCATGCAATATTGTAGCGTCTTTCACTCATTCATGTCAAATTCTCGCAGAAATTCTTTCATTGCCAGCATTGACATCGTATCTCCATCACACATGGGAACAACTTCTTCACTCCACCCATATATTGCATTTTGCCTCTGCCCGGTGTGACAAATGTTCCACCTATGTTGAATTCAATTATAACTTTTTCCTTCATCATACTGCTTCAAACTACTGCCACAAATCACATTGATAGAATCAGTTTGAGAAATCTACGTAGCATAAAAACAAAGTTAACAAATGCACGACGCATCCGAACAAAGTGAAAATCTGCACAATTGCAGAACACATCATGAACAATGAAATAGGGCAAACACATAGAAGCAACGAAATATTAAGCATCTCAGTTGCCATAATGAAATATTAAACATCTCAGTAGCCACGAATCACAATTTTTACAGAACACTGAAGGAAAATTTTTGTAAAATCTCCGAACCCGAGGAGATTAGGGCAAACGCAGCTCGTCGATCGCTTCGTCGTTCATGTTCAACCCTTCACGCAGCTCGTCGGTAGTCGTTTGTCTGTCTTTGTCGTTTGCGTTCAACCTCGACACTCGGCGCCGCTTGCTTCTCCCTCTTCTTCTCCCTCGGCCTTCACTGGCTCGATGACTTTTCTGCAAAACAAAGAGAGAACGAAAAATAAAAAATAGAGGAAATGACCGGTTTAACAGAGGGTAGTATAATATTTAAATTGAAAAAAAAATATTATGTGTTTGAATTGAAAATGACCTATTATATGTTTGGACGGACGGTATTTTTCGCGTTCATCTGGTCACTGTTCACGAGAACAGAAACTGTTTACTTTGTTTATTTTTTATTTTATAAATTAATTTTTAAAAAATACTAAACAATATTGGATTTACTTAAAATTTTTATCACATATTCTCCATGTCATGAGAAGATAATTTGAAAATTTTCGTGATTTTCTAACATGTGTACGATTTATTGTAATTTTAGTTAATTATTTTATAAAACATACGTAAAAAAATTGTAATAAATCATATAAGTATTGTAAAATCACGAAAATTTTTAGATTATCTTTTCATAACGTGGTAAATATGTGATAAAAATTTTAAGTAAATCCAATATCGTTTAGTATTTTTTAAAAATTAATTTATAAAATAGAGAATTAACAAACGTAAACGATCACTGTTCACGTGAACAGTGACCGGACGAACGGTGTTTTCTTGCGTCCGTCCGGTGTAGTCATATTTGTCACGTTTTCGATACGTTATGGTTTGCATTATTAAAAAAAATTCTTCGTGGTTGGAAACGAAGAATTCTCGTAGTTTGTAGTCTGAATTAGTAATTTCTCTAGTTTTTATCCTGAACCATGAAACAAATCAGGGAAGACAATGATTCTATATTAAGAACTTGTCATGTTTCGCACAAGAATATGAACCAAATAGAATTGTGTTGTATGCGCGGGTAAAGCATGGAAACGAATCCTAGGGGTTAATTCCTCCCGTGTTTTTATGGGAGCGTTTGGTCCAAAGAAGAAAAGTTTCCTAAACTTCCCCACTCATCGGAGGCAAAACTCACCCGCACCCTTCACTCCTTCCTTGAAACCGCCTCTCGCCACAACCAACCCCTCTCCATTATTCTCTTCCGCAAGAAGAACAACCAATCTCCTCTCTAGCCTGTCCCTCTCAGTAAATTTCAACAATGAATTGGAAATTCATTTCAACCCCTGAACGGAGGAAAGGATCGATTTTTGGTAAGTTGAATTTCTTCCTTCTATTTGATTTTTCTACTGCTAAAATCCTTTATGTTAGTTGATGATACTTTGAACTACCCGAGGTACGAATTCGGTGAAGGAGAAGCTGACTACAGAGGATGTAAATCTGAGACTCCATAGGGTCGAAATTCTTGCGCAGGAGGTATAAAAATCCAATTTTTCTCCTCTTCAAGACTCTGTTAAATAGTGCATTAATCATGTTTGGGATCGAGTTGTTTTCGAGCAGTTCTGTGAAGAGAGCGAGACGAACCTCGGTGGTATTATCGCGTTCTCGGTAGTCGGAGGAAGCCTCGGCTGAAGGTAACACTCTCTTTTTTATCCGTGTTAGGTCCATGAAAAATCGGATTGATGATTGGATTTCGGTGTAAATCGTGTTTCGTTTCTGACTTGGGTTTCGCTGTTGCTCTGAACTCTGGATTCGTAGGTGTAATCCGGCAAAGGTCTTGGTGAAAGAATTGCAGACAACGTCATGAAGACGGCGCTTCCTGCTTGGGCTCGTCCAGCGGTCAGCTGGATCGCAGTCAAGATTCTATGTGGACCGCGTTTCAGGCGCTGGATTGGACTTTGGTCCAACTCTATTTGTGCCATAGCCCAAATTAGCTGGCTCACGGTCCATCCTCTTTTGGGCCACGGTTCAGGGATTATTTTTCCTCAATTTGTCATATCTTTACCCAATTAATATGGATTATTTTTTAAAATAAAAATTGGGAATTTAAGGCACAAAAATTTAGTTAAAAAATTTACACTTTTATTTTTAATTAGGCACTCAAGATTTAAACTAAATTTTTGATCTCTTGGGCATTGGATTTGGATTATTGAGATTTGAACAATGATAGACCATTTTAAGGTAGAGATTTATTTTATATTTAATTTTTGCATGTTTTATTCTAATAATAATTTAATTATTTTATTTCATAAAATGATTGTTAGAAATCCCTTGCTATTGTTTCATTTTATTGCACATATTCTTTAATGCAATTTTTCATTTTTTGACATGAAAAATCATTATTTTAACCAGAGTAATGACACAAGCTGTGCTGTGTCTCTGAGCGCAAAATTCTAAACCTGATCATAGTATTTTCATAGATTTTGCGATGGCCGAATATTGTTATTTTTAATTTTAATGCACAAAACATGAAATATGTCCCTATTGAGTTTAGTCGACTCATCATTCCTTTATAAATTATCCAAAAGGACTTTTAGTTACCAACTCAAGGGTAGGCTTGCCGTGCATATTTTTCTCTAGTTAATTATTTTCCTAGAAACTTTATTTTTATTTAGAGGTTAAACATTATTGAAATTTGTAAATTTTTAATTTATTTAATTTTTATCTAGCATATTTATTTTTAGACATATATCACTGCATTGTCTTATATGTCAATTTGAGACTGAATCTACATAATTACAAGTTAGTTTTAAGATTGGATTGGATTTTGAGCTGATTTTATTATTAAAAGTTCAGTTCGTTCTAACTATCTTTTAATTAAAAATCGTGAATCAAATCATGGAAAACAATTATACCATATAAAGAACTAGTTATGATTCGCACAAGAATAGAAATCTTAAATAATGGGGAAAGGACTTCAAGGCAGATTCAAACCATGATTACGATCTTGCTCTGTTTCGAATAACTAACTCACTTATGGTTTAAAATTGAATAACAATTCTTTTCTTAGGAATTCATAACAGAGGACCCCACTTTTCAAATTCCAAGGAGATTTAAGGAAATTTAATAACAAGGTCAACAATGGCGGACCACGATCAGTCAAGTTAAACGAAGTTGGTTGCGCTTTTCTTTTTTACTAAAATATGTAGCCTTCAGGACAGAGGAAGATGCGAAGGAAGAGATGGCGGCCGCACAGATTGCTCGGAGACATTTGAAGCCCCAAAAGAACATCTCGAATAAAAAGAAGCACCAAAAGAACATCTGGAAGAAAAAGAAACCTGTCATTAAAAAGAAAGAACAGACTAAACCTTCTTCTTCGCTTCCGATTTTGCCGAGAAATTTCAAGAACGCCATTGATGAGATGGGCGGGACTGATGTAATGCTGGTAATGGAGAAGCTTTTGTACAGAACCGACGTCGAGTCCAAAAATGGAAGATTGGCGATCACGTTCAGAAAAATCCGGCAAAATTTTTTGACGGAAACGGAGAGAAGATCGATGGAAAATGGGGAAGACATGGAAGTGATGATAATCGAGCCATCGTTAAACGTAAGAACAATCGTCATGACACAGTGGGATATGAAGAAGAAGAAGAAATCAGGCGAAACCACCTCCAGCTCGATGTACGTGTTGAAGAAGCACTGGAACGGCGTAGTTCGTGACAACGGCTTGAAGGAAAATGACGAACTGCAGGTCTGGTCGTTCCGCGCCGGCGAGGAGCTCCGTCTGGCGGTGGTTCTGGCCAAGCGAGCCACTTGAAATCGCAACGAAGAAGAAGACCGATATCACCCATAATGTCATAATGCTCTCAAGTTTTCATTTTTTTATTCTTTGTTAAATTATTATTTTTTCTAATAAATTATAGAGTAAATTCCAAAATAAACCTTCAACCGAAGTCTAACTCTCACCAAATGGAGAGGGCACGTCTGGCGATTAGACATGTAACGACCCCTGTTCCCAGCAAGATATTGTCCGCTCTGGGGATTGGGCCGCAGCCCAATATCCTCCCCTCACGGCTTTGTTTGGCGAGAGCACTTCCCGGAAGGTCACCTAACCTGGAATTACTCTCGCCGAAGCCCACTTAACTTCGGAGTTCTTATGGGATCCGTTGTCAATTGAGCTCCAAAACGCGTCTTGCTATGTTGGGAGGGATCTCTTACATATGTTTCATTTCCATGTACTTCTCCAAGCGATGTGGGTTCGTAACGGCCCCTCCTTCAACGATAGAACCCTTTGGCCCAGGTCAGCCCCAGGATCCGCGGAGCTTTACCCACCTCCGGCCCAGGTCAGCCCCAGGATGCGCGGAGAATGGGTGGTCCTCACAGTGGTCGTTGAAAGAGGAGTTGTCACAATCACCCCCCCTCGGGGGCCCAACGTCCTCGTTGGCCACATTTCCGGTTGGGTACAGGCTCTGATACCATTTGTAACGACCCCTGTTCCCAACAAGATATTGTCCGCTCTGGGGATTGGGCCGCAGCCCAATATCCTCCCCTCACGGCTTTGTTTGGCGAGAGCACTTCCCGGAAGGTCACCCAACCTGGAATTACTCTCGCCGAAGCCCACTTAACTTCGGAGTTCTTATGGGATCCGTTGTCAATTGAGCTCCAAAACGCGTCTTGCTATGTTGGGAGGGATCTCTTACATATGTTTCATTTCCATGTACTTCCCCAAGCGATGTGGGTTTGTAACGGCCCCTCCTTCAACGATAGAACCCTTCGGCCCAGGTCAGCCCCAGGATCCGCGGAGCTTTACCCACCTCCGGCCCAGGTCAGCCCCAGGATCCGCGGAGAATGGGTGGTCCTCACAGTGGTCGTTGAAAGAGGAGTCGTCACAATCACCCCCCCTCGGGGGCCCAACGTCCTCGTTGGCCACATTTCCGGTTGGGTACAGGCTCTGATACCATTTGTAACGACCCCTGTTCCCAGCAAGATATTGTCCGCTCTGGGGATTGGGCCGCAGCCCAATATCCTCCCCTCACGGCTTTGTTTGGCGAGAGCACTTCCCGGAAGGTCACCCAACCTGGAATTACTCTCGCCGAAGCCCACTTAACTTCGGAGTTCTTATGGGATCCGTTGTCAATTGAGCTCCAAAACGCGTCTTGCTATGTTGGGAGGGATCTCTTACATATGTTTCATTTCCAGTACTTCCCAAGCGATGTGGTTCGTAACGGCCCCATCCTTCAACGATAGAACCCTCCGGCCCAGGTCAGCCCCAGGATCCGCGGAGCTTTACCCACCTCCGGTCCAGGTCAGCCCCAGGATCCGCGGAGAATGGGTGGTCCTCACAGTGGTCGTTGAAAGAGGAGTCGTCACAATGATTGTGACGACCCGTCTTTCAACGGACTAATAGGAACCACCCATTCTCCGCGATCCTGGGGCTGACCTGGGCCGGAGTGGGTAGCTCAAGCGATGTGGGTTTGTAACGGCCCCTCCTTCAACGATAGAACCCTTTGGCCCAGGTCAGCCCCAGGATCCGCGGAGCTTTACCCACCTCCGGCCCAGGTCAGCCCCAGGATCCGCGGAGAATGGGTGGTCCTCACAGTGGTCGTTGAAAAGAGGCGTGTCACAATGAGTTTGTGCGACCAGTCTTGGCAACGGACAATTAAGGAACCACCAATTCTCCGCGGATCCTGGGGCTGACCTGGGCCGGAGGTTTCTCTGTTGAAGCAGGGGCCGTTACGAACCCACATCGCTGCGGGAGTCAGGACAATGAAACATATGTAAGAGATCCCTCCCAACATAGCAAGACGCGTTTTGGAGCACGATTGGCAACGGATCCCATAAGAACTCCGAAGTTAAGCGTGCTTCGGCGAGAGTAATTCCAGGTTGGGTGACCTTCCGGGAAGTGCTCTCGCCAAACAAAGCCGTGAGGGGAGGAATGGGGATGCGGGCCCATCAACGGAGCGGACAATATCTTGCTGGGATATGGGGTCGTTACAAGACAGCCCTTTCCATCTACCGGGAGGAAGACATGCTTCACATGTAGGACAGTCATGTCTGAACCCCACCCCGTCGTGGCCAGGATTACGTGTATTCATTTCTTTTCAATAATTAAATTATTTTCATAAAACATGTGTAAACACTCATTTTCATACTATTTTGAAAGAGCGTGATGCATGTACATATCATATTGCACAACCTATAGCTAACATATAAAACAATCAATAAATCTTAGAAAAACACGCTAAGACTTATATAACTTAACTACCCAACCACTTATTCTAAAACTACCTAATTCACCAATATCCTCGACAACGTCCAAACTCCTGGTTGTAGGCCAAATCGTCCAAACAAAGCATGAAGACTTACCTCGCGTCCTTAGCAATCCGAGCGCCTCGTTCCAAGCTTCGTCACCTAAAACATTGCACCGCTCGGGTATTAGGGCTAAATTTAAATAAATCGTTCTAAAGGCCAAACGAAACTCCTATCTAAAGGAAGTTTTCCTAAAACTCTATTTTACTTCGTTAAGGCATTTCATCGAGCAATTTGCGCTCGACATATCCTAACCTCCATTAATGGAGTTTCTAAGTTCTACAACAACCAAAAACTCCAATATTCACCCATAAACCGACTAACTACGTCTAGCGATCGTTAATACGTCCATTTAAGTCATGATTACAGTAAACTTAACCGTTTCTAACATAATCCATAGAAATCCCAAACGAACCCTAACCGTTTAAACCTTAGAAATAAAAAACTAACGTTCGAAAACTATAGAATCTTACCTATGGAGTAATTTTGGAGAAGAAACGTGAAGAGTCGGTCGTCGGAGGAAGGGCGTTGGTCGTTGGAGAAGAGAACACGTGAGGGAGAGAGGGAGAAATCGCCGGTGGAGAGGATTTGGGAGGAAATCGCGTAAGTGTTGAGGGAGGGAAGGAAATTTGTGATTTTTATTAAAACTTTGTTTTGTCAAATTACCATATCGCCCCTCCATTTGATTTTCCATTTATTTTGTTACTTATTTCGTTATTTAGCTAACGACCCGTTTTCTCCAAATTTCTCTATTTTACCAGAAATTCTAATTCATTACTAGGGCTCTAATAGAACTTTTCGTTCGCAAAATGGACTTAATTCACTATATTTATGAAATTGCCATTATATAGCGAAAATTCTAAAATACCGTAAAATCGGGTATTACAGATTTCCTCCCCCCCTCCCATGGCTTGCATTCTACAGAAGGAAAAGGGAGAAGACTTGGGCGATTTTTCTCCCTCCCACGACGTTCTTCAAGCAAACGTCGATCCTCCAAGTTTCGATCGACGATTCTTCTTGTTTCTCTTCTGAAATCGCTTCTTAGGTAAGATTCTATGCTTTTGGACAGTTCAGTTTCCGATTTTGGGTTGTTAAATGGTTGTGGTTTCGTTAGGGTTTTGTCGAAAATAATCGGGTTATGTTAGAAACGGTTAGACATTACCGTATTTATGATTATTAGATGTAGTTAGCCGAAATAATGAATGTATTTAGAGTTTTTAGTTAAAATTGGTTATTTGAGGTTTTGAAAAACTCCATTAATGGAGGTTTATGAATGTGGAGAGCGAGATGCTCGACAAAATGCCCGAATAAGTTAGATTGTGGTTTTAGAAAATATCCTTTAGCTAGGAGTTTCGTTAGTTTTGGAAATTTGATGGTTTTGGCTCGATTTTAATGATGATTGTTGTGAAATGTTTTAGGTGACGAAGCTCAAAACGAGACGTTTGGTTGGCCAAGGACGCGAGGTAAGTCTTCATGACTTGTTTGGCTGATTTGGCCTACACCATAAGAATGTATATCGATTAAGGAATTGAGGACTTAGGTCGTTTTGGGTGTAGATTGGCCGGGTAGTTAGGTTTTTAGTTAAGTTGTAGAGTGTTTAATGTTTATTGTTTGTTCTTATGCTTTAATTATGTTAATTGCATTGTACATGTCCATGCATCACGTTTTCTGGAAAAGCATGAAAAATGAACTTCCGCATATGTTTTCATGAAAAGGAAAATGAAAAAGAAAACGAAAAGGAAAAATGAAAAGAAAAACAAAAAGGGAAAATGCTTTACTAGAATCTTCTACCAACTCATCTTCACTCAGCACTTCATTGGTGCCTTCTCTAAGGACCATGATCCGCTTGTTGGGACATGGGGAAGCAATATGCCCCAATTCAAGGCATTTAAAGCATTTGATCTCTCTTGTTCTTTGCCGAGTGATTTCTTCTACCATCTTCTTGTCCTCTATCCCCTTCATAGAATAACTCTTCACATTAGGACTCTTCTCTTCTATTATGGATGGAGGTTTGTAAGGACTTGTGTTATTTTGGAAAAACTGATCACTAGCCGCTTTTTCTTTTCTTTTCAGTTTCCTCTCTACCTTCAAAGCAATTTGACTGACAACATTCATTGATTCAAAAGCTTGCCACATAACATCTCCAATCACTCTATTCAAACCCCTTACAAACCTTGCAATAACTTTCTCCTCGGGTTCTTCCAATCCATTCCTAATTTTGAGTGTCTCAACCTTGCTAAGATACTCTTCCACTGATAATGCATCTTGCTTCAAGTTTTGCATTTGTAAAAAGAGCTCTTGCTTATAGTGGCTCGGTACAAACCTCTTTCTCATTAAGGATTTCATAACCCTCTATGTCAAAACATCCTCATCATTCTCTCGTCTTCTTTGAGCCTTTAAATTATCCCACTATAAACTAGCATAATCGGTTAATTCAAATGAGACTAGTTGAATCTTCACCTTCTCCGAATAGTATAACAATCAAACACTTTCTCTAACTTTTCTATCCAATCCTAAAATGCATCACCATTCCAAAAAAACATTAAATGAAGGGATTGATACCTTATCATGTTTCAATTCATCACTAGGGTCGCGCCTTACATGAGGACTAACATGGTCTTCTCCCTCGGATTCCTCCTCCTCATTAACTACATCATGATTGTTTCTCTTTCTGTGGTTTTCGTTTCTCCTCCCATGCATTAGGATTTGAGGGCCCCTGACATGCTTGTTCATGGACTCTAATAAAAGTTAGTGAAGAGATTCAAACTTGTCATTCAAAGCATCTAGTTGTCCTTGAAAACTAGACTATTCTTCTTTCGGGTTTAGTGCCACCGTTTGTTGTGCACTAGTATCTCGATTTTGGTTGTTGTTGGCTCCACTCCTTGTCAACATCTTGGCAAAATAAAAACACCACAAAACAGAGCAAGAAAGAACAGAGTTCTGATACCAAATGACGTGCTTCAAGTTGGGAAAATGAAATAGAAGAACAAATTTCCTAAATGGTTGCAATAGATTTTTTGTCAAAAAATGGCTTAATTTTAGAAAGCACAACTTCTTCAAGGACACTCAAATAAAGTTGAAATTTTAACACAAACTCACCATGGATGTGTGTAACTACCCTCCAAATTTCAAAGGCTAACGCGCTGGAAATAAAAAGTTATGGAAGAAATAGTGCACATTGGTCTTGAAAGTGATAAACAACACATTCTTGGGTTTTGGCTCTTTTTTGATGAAGAGCACTCTAACTTGCTTGGATGAGAGCCTTGTGCACCCTTGCTGAATGTTCTACCTTCAGGGGAAAAGTAGAGAAGGGGGCAATAAAAAAGGATTCCACTACACTCACAAAGGTGGAAACCGAAAACATTCACACACACCGGATATTACTCCCCGAAGATGTGTGGCTACTTGATGCTCGGAGCTTCAAGTTTTGAAGAAGAAAACTTCAGTTTTTTTAATTCAAAATGTGCTGCCTTGTCTTCCAGCAGCTATAAGGGTGGTTTTAATACCACTTTTCTTTTACAAATCAGGGTTCACATGGTCTGCCAACAAGGAGGAGAAAAAGGGAAGGATGTTTGGCCAAGTCAACTAGCCGAGTACAAGCTTGTCTTGCCATATTTGGCAACACCCTTTCTCTCTCCAAATGTCACTTTCAAGTGGTCATTTCTTCCATAAAACACAGCCCTAAGAGACCTCTAATATCATAAGTGTTTGGCCATCATACACATGAAAGAAAATTAAACAAAGTTCTAGAAACAAAAGCTAAACTTAAAGGATTACATCATTTTGTTCCAAGGAAAACATTATTTCCTTCTTCAAGCTTGGTTCGGCCAAGGTGCTCCTATGATGACAATTGAAATAGATTTTCTATATCTTGTGAATTTAGGTTCCATCTCTAATTCCTCTCCAAAAGAGTTACCTACAAAATAAGCACACAAGTTAGATAAAGTTTTGGTTCGTGACCTAGTGGTTGCTCCTCTTGGCACATCAAAATGAGTTTCAACCTGTTAAGCAACAAAAAACACTTCAGAAATATAACAACTTGAGTGCTGATAATTGATGTCAAATCTTGCGTCTCATATTCATTCTAAATTTCACCATTTGATCAACCTGATCCACCTCTATGATGCTAGGAGATTCAACCCTATTTGGGCCATAACCCAAATTAGCTGGGTCACGATCCATCCCCTTTTGGGCCGTGGTTCAGGGATTATTTTTGCGTAATTTTCTATATCTTAATCCAATTAATATGGATTATTTTATTTTATAAAATGATGGTTAGAAATTCGTTGTTATTGTTTCATTTTATTGCATATATTTTTTAATTCAATTTTTCATTTTCCAACATAAAAAACCATTATTTTAACACGAGTAATGTAACACCCGGCCTTTTTTTATGTAATTATTTCCCGAACCATTTCTCGGGATTAATTTAACATAAATGCAATATGTGTTTTGTTGGAAGACCAAACTAATGTTTAACTAAGCATTTCACTAAGTTAAAATGCATAGAAGGGTAAATTGGGGAGAAATTAAGGTTGGTGGGAGATAGCAAATGGTTGAGTGACATCTGGCGACTTGGTGAAGAAGCTAAGTTCTTCCTCCTACGTGAAACCCTCTTCACTTCTCTTCTCTGCTCTCTCTCCTTTCTCCTCTCTGCATTCTCTCTTCAAGTCGATAAAACAACCATCGAAGCTACTTCGATCTCCTCGGTTCCTTTCTGTTTCTCCGCTAAGGTAAGCATCTTTCATTGCTAACAAGTTTGGACAAATTTAATGTGAGTTTTTACTGAAGTTTAGGGTTATGGTATTTGGAGAAAACTCACTGTTCTTGGATGAAAACACACTGGTTTGTTTTCTATGGGTTTGAATGAACTTGGAACAAATTCTTCCAACTTTGTTAGCATTTGCAGCTTGTTTAATTTCTCTACATTTCAGCAACATATCCGAGCGCTCCAGGGACATTCGAGCATTCTACACTGCAGCAAACAGGTAAGTTCATATCCGTAGGTTGGCCCTTAAGGCCCTACATCTCGGAGGTACTAGGTTTTCTGTTCTGTCGGGTTGTCTTGGGTAGAAAGATTATAGTTATGTTCTGAGTTGTCTATGTTCTGTTTCACAGTATGAACTGTTATTTCTGTCATCTGCTCTCTGCCTGTTTAAGTTTAAGCACTGTTCATGCATACACGTTTTCTCGGAAAGCCATGCAAATATTTTCTGTACACGGTTTGAAACTAAGAAAGATAAAATCTGACTGTCTGTAATATACCGGTTAAGTGCGGGACGGGGACTGGCCCTCTGGTTTTATCCCTCCCTGGGAATCTGAAAATTTATTGTCCCTAGCAAGGACCCTCTGGTTTTATCCCTCCCTGGGATTCTGAAAACTGCTGTGCCTGATAGTGCACCCTCTGTTTACCAATTCCCTTATAAGCTCCACTTATACCCCTCTGCCACTGAAACGTAATGTTCTGTACTGTCACTGTATTTCTGAAAACCGCATGCATAGCATTTTGCATCACTGTATTTGTATGTTCTTACTGAGTTTTAGACTCATAGGTGAACTCCCTGATGTAGGTACTGAACCTGAAAATGAGGACTTTGTGCCTCAATCTGATGACTAGGTGGCTTGTGGCTCGAGCTCTCGGGGTGGTTGCTGCAGTCAGACACAATTTTCTGTCCCAAGGTTTAAGTCTTAGTTTTTAAAGTAAAGTTCATATCTGTAAACTCTTCTGGAAGTTCTGTTGTGTTTGTCTTAAAACTCTGTTAAGGTTCTGTGTTTTGTTTTAAAAACTCTGTAGGAAATTCTGTTGGATATATATATATATAATGTATAAGTCCTGATGGACAAGTTTTAAATCTCTGTTGACAGTTGGTAGTTGTCTCCTGAAATATTCTGTATTAATGTCTTGAAATGTTTTGAAAACATTCTGGAACTATTTGGGTTCTTCCTTTTCAGGTCATGCATGGATGGTCTCGAATTTTAGAGCCATCCATGCAATTCGTTTTCTTGAAACTTGTCCTTTGCAATGAAGGTCTAAAACCTGTATGCCTTCTGTTGTGCTCGTGAACCATGTTTTGATGTGGTTTGAGAATCTGAGACGTTTAAGTCTTCTGTTTTTATGCCCTCTGTCTGTATGCTTTCCTGTCAAAAGTTGTAAATTCGGCCTTTAAAACTATGTCTTCTGATTACATCTACCGGTAGAAATTTTGCCTGCATCTACCGCCAAATAGTGTTTCTGTCTTAGGTCTTCATCTTCCGATTTGAATTGCTAACTTTATCTTCCGATGACGTCATCACATTTTCCGATGACGTCATCACACATTCCGATTACGTTTACTGCCTTTATCTGCCGATGACGTCATCACATCTTTCGATGACGTCATCACATATTCCGATTACGCTTACTGCCTATATCTGCTGATGACGTCATCACATCTTCCGATGACGTCATACGATGATTTCTGCCTATATCTTCCGCCCAGTTTTACTCGTCTTCAGTTTCTTTTCTTCTGACGATTATGTTTAATGCTTGCATCTTCCGATTGACGTCATCCATCTTCCGGCTGACGTCATCACCTTATCCGATCTCAGCTGCTGTCTGCTTCTTTCGGCTGTCGTCATCCCCTCTTCCGACTGACGTCACCCATTGTTTACTTCTCCGATTTCAGAGCATCATTTCGGTTTAATTTCATCTACAGCCCAACAGTATTCTGCTTCTTTTAAAACTAAGTCTTCCGCCAGATTTCTGCCTATGCCTTTCGACTTCATTCCCTGTTTTCTGCTGTTGTTGATACTCTGTTACTCACAGTAGTTTCTCCCCTCTGTAAAGCTATGCTCTTTTAGGGTTTGCATTGCCAGTACATGTTTTCTGTCATTCGGTTCTGTTTTCCGTTAAAGTTTTAAAAGTTCAGTTGGCTTCCATAAGTTGTTCCAGTAACGCTGTCTGTTCTGTTTATGTCAAAAAAAAAAAAAAGAATTAGTCACCGTTTTCCGATAACTGTCCCGGAGTAACGGCTCCGATCCCGGACCCCGATCGGGTTCGGTTTCGGGCTGTCACAAGTAATGAGACAACTAGCTGTGTTGTGTTCTTGAGTGAAAAATTGTAAACTTGATTGTAGTATTTTCATAGATTTTGCAATCGCCGAATGTCGTCATTTTTAATTTGAATGCATAAAACATGAAATATATCTCTATTGAGTTTAGTCGACTCACCCCAATACACCCCTTCTTTTAGAAGTTATCCAAAAGAACTTTCAATTGCCTACTCAAGGGTAGGCTTGCCATGCAATTTTTCTTTAATTTATTATTTTCCTAGAAACTTTAATTTTATTTAGAGGTCAAACATTATTGAAATTTATAAATTTTTAATTTATTTAATTTTTATCTAGTATATTTATTTTTGGACATAAATCATTACATTGTCTTAGATGTCGCTACTGGACTTTTAATTTTGCTATTTGGTTCGTGCCCTGACTTGTAATCCCTTTTAAGGCTTGCGCTGCAATATTAATTATTTAAGTACAATTGTTGGATTGCTCGGTTTGATTTCTGAGTCGTGTCGTTCCATGTTTAGTCTTGGGTTCCTTTTGGAACGTGACAAATTGAGACTGAATCTACATAATTACGAGTTAGTTTTAAGGTTGGATCGGGTTTTGAGAAAATTTTGTTATTAAAAGTTCAATTCGTTCTAATCATCTTTTCATTAGAAATCATGGAAAACAAATATACCATATAAAGAATTAGCCATATTTACACAAGAATAGGAATCTTAAATAATGGGGAAAGAACTCCAAGACAGATTCAAACCATGGTTACGGTTCGGTTTTGCCAACATAAACCGGACTCATGGTCCAGATCCAACCGTTGTTACGATCCTGTTTTGTTTCTAATAACTAACTAACTTATGGTTTAAAATTGAATAACAATTCTTATCTTACGAATTCATAACAGAGGACCCTACTTTTCAAATTCTAAGAAGATATTAAGGAAATTTATTCCACGTAACTTAGGAGTTCTTCATCGTTTAGGACGAGTAACCTATTTCTTTATCTAGATATTGAGAGTTTCTTCGTTCAAATTTTTCTCTCTCTCTTCTTCAAACTTCTCTCTCTTGCACTATGGGAAGAACTCCACTGACGATCAACAATGGCGGACCAAGATCAGTCAAGTTTAAAGGAAGTTGGTTGCGCTTTTCTTCTTTACTAAAATATGTAGCCTTCAGGACAGAGGAAGATGCGAAGGAAGAGATGGCGGCCGCACAGACTAAACCTTCTTCTTCGCTTCCGGTTTTGCCGAGAAATTTCAAGAACGCCATTGACGAGATGGGCGGGACTAATGTAATGCTGGTAATGGAGAAGCTTTTGTACAGAACCGACGTCGAGTCCAACAATGGAAGATTGGCGATCATGTTCAGCAAAATCCGGCAAAATTTTCTGACGGAAACGGAGAGAAGATCGATGGAAAATGGGGAAGACATGGAAGTGATGATAATCGAGCCATCGTTAAACGTAAGAACAATCGTCATGACGCAGTGGGATATGAAAAAGAAGAAGAAATCAGGCGAAACCACCTCCAGCTCCATGTACGTGTTGAAGAAGCACTGGAACGGCGTAGTTCGTGACAACGGCTTGAAGGAAAACGACGAGCTGCAGGTCTGGTCGTTCCGCGCCGGCGAGGAGCTCCGTCTGGCGCTGGTTCTGGCCAATTGAGCCACCTGAAATGGCAACGGAGAAGAAGACCGATATCACCCATAATGGCATAATGCTCTCAAGTTTTCATTTTTTTATTCTTATTAAATTATAGGAGCAGATGATAGAAATTTACGAGTAATTCGTTCTTCTTATATTCTTTGTGCTATTCGCATGAACATCTTCAATATATGATGAAGATCCTAATTTTAAAAAATTTTGTAATGCAATTCGAATATTAATATAAAAAATTAAATAAATGGTAATATAAGACTTTGATAACTATAATATAAGTGCAGGTTTTAAATTTGATAGATAATTTCATGTGATTTTATTTTTTCAACTTCGTACATATATCTAAATAATTATTCAGATTTCGGTTTGGTAAATTTTTTAAAAAAATTTAATTTTGATGATTAAATGAGACAATTTAAACTAAAATAACTAAATTGAAATTACACTTAAGTTATATGGGCCAAAAATATATTATACCTTAAAATAAAATTGAGAATTTCACGGGACCTTTGTTTAAATTAATTTAATTATTTACGCTTTAAAAAAATAAATGATAAATAAGTGAGAATAAAAATTAAGAATGTGTCTGTAAAGAAGGCCTTTGTTTGAATTAATTTAATTATTTACACTTTAATTTCATGTGATTTCTAGAGTGGATCATATGCATATTATCCTTTTTTTTTAGCTTAAGTATAATAATTATGAGTAAATATCAATATGAAAATAACCCGATAATGCAAATAATATAAAAATACTTATCAATATCCAACCGTGTAGGAAAGAAAAGAAAATCCAATCCATGAGTTACGTTTACGTGCCCAAATTAAATAACCAAGTCATTACCACGAAAATGCAAATAAAGTTATATAAGAACATGAACTACTAGTAGCCTTTTCTGAATTCCACAAAAATTATCTACTCTTCTCTTTACCTATATTTGGAAGGGGGTCATTGAGGTGCGCGATTTCTTTTCAAACTATACATGAATTTTATAAAAACTATTAAGTAAACATCTGTTCTTCTTTTTATCAAAACATGCTCCATAAGCCCTCAGTTAGGTAGTTATAAAAACCTATTACATACATATGTGGCTATAAATGAAAATGGAGTGTCACACAAGGACCACTGCGACACAATCCATAGGAAGACAGTGATCTGAAAACCAACCAACGTCTCATGAGTCCAAAAATCTAGCCTCAAAAAATCTGTGACGACGATCCAAAAATCCAACCTATCACCCGAGTGGTCGGCGAACGACAGTATGCCAAGACACCAACTCGAACCATTACACACTCTAATCAGGTTTAGAGATTCAAACACCAAGGAGCGCGTCATCACCGCCATACTATTTGTTTTTCCTACGTGTATACAATACCATCTTCATGCAATAGAAGATGTATATGATAGCCTCGTGATACTTTGATGCCAAGACTGCTCAAAGTATCAAAATGATTCATCTTTCCAACAAATCACAACAAAACCCAAATCATGTAATGTTGAAAGTAAATATGATAAAACTATACGTACATATACATATAACAACCGACGTGTTGGCGACTAGGTCTCGTCATACTCTTATAAGTGGCAACCCACTGAAATAGCATTCTCAAAAACATTGAAATGCAATGCAAAAAGCATAAAATCCATAACTCGACAATGACTACTCTTCTTTCTTAGACCAGGGGTAACCTCAGGTACTAGCTCAAAATCAGCAAGCTTGTCCGACCCTAAAAGAGAAAATTCAAATCATAAATATCCCTGACACAATGTAGCCCTTCAAGAACAAGTTAGACAAGCGACAATAGGGAATGGTCCTTTTCTGCTCTATCCGAGAAAGATCCTTCAACAAGAAAAGTAAAAATCAGTCAATGCTTAAACAAATGCTAAGAAAATTTATAGGAAGCTTTATAACGACCCCCTTTTTCCAGTAAAATATTGCCCACTCTAGGGATTGGGTCATAACCCAATATTCTCCCCTCACGGATTTGTTTGGCGAAGACTTCCTAGTAGGTCACCTAACATGGTACTGCTCTTCCCGGAGCACTTTTAACTTCAGAGTTCTTATGAGATCCGTTACCAAATCTGCTCCAAAATGCATCTTACTATCTTGGGAGGGTTTCCTTACATATGTTTCATTTCCATTACCACCCCAGGCGATGTGGGATTGTGGCGACCCCCTTTTTACATCCCGGAATTTGCCTATACTTAAGTCCGGGATTTGCCCTGCAGTCGTACTCATACGTACACATTTGGGTCATCACAATCAACCCCTCTCGGGGGCCCAACATCCTCATTGGCCACAGTTCTGGTTGGGTACAAGCTCTGATACCATTTATAATGACCCCTTTTTCCAGTAAGATATTGTCCGCTCTGGGGATTGAGATGTAGCCCAATATCTTCCCCTCACGGATTTGTTTGGCGATAACTTCCCAGTCGGTCACCCAACATAGTACTGCTCTCCCCGAAGTACTTTTAACTTCAGAGTTCTTATGGGATCCGTTGCCAATTGTGCTCCAAAGACAACCCCCTTTTTTACGACTCGTGATTTTCCTACACTCGACTTAGGTCTCGAGGTTTGCCCCACAACCCGAGGTTTGCTCTGCAGTCGTGCTCACACATACACATTCATGTCATCACAATCACCCCCTTGGGGACTAACGTCTTCGTTGGCCATAGTTCTGATTGGGTACAGGCTCTGATAATATTTATAACAAATCTTTTTTTTCTAGTAAGATATTGTCCACTTTGGATCACCCATACAGCCCTCACAGATTTTTTTTGGCGAGGACTTCTCAGTCGGTCACCCAACATGATACTGCTCTCGCCCGAGCACTCTTAACTTCGAAGTTCTTTTGTGATCCGTTGCCAATTGTGCCCCAAAACGCGTCTTACTATCTTCGAAGGGTTTCCTTACATATGTTTTATTTCTATATACCTCCCCAAGCGATGTGTGATTGTGACGACCCTCTTTTTACGACTCGGGATTTGCCTATACTTGAGCCCGAGATTTTCCTACACTCGACTTAGGTCCCGAGGTTTACCCCGCAACCCGAGGTTTGCCCTGTAGTCGTGCTCATACGTACACATTCAGGTCATCACAAGCTTACTTGATGAGTGAGGATAGTTCTTTAATTTTCAAAGGAAAACTAGCTCAGATGAGGGAGTTATATAGGGCAACCTTGGCTGGTCCGAAAGGTCACTTATAGTACCTTCGGATGAAGATTCCTCTGAGAAGAAATACTACAACTCAAGGCTTAGTTTACCATTTCCCTACTATGGTTCCAACCTCAAAAGGAAGGAGAGGAAAGGTGTCTTTAAGAGTCCACAAGCAACTAAATAACTTGAAGACAATGGAGGGCTACTCCGCTCGACAATGCCTATCGAGGTTCAAAACAAGGTAGCTCGGGCTCTTCAAGTTTTGAGAAGGAAAAGTCATGATTTCATTCAACCAAAAACTAAGTTACAATCATAAAAACCATGCTTAAATATAATCTAAGTTCTAAGGTGTGCTTGTTTTAAAATTGGAGGAGGGAATGGCTAAGAAAGTGCTAGCCGTTGGAGAGGAGCACTCAGTAAGTTCGCGTGCACCCCGTACATACTAGCAAGGATAGTGTGGCTTCTCCCATTACATGGTTGGTTGCTGGGGCTACATGGAAGGTTCTAGAGGTGATGTTTTCAGCCCTTAATTATGGTCATGTCACCAATCAATGTGTGCCTCCATTGTTGTTCAAAATGATGCATTCATGGATCTTCGGCGAGGTGAGCTCCTTTGCGCGTGCTGGCCTTCAGGCAAGCTAATCCGAGTCTTCAACCGAGTCTTCCTCTTTGATGTGGCTAACACCTACAATTCTATATGCATGCATGATAAAATAAAGACAAAAAAGGCCATCGTTTGCCAATAAAATACAATAAGGGTCATTGTTTGCCAAACATTAAAACAAGGTTACAAAGAGAAGTCATTCGACGTGTGTAGAATTCAAAAGTCATTCTCACATGAATACATGCATTGATTTGTCCATATCTAGAGGGTTTGGCTCCCACTCCAAGTTAGAAAACAAATCAACCCTTGCAAATTTAGCAAACTTGTTAGTTGAATCAATAATTGGTGTACTTACCTTGGTTTGTGAGAGCGTCACTAGCCTCCGTGGTGTATCATCCTCCCCGGGTGATTGAGGATTTGACCTCAAATCTAGGGATTCGTCCTGCTCAAGATCAACTTCTTCACCAGCATACGGGGAAAGCTCTTGCACATTAAAAGTCGTAGACACTCCGTAGTCGCCTGGTAATTCTAATTTATAGGCGTTGTTATTAATTCGTTCTAAGATCTTAAAGGGGCCATCTGCCCTCGGAAGGAGTTTGGATCGGCGTTGATGGGTAAAATACGCTTTCCTCAAGTGGAACCACACTAAGTCACCCTCTTTAAAAATCATTTCTTTTTGTCCTTTGTTTGTTTACTTCGCATACTTCTCATTTGCCTTTTAAATGGTTCTGCAGACCTTTTCGTGTAACTCTTTGTGTTGTGCCTTATTAGCTCCAACGGGGTTTGGAAGGTCCTTCATAGGTAGGGTGTGAGGTCTAAAGGAGTACGAGGGTTGAATCCATAGGCAACTTTGAAGGGAGTCTTTTGCGTGTTGGAGTGGACACTCCTATTATAGGCAAACTCCAATTATGGGAGTTTGACATCCTAATCTGATAATTTTTCTCCCACGCAAGTCCTTGAGAGGGACCCAAGGGTACGATTGACCACTTAAGTTTGACCATCAGTTTGGGGATGGAAAGATGTACTGAATAGAAGCTTGGTTCCTACATTCCTCCATAAGGTTTTTCAAAATGTACTTAAGAATTTCGTGTCTCAGTCTGATACTATAGATTGTTGTATCTCATGCAATCTAACTATCTCTTTAAAAAAAAGTCGGCAATGAAGATGGAATCTTCGGTTTTATGGCAAGCGATAAAATGAGCCATCTTAGAAAAACGATCTACGACTACCATGACAGAATCCATAATCCTACCTGTGCGAGGGAGTCTTTAAACAAAATTCATGCTCATTTCTACCCAAGAGTGCAATGGTACTGGTAGGGGTAGATATAACCCATGAGGTAAGACCATACTCTTAGCTTTCTTACACACCATACATCGCTCCAGTAATCGACGGACATCACGTGCTAGATTAGGCTAAAAGAAATGTTCTTTCAGCATATCGATGGTCTTCTTTGCTCCGAAATGACTAGATAAATCCCCACTGTGAGCTTTTTTTATCAGACAATTCCCCAACTCATTTGCTCCGAAATGACAAGATAAATCCCCGCTGTGCCTACTCGTTTAATAATTCGAAAATGTCAGATATACTTTGGGGATAATTTTCCTTTAACACTAAATTGACTCATATCTTTTATTGGTCTTACTTTCAAAACTACAAAATTTTCATTCCCAAATTCGACTTTTCTTCTCAAAAAGTCTGAATAACATTTTTGACAAATTTGAACTGATCTTAACAATTCTTAATCACTTGAGCTTTTTTAGTGGTCTCTTGAATCAAATCAAACTTGAGGGTACCACTGGTTAGCTTAGAGTGATTTAAGCTTTATGTATTTTGATGATGAGTACTCTAAATGTGATTAAATTATATCTAAGTTGTTTATTGATTTAATATTTGGAAATACTCTTGATAAGTGGTATTTGATTATTCTAACAAGTATGTTTAAGTCTTCTCGATTAATGATGAAGTTCATAGGACTTAGATAAAAAGTATGGCAAAATAGTTTAAGGACCCGAGAGCTCACAGTGCCAACCGAACTAGCAAGGTGTCGACTGCACGAACATTTCAAAACTTACAGAGAGCTCGAAGTCTCGACCAACATCTTAAAGTGTCATTCACAGAACAATTGCAAATTATAGAGAGTTCAATGTGTCGACCGCCAAGACATAGTGTCGATCGCCTACATATTACAAAAAATACAGAGAGAACTTAATATGTCGAACACCCAGACAAAGTGTCGACCGCCAGCATAAAGCAAAATATATTGTGAGCTCAAAGTGTCGACAAGTGCGGTCTATCATAGTGATAATTGAGTTGTTGAAATAGTTTGAAAAAGCTCACCATGATCACACAAGTGTCGACCGAGTAACTATTTTCTAAAGACTCTATAAATAGAAAAAGGGTGTCTTTGTGCAAAAACACCCAACTTGAGTTGTGAAGGAATCTTCAAGGAAAATCTTTGGAGCGCGGAAGTAGGAAAGATTAGAGGAAACACGTTAACAAATTGGTTGCATCTCTCTTTCCTTACCTCCTTGATTATTTTATCATAGAATATTGCATATCCAAGTTAATCATTTTGTGTTATAGAAAATATAATATTTGAGATTGCTAGCCATTAAAATTTAACTAAAAATTTATAAACCTAATTCACCCCTCTTACAAAAGAGTCATTGTAAAGGCATTGAATTGTCGCCCAAAAAATCAATCAATCGAACTAGAAGCTTGAGTTGGGAAGAAATCTTCAAGTAGAAGCCTTGAGTGCGGACATAGGCAAGAATGATCGAACTGCCAAATTGGTTGCATCTCTCTATTCTTACCTCCTCGATTGTTTATCCAAGAATATTGCATATCCAAGTTAATCATTTTAGTTAAAAGGAAATATTATATTTGAGATTGCTAGCCATTAACATTTAATTAACAATTTATAAACTTAATTCACCCCGTTCCCTTTATGGTAATTTCAATCCTATAACACGTTCATCAGTCTTTGCCCAACATGATGGCGATCTACATGGTCTTACATATAAAGCCTTGTTTGGTGAAATCCCAATACTGGTATGATAGCTCTTATTATAAATGAACTCCACTAAATGCAAATGGTTCACCCAACTATGTCTAAAATCCAAAATACATGACTTGGACATCTCCTTGAGAGTGTGAATTGTACGTTCTTATTAACCATCAGTTTCAGGATGATGTGCAGTACTCAAATTTAGCTCGGTGTCCAAAATTTTTTGAAAAACTCTCAAAAATTTTGAAGTGAACCTCATATCTCTGTCTAACATAATACTCAAAAGAATACTGTGAAGAGAATAAACATTAGCTATATATAATGTACTCAACCTCGTCAAAGAGAATTAAGAGATTTTCTAGTTTCTCTATTGTTACCCCCATAATATTAGCAAATGATGCAAAAGTGAAAGAATTAGTTGCAACCATATCAAATACTACATGAACAACAATATTAAAGAAGGAAATCGTACTTTCACTAACACCTTGACCAGTCTGATCAGGAGCTTCAGCCTTGGTAACTGCATACATTATGCTTGTCATTTTCTCCTTTCCTTACTTGTTGCCACCATAACCACCCTTTGACAATCTGAGAACTTATCTCACATTCTGGCTTGTAGATCTTGCATGAGTGGGATTAGATGCGAGACTATTGGTATCCAGCAAGCCTCTGAAAATCATTACCTGCAGGCTAATATTGATGTTAATATGTCAGCTTATATCCAACTAGCAAAAGAGCATTAAAAAATCCAAGGCCAGTTCCAAATTTACGTCTTAAAGATGTTGTCTGTGTAGGTGTAGAATTTTCTTGAGTATGCCTATGATTCATCAAATAGTTTTTCCTAAATTGTCTAAGTTGTTCACATGTATGACAATCATAAAGGCCAGAAGTCCACTAGACTGACAACGAACTCTACTTTGAGTATATCAACTTTTGTTCAAACCATTTCGTTGAATCTTACCACCCACAGTGTGCTACTTGATTCCCTTACCTTTACCCAGATTGTTCCTGTAAATGTGACGTGCTTCAAGTCGGGAAAATGAAATAGAAGCACAAATGTCATAAACGGTTGAAACCGATTTTTGGCCAAAAATGGCAAACTTCTAGAAAGCACATCTCCTTCAAGGAGACTCCAATAAAGCTAAAATTTTAACACAAACTTACCTAGGATGTTTGTAACTACCATCCAAATTTCAGAGGCAAAATCGCTAGGAATGAAAAGTTATGGAAGAAATAGTGCACGTTCGTCCGAAAATTGATCAACAGCACCTTCTCGGGGCTTGGTTTTCTTTTGATGAAGAACACTCGACCTTGCTTGGATGAGAGCTTTGTGCACCCTTGCTGAATGTTCTAACTTCAGAGAAGAGGTAGAGGAGGGTAATAAAAAAGGATTCCACCACACTCACAAAGGTGGAAACCACACACAACAGATACAACTCATCGAAGATGTGTGGCTGCTTGATGCTCGGAGCTTCAAGCTTTGAAGAAGAAAACTTCAATTGTTTTGATTCAAAATGTGTTGCCTTCTAGCAAATTAAGGTTCACATGATCACCCAACAAGGAGGAGAAAAAGGGAAGGTTGTTTGGTTAAGTCACCTAGCCAAGCACAAGCTTGCCTTGCCAATTTTGGCAACATCCTTCCTCTATCCAAATGTTACTTTCAAGTGGTCTATTCTTCCACAAAACATAGCCCTAAGAGGCCTCTAATGTCACAAGTGTTCATCCATCATACACATATAAGAAAATTAAACAAATTTTTAGACACAGAAGCTAAACATAAAGGATTACATCACTTTGTCCCAAGGAAAACATCATTTCCTCCTTCAAGCTTGGTTCAGTCAAGGGGGTGCTCCCACGATGACAAATGAAATAGCTTCTCTATGTCTTGTGAATTTAGGTTTCATCTCTAATTGGTTTCTTAAAGAGTTACCTACAAAATTAGCACACAAGTTAGATAAAGTTTCTATTCGTGACCGAGTGGTTGCTCATCTTGGCACATTATCCTCCTCGGGTGGTTGAGGATTTGACCTCAAACCTAAATGGGTGCCCTCCTTTTCTTCTTCCTCTTCCCCAAAGTAAGCGGATAGGTCTCGAACGTTAAAGGTAGCTGAAACTCCATATTCTCTCTGCAATTCAAGTTTATAGGTGTTGTTGTTTATCCCTTCCACTATCTTAAATGGACCATTGGTTTGGACGTGGAAGGATATGCTAAATAGCAATTTGATACCCAACTTACTCCATAGCATTTTCCAAAATGAACATAAGAGCTTGGTGTCCCTATCTGAAATGATGGACCTTGGAATTCCATGTATGCAGATCACTTCCTTGAAATATAATTTGGCTACGTGCATGGAATCATCCATCTTGGAATCAGCTACAAAATAAGCAATCTTTGAGAATCAGTCCACTGCTACAAGTGAATTTTACATAACTCCTCCATCTTATCTCAACACAACATGAGGATTATAGGGCTTCCCTCTAGACGAGACTTTCCTAACTCCTTCATAGACATGAAAATGGTGGATTTGGCCTTTCCCTGCTTCCTCAATTCATCATCTAGAGCCACTTGATCCGGCTTGAGTGGAGCAAGCTTAATTCCTTTTCCTCTAAACTTAAAAGAATAAAGGTTAGAGTATCCATCATGAAACACTCTCTTATCATATTGCCATGATCTTCTCAATAAGAGGTGACTAGCATTCATTGGCACCACGTCACAAAGGACCTTTTCCTTGTATCCTCCAATTGAAAACTCTACGCTTACTTGCTTTGAGACTTTGATATCTTCCCAGTCACTCAACCATTGTAACTTGTAAGGGCTAGGGTGTAGGGTAGTATCTAACCCTAGCTTCTCCATAAGATCACAAGAAGCCAAATTGGTACAACCTCCTCCATCGATGATGAGAGAGCAAACTTTCTCTATGATCAAGTATCGCCTATGGAAGATGTTCACCCTTTGATACTCTTCATGGTTGGCTTGAGATGTTAGGATTCTTCGTATAACTATCAATAATGGTCCTTCTTGAGCATAGCAAACTTCTTCTTGAGCCACCACATCTTTACCAGAATCTTCTACCAACTCATCTTCACTCAGCACTCCATTGGTCCCTTCTCTAAGGACCATGATCCTCTTGTTGGGACATGGGAATGCAATATGCCCCAATTCAGTGCATTTAAAGCATTTGATCTCTCTTGTTCTTTGCCGAGTGGTTTCTTCTACCATCTTCTTGTCCTCTATCCCCTTCATATGATAGCTCTTCACATTAGAACTCTTCTCTTCTATTATGGATGGCAGTTTATAAGGACTTGTATTTTTTGGAAAAAATGATCACCAGCCCCTTTTCCCTTTCTTTTCAATTACCTCTCTACCTCCAAAGCAATTTGAATGACAACATCTATTTATTCAAAAGCTTGCAATTCCACAACATCTCCAATGTCTCTATTCAAACCTCTTATAAACCTTGCAATAACTTGCTCCACATGTTCTTCCAATCCATTCCTAATTTTGAGTGTCTTAACCTCATTAAGATACTCTTCCACCGATGATGCATCTTGCTTCAAGTTTTGCATTTGTAAAAAGAGCTCTTGCTTATAGTGGCTTGGTACAAACCTCTTTCTCATTAAGGATTTCATAACCCTTCATGTCAAAACATCCTCATCATTCTCTCGTCTTCTTTGAGCCTTTAAATTATCTCCCTATAAACTAGCATAACCGGTTAATTCTAAACACCAAATCTGGAAGTGCTAGTACAGGTGAATGACGTAACTTGTCATTAATCATCTCAAAGCATTGTTGACAAGGTGTGGTCTATACAAATTCTTTTTCTTTCTTGGTGCAGTCAATTCGTGGTGCAACTATTGAGTTAAAATCTTTTATAAACCTCTTACAAAATGAGGCTAATCCATGGAAGCTACGGACTTTTGATATTCCATTAGGGGTAGGTCAATCCTTAATGACCTTGATCTTATCATCATCTACTTCTATTTCATCTTTGAAAATGATAAACCCTAAAAATTACACCATGTCTTATGCGAATGAGCACTTGCTTAAGTTACGATATAGCTTGGCTTTCCTAAGGGTTTGAAAAAAGGACACTAAAGTGGTTAAGATGCTCGGAAAGGTCGAAACTATATACCAATATGTCATCGAAGTAGACGACAATGAATTTTCTTAGGAATTCTTTAAGTACGTGGTGCATTAAACGCATGAATATACTAGGGTCATTTGATAGTCTGAATGGCATGACCATCCATTCAAACAGCTCATACTTGGTCTTGAAGGTTGTCTTCCATTCGTCACATTTTTTCATCCTTATTTGGTGATAATCACTTTTGAGAAAATCGTTGCTCCACTGAGCTCATCCAACATGTCCTCAAGCCCAGGAATGAGAAATCTATACTTAATCGTGATTTGGTTAATGGCTCGGCTATCTACACATATTCTCATAGTTTCGTCCTTCTTTGGAACTAACAATGTTGGCACGACACATGGGCTCATTGATTCCCTTATATAACCCTTATCCAATAACTCGGCACTTGGTCTTGTAGTTTCTTGGTCTCCTAGGGGTTCATCCTATATGTTGGTCGGTTTGGCAATACAGCGCCGGGTTGTAAATCTATTTGATGTTCTATCCCCCGCAAGAGTGGTAATCCTTGGGGTAACTCTTTAGGAAAAACATCTTGGAACTGCTTGAGCAAGTTTTGTACGACTATAGGTATAACTCCTAGTTCTCAAATCCTATCTCAGAATAATACCATAATCAAAGGTTCTCCTCTAAGCACAGAGCTTCTAACTCTTTCTTGATCATGTTATGGTCTAGCCCAGCAAAGGTCACTAGAACACAAGAAAATATCGTTAGTTCTCTTGGTGCTCGGCCAAGCCAAGGAGACCTCAAATGATGGCCAAAGTTGAACAAGCAATATAGCTTAATGTAACAAAATTTATGTGATGCTTGTGTTGTGAGTGAGACGTGTGACTATGGAAGATGTGGTCCAAATAGCTTGAGGGAAAGAAGATGTGCAACAAAACCTCAAGTCGGCCGATAAGCAATATTTGTGGCTTTCGGCAAAATATGCTTTCCAGAACGAACTAAACTAAAAAAAAAAAAAAAAAATTGTTAATCTCGACTCTGGTTGATAGGTGTTGATCTGAAATTTGGCTGTGGCTAGATCGGATTCTAGGGTTTCTGAAACCTCTGGAGGTTTTCCCATTTTTATTGCCGGGTTTTGTTGGATTGTGGGAAAGTAAATATTTAGTTTCTATTTGTTTGTATCTAGAGTAATTTATCTCTGATTTAATTATATTGGTTGGATTTTGTCTAGGGCTTACTAATTTCGTGTGTTGATTTTTTAAACGAACATCAGTTCAAAGCAGTTTCTCTTGTAAATTCTTGTATTCTGCTGAATGAAAGAACGTTGCCAGTTTTAATATGTCTTGGATTGGTTGCAAAATTTTATGGTTTTAAAGTCGGTAAAAGGAAAAGTTTGACAGTGAATTTTACTTGATGTTTAATTCTAGGTTTCCACGAAGTGATTAGCATATTGTAATGGTAAAGGTCTAAGAGGCAATTGATAGTCAGTACCCACAACCCTTCAAAGAAAAAGCGAAGAACCGGGTTATGATCTGCAGAGCATGTTATGGATCTGCAATATGCAGAAAAGAAGCCGTAC